>JADMLD010000685.1:1800000-2240000 GCA_017589585.1 Phylloscopus whistleri
TTCTGTTGGTCTCTACATGTTTTCTCTCCTCTGCCTGCTTTGTCAAATCAAGTGTGAATTTGATACAAATGAATATCATAGTGAGCCATTACATCTGCTCAGTAGCATTACGTCAAAATGTGCATGGAAAAGTGAGTGAACGGTTCCAGTTAGCAGGTGAGCAGAGAGTGCTTCCCTCCATTTTGCCTTGCTCTGGGAAGATTCTAGTCTCTGCACTCAGAGTGGCTGGGAGTTGGTAGCTGAACATTCTTTAGCATTCTCTCTTTCAAATTTCCAGAGAATTTCAAAGTTACATCCTCATTCATCTATCAGGGAAGCTTCAGTGTATGTATTAAACATGAGTTTTGTTGCTCTTGCAAAGAGAAAGTTCTGTTGCTTTTGTTTCAGATATCCTTACATATTGACTAGAGCAACAAGAAGTCTCTAATGTTGTGTATCAGGCCAAATCTATTCATTCCCGAACTCACAATTCTATGGTCACAGCTGATTCTGATGTTATTGTTACCCTGAAACAGATTAGGTTGCCTGATGAAATGGTACAATGCCCTGAGAAGAACCAGGAATGAGAAAAAACCCCATAAATAAAACACTTAGAAAGCAATACTTTTTCCTAACAAAAGTGGGGAGAAAGTCTTGAGGAGTAAAACCAGTGCTCGGAGTCTTTGCACCCAACATCAGTGTCACTGGGAAATGACAGGATCTCATCAACAGGAGCCTGGAAAACCCAGTATCTTTTTGTCATCATGTTCCTTGTTCTTTTTTTCAGTAAATAGTCTCCCATGCATGAGCATGTTGAAGTGGGAAATTCCCTGGATCAGAGAGCCAAAATCTGCCCTACTATTCTGTACGTGTCAGTTTAAGAAGAGCAGATGGGATCTGCAAAACTGAAAAATTGCTGAGTGGCTTTTTCCACTTGCCTTTCCGCAGGACAGGATGATCTGTGGGGTCACTCCTGGCACTTCAAGAAAGCTTAAACAATCCTGCAGAGTCTGAGCTGCTTAGCTCAGAGGTCAGAACAGGGCAGTGAGAGTTGGGAGTCCTGTAACTCTTTCAAGGCAAGTCACTTAAGCACCCTCCAGTCACTGTTAAAGCCTGAAATGCAATCTAAGATTTTTCTTAGTGTATATAAAGTGTGTGGATCTTGCATGTAAATGCCTCAATAAAGGCACATTCTGATTATCCACTCATACTCTGATTTCCAAAAGAGACAAACCCAGCTCCTGAGCCACTCTTCTGGCTGCCTCCTGTTGTTAAAAGTTACCCATGAAGTTGTGGGAACTTTCTACACCCATTTCTCCTCTTTTCTGGAGCTGATGTTTGGCATTGGAAGCAGGAAGGAGCTGTGCTTCTGCTCAACTGGATCAAAAGGCCAAGCCCCCTAGTTTTAATATTAATTCTGTATTGCTCACTTTCAGAGTGGTTCCCAGGAATTAAATTTTTCCTCTTCTACAAACAGACAAATGTTAGCACTCACATTTTGCAGGAAGAAGATTGGTGTCTTGTCCAAAATTGAAGACCTTTTGACTTTTGGGTCTGATAGAGGGTGAGAACTCAGGCACTTTTGGCATGAAGAACCAGCCCTTCTCCATCCTCATAGATTTTTAGTCCAAGTCAGCCTTGCTAAAAGACAGGAACTCAGTTTTTTCATCTTTTGCCTTGTGACTAGTAGGTTGCAAATTACCTTAAAGCAAGTGCATCTGTTCTTTTCTTGGTGGAGTGGAGATACAGCTCCACTGTTATCCACAGGTGTTCACTGGACCTGGTGAAAGGAGATGCCTTTACTAGAGAAAACAATAGAATATATGAGAGCAGCCCTCAAGAGTTAAAATGCTTGTAAATTACAAGATTTTCTATGTTTGGGTTAGAAAAAGAGAAACTAAAGAGAAGAGACTGAATCAGAATGTGAAATCAGTTGCATCTACAGTTCAAAATCCTACAGAGCATGACTGATATTATCAGTTTCCTCCTAGTGTGGGTAACAGCTGATTTCTCAAGGAACAAATCACAACAGCAAAGCTGAGCATGGTCTAGAGAACTGGAAAGCACCTCTTGGATTCTAAGTCTGCTATCCTGGGTGGGCAGCAATGAGTCCCAGCAGAAAGGTGGGTCCAGGATCTGTCAGCTGTTTAGAGGAGATCATGGCTGCTTGGCAGCCTTTGAGACTGCAGTGCACACCTGACTTCCAGGGGTTTGGGCACTGCACACCTAAGGCTGTGTGTTGCAAGAATGCCCTTAGGGAATCAGAACAACTTATAACAGAGCAACTGTTATAAGTTTTGTGAGCATCTCATCTCTTTTGTGAAATGCTGATATCATCAAAGAAATAATCCTTGCCCAGAATGAAGGTGTTGGTCAAGGGAACTTGTTAAGAAGCTAAACTTGATTCCATAATCTCTATTTATGCTGTTTATATGTGATATTTGGAAAGTTTATGTAATGATAAGCATTGTAAGGTGCTGCTGCACCGTATCATTCTGTATGTAGAAAGCTTCAGTTAAAAGCATTTTGCTTTACAGTCTTTTTATGGAAGGTTGAAAGTTTCTTAATTATTCATCTCTGTCCAGTAATACTGGTTTTAAAGTGTGTGTAACTATTGTGTCTTCAAGAGAATATTCTTCTAATGGAAGTAGGTTTCTTGGGGAAGAACCATTTTATTATCCACTAATCAGCTTTTGGACTTGTTTTTCTTTCATTCTATTACTTACCAGCATCCTTTAGAGAATGCATGCTGAAACCTTTGGGACAAAGCTCTGTTCCTCTTTGTTGCTGAATAAGTCCTAAGATTCTCTCTGAATTACTCACAGTTAGAGTGTAATGCAGTGTGAAACAGAATCTATTTCTTAGCTGAGGTAACCCAAGCCTTTGAGGGCAAATTCCTGCAGAAGGCCTGTGGGTGTGCAGCCCCGGTCCAGCACAGCAGAAGTGATTGGGAGTTTTGTAATTGAATTTGGGGGTTTCAAAATGAAGCCTTAATTGCAGTTACCTAACTGGGAACCTGGGGTTTATAAGAGTGGCTCATACCTCTTAAGAAGAGATGTTTTACAACTTCTTCAGGTTATGCAGACCATAATTTTTCCACTTTCCTCCTTCCCCGATGAATCACCAAACCTTTCCCTGACAGTGGAAATAGCTGAAAAGATATTTCTTAGATTGTAAGGAATTAAAGGACTATGCCTATGGTATTTTTGGTGCAGCGTGTCAAAGGCAGAGAGAGAGAGAGAGGTATCTATGGTTCTCTGATTGTCAGCATGTTCTTCACCTCTGCTGTCCCATTTTACTGACCTTACCCCTGTCATTTTATATTTTATTCTTGCTATTGCCAGTGGGGATCAGACTCCAATAAGCAAGTTGTATCATGCTAAGGCATTCCACAGGGTCTCTTCTATCCCTATCCTCTAGCTGAATCCTGACAGTGGATTTAGCCAACATGCAGCTTCTAAGGCTGTAGTGGAGGCTGTAGTCTTTAGACATTTTAGACACTTTACTGGGCAGTGTCTGTTTCCTTGAGAGAAATGTCAGTGCAGCTCTGGGCTGGGTCTGCACAACATGAAAGAATTAGGGGAACGTGATCTCAAATCTAAGCTAAGGCAGTGTTACTAATAATATAAAACTTTGGCTTTGTGGTATTAACCTGAAGAAATGGAGATGAGACAGGCTGAAATAATGAAGGATCAGGGTGCCCCATGAAGCCTGAAGAGGCTGATTTAGATTTCATCTTCAGGCTCTATAAAGGTATGTCTGCCAAGGTAATTCCAGGTAATCCACTACAAACTGAGCTGCAACAGCCAGCCAAAACCACTCATCATCTGTCACCTGCTTTTGATCTTCTGAGATCTCTTAAGACACCTGTCTGCAGTTCTATAGAGTGGCTGGGAATTCAACTTCTAGGAAGCAAAGAGCATATTCTGGCATGCATCCTTTCTGTCCTGAAATAACTGCTTTAGGCAATTGTTGTAGGAGTATTTGTCATCATTTTTGACATGAGCTCTTTTTTCCTACAGGCATGTTTATCTTTCAAAACAGTAAAGAAATGAAAGTCACCAAGCGGTGTAACTTCTGTGACAAATAGACTTGCTTGTCTCAGGCCTCTGAAAAAGGAGATCACTTCCATTTTGTGATAATTTGATTATTGTCTTTTTCTGACCAGAACTTTTGTTTTTTTGTGGTATTGTTTAGCTTTGATTGTGAAGTATCTACTGTAAGAAACTGAGATGAAATCTGATAATTTGGTTTTGGGTTGCATTTGAAGGAAAAGAAAATATTTCCTGTGTCGAAGAAATTTTTCAGAAACCACCCTAGTGCTCTGGATTTTTTTGATTAATGCACAGAGATTGGCAATTCTGCTGTAGGTATTGGCTAGCTGTTGGGAAGAAAACAATATAGCAGCAGAGATCTTCTGAATCTCTCCTTCCTTTGCTAAGTGCAGACATTTGCTTCCCTGATTTCTTTTGGTCAAGCAGTTCTTTCATTTGGATCTTGCCTGTGTACAGGACAGTTGATAAAAAACAGCTTGTCACAGTCTTCACAGAGCATAAACTTAATAGCATATGCAAGGCATTACTTATGGGTCTTCCCTCTTTTTCCTGTACTGTTTGGAACAGAAAGGAGTTAATGTTAAAGTAGTGATTATTTTTGCTATGATTTGTATGCGTGGATTTTGGCAGGGCAGCAAACCCCCTTTTTTGACACGGTTTTAGCTTAATTTCCTTACTGTTGGCTCATCACTGATGAGCCAAATGATTAATGTGTTTAATTTCCTTGTGTCTTTTTGTTCTTAAAAGTTCTTGCAACAATGTACAAAACCCCAGTAACAATAGCTGATTTTGCAAACCGTGGCTAGAATTTGTTCCAAGGGTTTTTTCCAGAGTAACACTGAGATCTTTCTATGTAGTTTATATTCTTCAGCACGCAGTGTGAGCCGATCAATGTGTTTTCTCAGTGTGTAATATTCTTTTGATAAGAAATTACTTCTGTTTGATAAGGGGAATTTAATTTGTTGGCCACAGCATCACACCAAAGACGAATCAGGTCTACTCATCTGCAGGTGGTAGATGCTTTCAAGGCAGAGGTTTGCTATGAGAATCTCAGCTGGCTTTAAGTTCAGGAAACTTGGAAAAGCTGGGGGTCCAACAGAGGTGAGAAAACTTGTTTTGGATGTGCCAAGTGTCCTGCTCATGGCCCAACACTGACACCAGCTAAATGCTGCTACCTCCCATCCCCAACTCTGTGGCTGAACGGTCACTGGGGTCACTGGTGTCTAACGATGCTTTGGGGTGGTCTTGCTGCGTGGAGAGCTGCAGCCAGGAGAAAATTGGCAAATAACTCCATTTTCCCCAAGGCCTTGATTTTTTATTTCTTTCTGTTTCCAGGTGCCAGTCAGCCACTCCGCCGCCCCTGTTGTCCCCACAAAGGAGCCCTGCCTACCCCCTCAGTGACAGTGAGGACTCTTCCCGCTCTGCTGGGCTCTCCCAAGTCTCCAGGTCCAGGCTGTGCCTCAAGGACTGGAACAGCCGCGCGTCCACGCTGCGAAGCACCTCCACGAGCCCATCAGACACCGACTCCCCGAGCCACCCCCTCAAAGCCATCAGTGTGGGTGCTTTGGATAAAAGGCTCTCCGTGTTCAAGGCTGACCAAAAGGAGAGTCCAAATGAGGGTCAAGATGGAGAAGCAATAGGGAGCCATCCACTCACCCGGAGCACTCTGTCCTTGGGCACTGCCACCAAACTGAGGACCCTCTCCATCGGCAGGGTGAGCATCCGCTCGCAGGCGCTGGACATCAGGCAGAAGATCACAGAATGGGAATGCCGCCGGGAGCTGTCCCCCAGGACGAGCGTGTGCGTGGACAAGAGGGATGCTGGGGAGAGGTCGGGCAGTGAGAGCTGCCCCAGTGTGCTGACCTCTCCCTGCAGCGATAAGACATTTGATTTCAAAGGACTCAGAAGAATGAGCCGAACATTTTCCGAGTGCTCTTACCCGGAAACAGAGGAGGAGGAACTGCTGGACAGGGACTCCTGCCATCGGTTTGAAAAGAGACCAGGCAGGAGTGACCCTCCTTCTACCACTTTCCTCAAGAGCCATGTGAGGAAAGAGCCCTCTGCTGTGCTCAACAGAATCCAGAAGATCGAACAGGCACTGAAGGAGCAGTCGGGCAGAGGCCTCCCCCAGTTACCAAGTAGCTGCTACAGTGTTGACAAAGGGAGGAAAAAGTCTGGGACGCTGAGTACTGTGGAGGGACTGAGTGAAACCCTGAGCGATAGCAAAGGAGGGAGTGCTATTTTGGGGAGTGAACCAGAAACACCTCCCGAGGCTGAGAAAAGCAGTAAAACGAAACAGGGGGTTACTGCAAACTCAGCTGGCCCCAAAGTGCTCCGGGAAAGCGCGGCCAAGAGCGCCGTGAACCCCGTCCCCAAGCCCAAACGCACCTTTGAGTACGAGGCAGACAAGTCCCACAAAAGCAAACCAAGCAATGGCCTACCTCCATCTCCCACGCCTGCTGCTCCTCCTCCCCTCCCGTCCACTCCCGCGCCCCCCGTCACCAGGAGGCAGAAGAAAGAGTCGCGCTTTCACAGAAAGTCCCAGAATAGGTAAAAGTCAAGGAAATGCGCTCCGTTCTCCAAATAAATAACTAAATAAGTGGGCTATGGTTTTGCAGCAGCAATATTTTAAATTCTCCCTCTAATGCAGTGCTTTTGACATAAGATAATCTAGGAATTGCATGCAAGACAAGTGGGGTTTTTTCTGCTGGTCTGCACTGATGGAATGCACTGGTACAATATCTTTGAATGCTCTCAGTTTTGGAGTTCTAAAATCTGCATTCCTCGATCCCCAGAAAACATTCTAGGTTAGGTGTGATAAAGGTTATCTAGTTCATTCTGGCACAAATGCCCTTATTTGTGATTTTTAATGGATCATAATTTCATTGTTGTCTGGTAGTGGGACCATAGCTGATTTCTCACAATCTTTTCTTCCTGTGAAATGTATTTGCAGAGGTTTTCTATTTCCAAAGCTCATTACTATAGCAGTTTTGTCAGTTTTATGCAATGTAGATGATTTTATTTAATTCAGTCCTTAGGAATATTATCCTAAATTATTGTTTTATCACAAAAGTCCTTCCTGAGTTAATGATGGGGTGAGTGTATGGCTACATTTCCCCAGCAATTTGTGGAGCTTGGCTTGTTCTAATCACGTGATTTCTCTTGAGTTTTAAACATGGTAAAACTCATTCTGCTCATTGCTTGGAAAATTGTAGGCATAGTTGTTGCTATGCTAAGCATTTTTAACGAGTTCATCTGTCTGTGCATGTGTACGATACACACCTTCCCTTGATATTTAGTGATGAGATTTGCAAGGAACTGCTAAACAGCACCTCAGACATGCACTGTCCCTTCAGATTCTGTTGTTTGATGTTGGCTCAATTATTAAAAGTTTTTTAGCACAACCTCACATGAATTATACTGGGACAGGGAGAGAAGACAAGCCTTCAGGTTCTGTCCTTTTCTTTCAGGAGACACCTGCTTCTGAAAGACCAAACAGCTCTGCTGAGGCATGTTGTTTCTTCCAGAAAGGTGTGGGGGGATGTAGAAAGTTAAGCGCTGATCAGCAGTCAAGCTCTTATCTTTGAGTTCTGGCAATAATCTCAGAGGAAGTAAATCTAGTTTTTAAGGAAAATTTATGAAGTAAAGCTGCCCTCAGTATGTTCAGCACAGCATTTGCAATGTGCAGAAGACAAACAATAATTTTTTAAAGTTCTGGTGTAAATGTTTCCTTTATTGGAAAATTTTCAAGTCATCTAAGAATCACAGTATTTTGTCACAATGAGTTTTTAGATGAAGTTTTGAAGTTTCTTTCCAGAAGAGGTATAATTCTGCTTGCACCTGCTTTTCTGCAGGTTCAGTCTCCTGTCACAGCAGAGTCAGACAACAGCACTGGTTCAGCAAAGGAGCTTCAGGCCTGGGTTAGGGCTAGGGGAAACAAGCCTTCCAAAAAGCATTATTTATCAATTTAAAACGCAGAATATAAATTGTAGGATTAACAGGGTTGTCATGTGTATCTGATGATTCTTGCAAATCAATTTGACATTTTACTGGGTAAGTATCCCTTCATTTGTTACTGCTTTACCCACTGAAGTTTAATGATTTCTCTGGACAGACCTCCTGTTAACCATCATCTAAATAAGTTCAAATCGACCTCCCAAAAATCTCAGGTTTGCTGTCTAACTTCAAAGCTGAGTGCAAATCCTTTATAAAAATCTTAATTTTATTATCTTTGCTACTGTTCTTCCTTCAGTAACAGAAAGGAGGACCCCAGGATTTACAAAGCACTAAAGACCATAGAAGTCATCTAAGAGTGACAATATTTGGTTGATAGTAATTACTGAAATCTCAGTACCTAAACTGTTCTTTTTTTGAGAAGAGACATAACCCACTGTACCTACAGCTTGTAGCTGTGTGCTTCAGACTGAACATACGTGTGGTTTGTGTTCACTGCAATGTCATGAGAATGGACTGAGGGTATTTATTTTCCCAATACTTCGGTTGAAAGCACTGATTTTATTTTTGGTGGCTAATTCAACACTCTTGCAATATGGAGGAAGTCTCTCATGTTTGCCTGCTAGCAGAAAACTAGGCTGGATCTGGTGCAAAGAGTAGCTTTAACATTTCAGAGTGGTGTGAGCTGGGTGCTCCCCAGCAGCTGGAAATCCTCTGGCACACACACAGTGCAGGAGAGAGGAGTGTCACAGGATAGACTTGGGACACATGGACCACAGCTGAGTGTCGGTCCACAAAGCCATTCCTGTCATCCTATACACTGTCACCACATCCTAGCAGTGCCTTGAAATCTATAGGAGCTGGATATTTAACTACTTTAGAAAGTCTCATTTCATACACAGCCGTGCTTTCAGTGTGTCAGCATCCTTTGTAACTGTGAGGTGCTGTGGAAGAGCAGGTATCTGGATCTGACGTGCACAGATTGTTTCTGCCACAATCCTGATGTGAATAACTTGGATCTGGATATTCTGGAGATTAGAGAAAGGAGGGAGAGAGGCTGTTCAGCCCAATCCGAACTGTAAGCCTGCTCCAGGAGACAAACAGAAAATGCTCTTTTCAAATGCAGCATCCTGTGTGATGGTCACTGTGTTACCTGTAGGGATTCACAGGCCAAAGAGTCTCACGAGACTCTGTCACTGCCACATGGATATGCTGTAACATATGCTCCACTGCAGCTGGAAGAAGAAGAACAAGGGGGGTTGATGGCAGGATGATTTATTGCTAACCTAAATTGGGGCTCAGTGAGTGGAGTATGGGCACCAGCACAGTCCATGCAAGCCTTGCAGCACCACGGGATTTATGGTCTGGCCTGAGTCCCTTTTTCTCACCATTTCATCCTCAGCAGTAAATCAATCCAACAAATGCCAGCTACTCTACTGCTGCCACTGCAAATCGTGGGCCTCCCACCTTGAGTGTAGATGCTGCCCCAGAGAGCAAGTGCTGGGTGAACTGGAGAGTGGGAAGAACTTGGGTTTTTCTCCCTCTAGAACTGCTCAGCAGCACTGGGGCAGGCGTGGGTGGGAGGTGGTAAATCATCTTGGATGGGAGACAAATTGTCTTGGGTCATCTGACCCAGCTCATCCTCACCTTCCTGCCAGAAAGGCCAAACCTCCAGTCCCTGAGACATCAGCCCAGGCTGCTCATGCACCCCAGAGGGCATTAATTTCCTCACTGCCTTCTCCTTTGCTGCCATTGCCTGGCATGGGGTGTGCACGGGATATGGGTGACTGGCACATGAACCTCCCTTTGGCATTTGTGCTCTGAGCTCTGTGCAGGAACATATCCAAAGGTTCAAGATATGCCAGTGGTGTCCAGCTAAGGGCCACGTCTCCCAGGGCAACCAGTGCAGGAATGCTTTTCAGAGACTGTCTTTCTTTGGGACAGAAGACCACATGTTTCTGGGGCCTCTTGGCGAGAGCAAAGTAATTTCTAATCTGAGGACTGTTCTGCTAACTTACTCTGTAAATTTGGAAAAATAGGAGATATTTTCTTGGTATTTTCTTCCTGTCTGCATAATGGGGATAACGATACTTCCAACTTCATAGAACTGTCATTGATGGCTCTACTAGAGACTGCTCTGAGCACAGGACTTAGTGTCTGCTAAAAGCTAGTCCTTAAAGCATGATGTGAGATTTTTTTTTTCTTAATTATGGTTCATTTTATATATATTTCTTAACATGCAAATGCTCATCTAAACATTTGAATAATTTTGTATTCTTGTTACTAATTATTATTGTTTTAAACTTTAGAAAATCCTTTGAGTTTGAGGATGCCTCAAGCCTGCAATCCCTGTACCCTCCCTCCCCGACCGAAAATGGAACTGAGAGCCAGCATAAATTTGGATCCAAGAGCACTTTAGAAGAAAATGCCTATGAAGACATTGTAGGTAAGAAGCTGCTGCAGAACATGGGCTCACAGCAGGATGTTGAGTGGCAGTGGGAGGGCCATGGTATTGCTGAACACATGCCCCGTGCAGGAACGTTCACTGCTGTCAGTAAAGAGAGATTAAATGGAGGCTAAATGGGTTTGATCCTTCAGTGCAAATGTAGCTCTCAGGCTGCAAGCAGGAAGTCTTGATTCTTTCAGACTTCTCTGGGTAGTATTGGAAACAGACTGTTTGGTCAGCTTTTTGCCAATGCTTTTCAAGAAGCAAATCGTTCTTTTTATCGAGGCCTTGGCTTGAAGCCTTGAGTGGTGTAAAAATGTTAAGAACAGGACTTGAGACAGTGTTTACAGAACTATCCAATAGCAAGATTAACCTCAGAGGCCTTGTGTGGTCAGCCTGAGCTTTTCAGGACTCCGGTGTGGACTGCCCCAAAGCAGCTGCTCGTAGCACTGTTCCTGGTCTCCTCCAAGTCCCAGTTGCTGGTTAAAGAGGAATTAATTTCCTTTAGCTATACACCATCAGGAATGCACAACAAAAAAACACTGCTTTCATTTAGCTTCATAAGAAAAACATGTTTCTTTTGGTCTTAGAAGGAAATGTATGGCCTATGCATACATTCTTTTAACATAAAAAAAAAAAAAAGTGGTTATAATTACTGAAAATTGGGCAGCCCTTCAGAGCACAGATTTTTTTGCACAAGTGATGAATATCTGCATTGTTTTTAACTCTTTCAGTGTTATATTATTACAACAGATACAAAGGGGACTTCATTTGACTTTGGACAATGAATCTTTATATATGAAAAGCTGGAGGGCTATCAAGACAATCTGGGACCCTAGAGCACACGTCCTCTGAAGAGACACTGACAAGCTGGGCCTGTTTAGTCTGGTAAAAAGGCACTCTAATAGTGCTTACAAATGTTTGAGAGGCAAACAAAGACAATAGAACAAAACTGTTCTTGGTCATATCAGTTGATACAGCAAAGAACAGTGGCCACAAATTGGAGCCTGGGGCTCTTTGTCAGACCCAAATTCTGTCTCTGGCTTGTCAGCCTCAGTGAAAACAGGAATTTACTCTTTCCATTTACTTCCTCTATGCCATTTAAAAAATGGCAGAGCTTTCAGCTCCTGTTCAGTGTCTGTTAGTTAAAATGAAAACTTTTGTAGATACTGAAAAGTTTTTCTGTGTAGAGCATCCTTATATGATCATCAGCTCTTTCTAGGACAGAGCACTGTGCTATTCACACTTGAAAATGTATTATGTATTAGTTACAGTGCTCATCTTTGCTCAGGACTTGTCAGTGTGGCACCATATTTTAGGTGGTAATGATTCTTTTCCTTGTCTGGTTTGTTAAATATCAAAATAAAATGTGCAGGACTGGTAAGAAGCTTTCTTCAAATGAGAAGAAATCTTGGGTTCAGTAAAACAAAAATCATAATGGGCTCTTCCAAATCAAGGGTGCTATAAACCAGCTCCTTCTGGTTTATAGAAGACTATAATTTGGGCATTTGGGCATTTTGGCAGGGCAGTGGGAAGAGAATGCAAAATTTCAAATCTGTGGAAAACACAAAACTTCATTGTTTTGTACTGCTTTTTAACAACTTCTTTCCAAGCACTTCATTCAATACAGCAGTGCAGGGCGAATACTAAATCTTAGTATAATTCTTATAAACTGTCAGGCATGATTAAAGACAAGCCAAAGTGGTTTGATCTCCAGCTTTAAAGGAACTATCGTAGTTTTGTGTATCACATCTGCATAATTTATACCAGTGGTGCTAGACCTCAGTCTCCAAGTAGCAGTTTTGTGCTCATGCAAACCAGGTGTCTGTAAGAGTGAGTTTATTTTATAGATCTACATCTGCTTCAAAGCAATAAAGGGCTCTGTCACTGTGCTTTGAGTTTTCTTTGCAAACAGTTCCCCTAGAGGTGCTGGTGGGTCTTTTTTTCTGTACCTTATTGAATCTCCTTGCCTCCCTAAAACTTGGAGGCAGATAAAACTTTGTTGCTGTAGTAATAAACTTAATTAAGTGTGTCATGTCCCCCCCATCCCTTAGAATTAATATTTGTAATGCAAGGAAATGTTAAAATACTAGAAAAGAAAGCTGTGAATCTTGAGCAATGCTCTAGGCAGTCTAGTGTGAGACAGAAACAAAAAAATCAGGTTGGAAGGGACTGTGGAGTCAGCTGGTCCAGCTCTCCTCAAGGCAGGGCTAATTTCAACTTTAGATGAGGTTGCTTAGGGCTACATCTGGTTGAGTTTTCAAAATACCATGGGGAGATGGCCTCACTGCCTCCCTGTGCACCCTTCTCTACTGCATTGTGAAGAATGTTATCTTGATGTCACTGCGAACAGTTTTTTTTTTCCATCCAGTCTGAATTCTCCTTGTTGCTCTTTGTGAGTGTTGTCCTTCATCCTTTCACCTCCAGGAAGTGCCTGGTGCTGCCTTCTCCATTTGCCTTTCTGGGCAGTGGCAGGCAGCAGCTGGGTTATCCCCCAGCCTTTCCCAGGCTAAGCAGCTTCTAAGCATGGAAGTGCTAGGCCTGGAGCCATTGGTATTTTGGTTATCACATGGCCTCTTCATGTGGGGCATATGCACACTAAAGCTTTGTCTTCATCCTGGTGCCCTTGCACTGCTTCTTCTTTAATGACCAGGGCAGCAATGAACTCCTGTGTGTAGTTTATCTTATTTTGAGAGCTGACTTTTTTTTTTTTTTTAATAATAAGTTTTAAGGTATATTGAAATCAAAAAGGATTGTGCTTTGAAATCCAGCGACATTTTGATCATGAACCAGAACCAGACACTTTGTTCAATTTTGTAATATTTCTGTAGACTTTAATAGATGAAATACCTGCATGGTAAGTTCAGGACAGGTATTGGATTGGAACACAGTGATCCATTCTGCATCAATCAAGCAGCCATTGTATAAAGAGGTGCACATTCCTAATATAAATCAGAGCTGTATTCTATGTACAAGGAACCATGTGGACTTCATTCATCTTCTGTACTAGCACTCACAGAAACGTGGCAGTCATAGTAAACTTAACATTGTTTTCCTTCTTGTGGTTTTGAATGAGCCTTTAATCAGACCAAAATTGATGTGGCTTTCTGAATCCGGTTGGGGAAACCACGCTTGGCTTTGTGTGAATTCATGAAACTATCACAGTATTAAGAGATGGCTGAGATTGTTGCTTCTGCTGTGTTTGTGCACAACAGTATTTCCTGTCATATGGACCATACGGTTCCAGTTTTCCAGTCTGCTCCCCTAAGTGCAGCTGAGATGTTGGAATATTGTTATTTAAGGTCTTGTGTCTCTGAGGCATTGTTGACCTGACATCTAGGAAAAAGCACTTGCTATCATCACCAAAAAAAGTTGAATAAATAAAGGAAAGTGAAGGTCAAGGGCATAGTATTAATTTTGAATTGAGAAAATCTAGTAAAACTAGGTGGAAGAAATAGCACTGCATTTAGAAATTAAATGTAGTGGAGGACCTGAAAAACAAGCCTTCTTACTCTGTAACTCCCCAGAGTGCTGTACACAGCAAAACAGGTGGAGATTTCCTCTGAGAGGACATGACAGATGTGCAGGAAACCCACTGCTCAACTGGGCTCCGTGTGTTGCCTCCTAGACTGAGAATGTTTAATTGAACGTTGCACGACTCCATGTCTGCTTTGGCAGCTGGAGCTGAAGCAGTCTAGACAGTACGGCAATGCCTCAAAAACATTGCATTGGAATGTCTAAAACCAGGATGAATTTCTAAATGGGATCTTGCTGGTGGGTTCCCATTGGGAATGTCCTGCAATTCCCTGTCTTAGGGGCAGCTGGCCCTCTTGGGGAGGGTTTCTTACGCACCCTTCTGCTCTTTGGGCCTGTTCAGTGTGATGTTTAGAAGATTTTGAGCCCTTTCAGTAGCTGGACACTTCCATTGACAGATTTGTTTTGCACCTTAAGGGGACAACTTAATCACTGCTTCCTGCAGGGGCACAGAATATAATTGAATCTTGTTACAGCTGACACCAAAGGTGACTGAGAAGTGAAACAGTAAAGTCATATGCAATTGCTTGGCTGTTTTTCTCTGTCAGTTTGAGTATTGCTTCAGTTTGGGATAATCAGCTTCTTGTTTACCTCTGCATTAAACAGGACAAGTCACTCCCTTTATCCCTGCTGGTAAGGCAACTCATCTCTCCTAAACCAATTAGCTGGTTTGATTTCTTGTGTAAATTTGACACAGTGCATGTCATGTAACAAAATGGGATGATTTAGCTGCTCTACTGAACCCTTCGCTGTGTGTGATCAGAGCTGCTGCAATGATGACTGAGGTCAAGCTGGAAAATGTTCCAGCTTGACATTGCTTTCAAATTAGAACATCTGCAAAGTTCTTCCAGTAAATGTGGGAAAAGGTTAGAAAGAGAGCAAGCCGATCTTTCGAGTAAAATCCCATCCTCACACGCCACATTATCGCCTGTCATGCTTTTGTAGCACATTTTAGTCTGTCATATTATCATCCCACGACAAATCAGGGAGAAACTGGAATTGCTGGGCTGCTGTGAAGCTGAAGCAAACTTGGAGAGATTGCAACTCTGCCGGCAGTGCTGTGCTAGCTGCTCCTCTGAAGACATTTTGGGTTTTCAGTCATAGACCAGCAGGTCTCTGGAGCTAGAATTGATGCAAAATGATGGTACAGGCAGTGATCACAGAATAATATATTCCTGTCTTCTTCTGCACCCACAGTCTGCCTGTGACAGCCTAAAAAGAATGTGAGATTTTGGAAAGTGTAATAGTGACAAATTTAATAATAGACACTGTAGGGTAATGCAGCCAGAGCACATTAAATCAAACAGTGTTCATATGGGCCTGTCAAAGACAGGCCAAATACTTCAGCTGATCCTATTGACAATCAGCCTGCTCCTTTGTTGTTACACTTGGATACATGGATTCCAGTTATTTTTGATAATCATCTTGTGCCTTATTTAGATCTCAGTTTTTCTCTGTGGAGTCTGTCTCATCAGTGTACCATCCACTACAGCCTCTCGTGACAGTCTCTGTCAGCTTTACTGCCTGGCTTTTTAGTCAATGCTGCAGGTTAGTAAAACAGAAAAAAAGACCATGGGACTGCTCTCCCCAGTCCTCCCTTAAATTCAGAGACTGTGTTGAATTCAGCAGGGTGACACCCCTGAAGTGCAGGCAGTTCAGGCAAGCTGCTGCTGTACTGTGCTAGCAGTTGCTCCTCAGACATTTTCATGCACGTGATTTTGGACTGAGTGGTAAACAGGTGATTTTTGGGTGTGAAATTTCTTGTTGATTTATCAGCCATTCTAATTCTTTTCCCTTATGCTTCACTACAATTGCACTCTGAGCAGTGCAGATGCAGAGATGGCAGGGAGCTGAAAGTATCCGCAGTGCTTCTTCTGCTTATTGCAAAGGCTGGAGAAGTCCAGAAAGCACAGGTTGTTGCCTACAAACTCCCTGGACCAGGGCTCAAAAGGCTGATTGTGTTTTGGACTTACCACTCTGCTTGTTGTAGGTGCTCTACTGCTTTTCTGAGCTCATGGTACTGAGTGGATACACCGGGTGGCAGGACTAGAAGCAAGTAATGTCTGTAACCTAGTGCTGTTCAGCAATAGCTTTTCAAAGCAGCTGTAAATGTGTGCTGGCTGTAATTTGAGATTGAAATAGCTCCTCCTTCTGCAGATCCCTGGGGTAAATTCCCCAGCTGAGATGCACAGTTGCAGCATCTCTGACACTGAAAAAGCTCATCTATGTACCAAAGATCTAAGCTTGGATACTTTATGGGAGTGTGGAGATTTACTGGTTTTCATCCATTTGATCTGAACGTGCTCATAAACATCCCAGTGGCCCAGTTTCCTTCCAGCCCTGGTGGTGTGGATCTGCATTGGTGTAATTTTATGACTGAAATGAATGAGCAGTGCACGTGCACCTCATTTGTCCTGGCCACGCAACTCAGGCCCCTGGGCTTTCTAAGCAGAGGAAAGGCAGCAGGCTCTTAGCTTGGGCATCACCCTGTGGATTCAGTATCTCCTCTGTGAGTGTTGGATCCCAATTTAGGCATCCAACTTAACACAAGTTTAGGAGCCCTTTCCTTAACTCTATACCCCCTGTTCCATTCTTCTCTCTTCCTGGCAGTGCAAAAGGCTGGAGTTATAATCAGCACTCTGTGAATCACTTAATTCCTCTGATAATTGCTTCTCCCATCTAGAAAGAAATTATGCATTTCCCTGCTTTCTGCCATTTATAGAGAAGTGTCTGCCTGCTTCGTTTTTTTTCCTCTCAGCCTTACTTTTCACTCCTTCCTCAGTGTGAGACAGGCTTGCTGAGTCTGCCTCTGCTTCCCATTTGCCACGTGTGAGAGGCTGAGCAGAGGAACATTGTGTGCTGCCTCAGGACTCAGTGGGGCTGACTCGCACTGCATCACATGGAGTGAGGAACTGCAGCCCCTGGAGGAAACTCATCGATGCTTAAGCTCAAGGCACTGCATTCCTCAGGACTCTTCTAAATATCCGTGGGGTTTTTTTTGGTGTTTTTTTTTTTTTTTTGTTTGTTTGTTTGTGTTTTTTTTTGGTTTGTTTTGTTTTTGTTTTTGTTATTGTTCTTCTTTTCTTTCCCTGATGGACCATTCATTAAGTTGTCTGTGAACTCTTCTGAAGATAAATGTCGTGTAGATAAATACCCTGTGTTAACTCAGCACTTTGGTATGTAGAATTTGAGAAAATGGGAAACGTGGAAAAAACGCTTATAGAGGGAACTGATCTGGGAGTAGGGCTGGTGATTAGAGACAGTATTTGCCAAAGACTTACTGTTTGTGATCATATGCATTCTGGGGGTATGATTCAGCTTCCTTTGAAGTCAGTGATAATCTGCTCTTGTCTTGTGTGGCTGTTGGATCAGCCTCATTAAGGCCAGCCTGCCCTATATACTGCATAATGTTTCTCCTTTTGGCTTCCAATAGAGACATCCATATGGCAGGAACAAGGAGGTTTCCTTGCTCTTTCATTGTAAATATGTTATCCTTTTGCAGCAAATCCAAGTCCTGCAGCTTGCAAACATTCCTTGCCTGGGACTTGGGACTGGAGAAGTGCTGCTGAAGAGAAAGCTGTAAACCTCTGAGCCAGCCACTGATATGGAACCCTTTTTGTTTTTTGTGCTGCAGCACAGCAGTAGCAGCCACCACCACAGGTTTCCCCAAAACCTCATTCCCACGTGGGATGTGCACCTGCTGGTGACCACCACTTCCCAGATGTTTCTCCCATGGAAGGGAGTCACTGTGCAGTCAGATGCAGTTAAATGCTGCTTTAAGGCAATTCAGGATATTTTTCAGCATTTTTAATTTACTTGACACCTTTGAGTCCTCGTCACTTGCACAGAAACCAGTCTGGCCTGCTTCTTTTTGCATATCTGGTCTTCTGTGTGTCTACCAGGGTCAGATACTAAGAAATGGGGGTTGACATTTGCTGAGGAGATAGTTTGTTTGCCTCATCTAGTTCACAGCTTGAACCAAATACTTTCTTCAAAACTCATGTCAGTGAAACCAGGTGGTTTCTGATGGATCAGACTATTTCATTATCAGAGATTTGGTGTGGAAAGAGGGTAAAAAAAAAAAAAAAGAAAAAAAAAGTGGTGAGGTGTATTTGATCTCAAGGCATTATTTCAAAGTGAAAAAAACCCCCAAACCCTGAAATAATTTGGTTTTTAAGAAAATGAGAGAAAGAATAGACACAAGAGTTCTTGAACAGCAAACCAGTCATCTGCAGAAGCTCTCACAGCTCTAGGACAAAGGGTTAAAATCCCTGTGGTGTCTCCTTTGACCTTCACATTACACTGAAGAGGAATTTGGCCCAAGCTCTCTTTTGGTAGAGACTGACTCAGAAAAACAGCCTCTGCTCATGGTTCCTTGCTCCTCCCTCTTCTCTCATCCAAGACTTCTCTGGGCCCATTTCTATACTTAATATGCCAGGTCAACATTATTTATGTTGAGTTTAACCGAGTTCAAGCAATTCTGTTTTACATTGTGTTTTGGAAAGAGAATCCCTCTAACATTTAAAAATGCTTCACATTGTGAAAAGGGTTTTTTTTCACTGATGGGCATGCTGCTTCTGGGGGTTTGGATACCCTGCAGACTAATGCAGTAACATTTGTTTTCACAAGGAAGCACATGTTTGAGCCCTGTCTCACGTAGCTGGATATTTTGAAATCTATTAATCCATTCCAAAATGCTTGCTTGACCTATACTTGACTTGGGCTTACAAGAAATTTTATTGTGCTACTAGAGCCCAATCAGCTGCAATAACAGCATTTTGCAAATTTTACTCTTTATCATTGCTATGATTATAATTTCTAGAGGTGTAGAGTCTACAAGAAAGAGAATCAGGGTGTGATATCTATTTTTTTCTTCCCACAGGAAGAATCAACCACTTCTATAGTCCTCCGTAGCATTAAATGTTTTTTAGGAATATATGTTGCTTAAGATTTATGCTGTCCATTGGATTAATCAAAAGGGCTTTTTTTTCATGTACCCCACATACCTGAAGGTGTTCTTTCCATGTGGCATGAGAATTGGCCACAATGATAGTGCAGCCTCTAGAATCAGATTCCCTCTGGATGAAATAATAAGCTGTGATTGCCAAGTCAAACATTCTTCAAGAGCATCAGTGATTCAGGCTTCTAATTAGAACAAAGCTAAAACATTCACTCTTGTGCTTATGTTTGACTAGAAATCTTACTATGATGCACTACTGAAGCAAAACTGTATTTTTATTTGTATTGTGAATATGTGAACTTGCTCAGCAAAAGTTCTTGTGGCTGTAATTGATGAATCAAGCAGGCTCACGCTTCCAGGCTCAACAATAAAGTAGAAAGCACAAACTGCTTTTGTTTTCTTTTGTACAATAAGGAAATTTAGTCTGCCTAGAACAACATAGCTGGGAGTCACACAGACTGTGTTAACCCAGGCCTTGCTCTCACTGAAAACACCTATGCCCCAGCAGTCATCTCCTTAAACACTGTGACTATTTCCTGTAACAGTGGGAATAATGAACCATTCTACAGCTTTCTGTCCCGGGTTCTCAACAGAACTTCTTATATTAAATAGCTTGTATTGCAATATGTATATTGTACTAAACCCATGGGTTTTAAAGTCATCTTTAGGTATAAAACCAAAAGCAAGTTGGTTTAAAAGTTTTTAACTTCCTGCATGTTTCTGTAAATTCAAGTCTTGTATTTGAGTAGATCACTCTTTTCTTGAGATGATTTTCTGTTCAAAATGGTCAGAAAACTGGAATGACTGTATTTGAAAAACCTGAAGTTCTAAATCAGTTGCTGATTATCAACTGTCTGAAAAAATGCATACAAAATGTTAATTTTATTGATGGCACTCATTCCTCTTCATGTTACTTTGTTTAGTGAGAGATCTACTAAGTTTAGGAGTTTTGAGAAGATGGTGGGCATTGGATCTCAGCGAAATAAGGACTATAAATTTTGGTTCTGGTTTTCAAACAGTAAAAATTCAAAGACTGGGGTCTGCTTTTTGATGTATTTTTCATTTAAGTAATATTTAGTGATTAATTGGTTATGCCTCCTATATATTACTAGCATGATGAGTTTCCTTCTGGGAGACAGGAATTTCACATAACTTGAAATGAATAGCTGCCTAATTTGAACACAGGATATATTTTAAAGAACACTTTCAGGATGATGCAGTATGGTTGGGACAGAAATTCTTCTCCTTTTGCATTTTCAGTCTTGCCTCTTGGCACTGCTGAGCTGGAGTGTTTATTCTTTCCTTGCCATCTCTCAGGAAAAGAGAAAAATGAAGGTTGCATCAAATAAGAATTGTCTTATTGTGTGTTGTAAGGGTGGCGTGTTGAGCACAGTTATTTATTGGTCTTCATTTCACCCCGTGAGTGGCTGTTACAGATTTATAAAATCTACTGATACACTTTCAAGAAGTTAAGTGCCTTAGCTTTTATATATCAATAAATTTTCCACAGCTGCGGATGCTCAGAAGCACGTCTTGTGAAACCTCGCATAAAAAGAAAAAAAAAAAAGAAAAAAAAAGAAAAGAAAAAAAAAAGGACAGTAAAAAAATCCAAAGAAACTTGTCGACCTCATAGCCAAGTTCTTCTCCAAATACTTCCAGCTGCAGCTAGAGGGATGAGTCATGCTGAAAGCTGAGGAGCTTTTCTAAAAGCCCTGCACTTGGTTCACATGATTTTTTTTTCTAATTTTACATTCCTGTCTGTTTTTCTTTCCTTAAAAAAAAAAACAACCAACACCCCCCCCCCCCCCCCCCCCCCCCAAACGTGCAGGCGAGTCACCCAAGGAAAACCCGTACGAGGATGTGGAGCTGAAAGGCCGCCACGCGGGGCGAAAATCCCATCAGCTGTCGGAGAATTCCCTAGATTCCCTGCACAGGATGTGGACGGCGCAGAACAGGAAATACACAGCACCTCCGCAGGTAAAGGCAGCGGGCTGGCAGAGCGGGCAGGGCGCGGGGGGCAGAGCCGAGGGCGGGCGGCCGATCGCTCCCCGCGCCCGCGCAGCCCCAGCGCTCCCGGCAGCTGCGGCTCCGCGGCCCCCTGCGCTTCGTGCCGCCCCGCCGCCCCCAGCAGAATCCTTCCCCTGCTCGTTCTTGAGCGGGATCTGCACCTAAATTAACTCTTCCTGTGGCTGCATCTCTTAGGGAATTGCCTGTGCTGCCAGGCAGGGACAGGAGGGGAGAAGTCAGCTGTTGGTTTTGGCCCTGTGCTGTTACACCAGGGGCCTGGTGTGACTCTGCTCGTGGGAAGTTCATAGTGTGGCATGCTTATTGTAAAACAGGGAATGCCAGGTAAAAGCCCTGAACAAACACATGAATAATAAAATAGTCATAAAACCCCGAGTGTCTGCAGTTAACAGGCTGTATAAATTGTATTTATAGCATAAAAATGAAGATGAGGAACTCTGCACACTTTCCCATTTGTGGTGAATTTTCCAAAGCAAGCCTGTTTTTTTTGTGAACACCATGAAATGCCAGGTGTTGTTTATGCAATCACTGTGTTCATACAGAAAAATATGAATCTCATCACATACTTAATTTTGAGATTCAGAGCATCCTATAAAGGAACTTCACTGTGCAATGAATTAACAGAAAATTTGCAGTTGAACAAAAGGTCACAGCAACTTACATTTTTGTCTTGTAAAGAGACCTAGAAAGAAAACTGAATGCATTTTCTTTCACTTGGTTCTGTGCATGCAAACATCACAATCCAAGAGGCAAAAGAAGCATCACCAGGATCCTTAGTGCTGCTAGCACATCCTCTGTAAAGCAGGAGTGACTTCAGCAAAGCTGCTGGAAAAGGAACAAGTGGAAAGTAGTAATCAGGCAGAGTAAGGAGAAACAGGCACTGCAGTCATAAGGATAAGAGGGAACTGTCCCTCATAGTGGGACATGGTGCATAACAACTGTTTCTGGCTGTGTGTGAGTTACCAGAGGATCCCTGAGCATGTGTCATTAGGCTGGGAACCATCCAGATCCATAGGATGTTCTCTGTTTAACAGATGGTTATCAAAGAATTTGCAGATTTAAGTGGCTTCTGTAAGGTTGTTCAGTAAATAAGAACTCTCTGGTACCCTTTGCAAGAGGACTGTCTTCATTCTTCTTTTTGAAATGCTGCTGGGAGTGCCCTGACAGGAGTCAGTCCTGCCATAACTGCACTGTCATTGTGCTGATATTTAAAATGAAGAGTCACTAAGAGCAATCAGCTTTGGGCCTGAGTAATTCTCCAATGACCAGAAATAGAAAAGCCTGAATTTCCTGAAGAATGGTCACTTTGGCAATGGTTTATCACCCAGTGTTTCCATCATAGCAACGCAGCCGGGTTAGCAACAGGACTTTTCAGTCATGGATGATGATAAACAAGATGGAAGAGATCAGAAGGTCAGCAAGCTTCCAACAATCATCTCCAAAAAGAATTCCTTTCAATGAAGTATAGACTGCCACCAGTTTTCCTGGCCTGCTAACCTGTGGTACGCTGAGACCTCAGAAACACTGGTGGTGTGGTCATTTTGAATCCCCGTGTCTTTTCCTGTTGATTATTTTCAGTTTTTGAAGTCATCAGGTATGAAAGGAATGTTTTATGATGACATTATATTTGTGATGGAACCCCTCTCCACAGAAACACCTGTGCTTAATCCCAGGTAGGATGGCACTGCAATCAGTCAGCCAATAAATGGGACATGTATTGCTGCAGGTTTATAGCTTGTAACAGAGCTGGTAGAGTATCAGTAAATGCTGAATGACAGATGCTTGACTTGGCATGTCCAGTACTTTTTTCTGGACATGCTGGTGAAGCTTCTTTTCTGTGTTTGTGTTTGGGAGAAGGCAGAGACCTGGAGCTGGGCAGATCTGCTCCTAGAACTGCTCCAGAAGACCCCCATTATTTTAAAGACAGAAGTTACCTGGTGCTTAATCCTTCAGTGAGATTTTCCCTTTGCCCTGTAGTGGTAACAGTTTCGTGTTTTAAAGGGAATTCTTTGGAAATGCAGGGAGAGTTGTAACTGCACCTCTGCTCATTGTCAGGTCTTAAAACCTCTTAACACCATGAAAATAGAACAAGCTTGATTTTTCTACTTTGTTTTTTCATGGATAAAGTAGCATGAAGTTGCTATTTTAGTTACTACTTTTGCTCTGAATTACTATTACCCTGAATTGTGTAATTACTCTTTATTTTCACTCCTGCAAGTGAGAGGAATGGACCAGGCCTGTTGGGTCAGTGCTGTGCTGTCAGCCAAGCCTTCAAATTAGATTTTAGGGCTCAAAGAATTGATGGGGATGCGGGTGCATGGAAACGCAGCAGGTCAGAAATGGTGTTGTTTTCTTTGAACTTTAAAGTCTCCAAGGCTGACCCCTGTCCCTTCACCGTGACTTCAGGCTCTCTCTTGACACACACATCCTGCAGAGCAGCAGCTCACCTGGCGTGGTGTCCACAAGAGCTGCCTCTGGCCCGGGTGTTGCCAAGAGGGAGAGAGCTGAAGCTGTCCTTGTCCCCGCAGCTGCCCTCGAAGGCCGGCAGCCACTCCCTGCGCGTGGGGAACTGGTCGGAGAGGAAGAGCCAGCGCCTGCCGCGGCTGCCCAAGCGGCACAGCCACGATGACATGCTGCTGCTGGCTCAGCTGGGCATCCCCTCGTCCCCCTCCGGCCTCAGCGAGGACAGCCTGAGCACCGCCAGCGAGCTGCTGTCCACACGGCGCGCCAGGAGGATCCCTAAGGTACCGCAGTGTGCTCAGGCTTGCGCCCAGGAGAGCTCACCTCTCCTGTGAAATTCTCCAGCCAGCCTTTAGCCAGCACTGAAAGCTCTTTTTGTACCCTAAAGGAACATTTGAGATCAAAATCCCTTCCCTAGAAGTGATAACTTCCTGTGAAAAACACGATTCACTTCTGTGTAAAATTTATAAGTTTAATAAAAATAAAAATAAAATAGACAATTAGGAGACAGAAAAACAAAGCTTTTTCGGCCGAGGTGCTGATATCACCAGCAGCGAGATCAGCACACCTTCCCCCTTCAGATCCTTTGTTTTAAGGACCTCTGTATTACATATTAAAATAAGCTAATGCATAATTCAAATTATGTATGTTAGGTTTCAAGAACTTCCTAAATATACAGTTTATCTGTAGGATTTCACACAGTCTGGGAGGGTGTTATAAATCCGTCAGGCTTTTAAAGAATCGATTGTCTTTCTAATCTCAGGAATGCCAGACATCCCTTCTGTCTTCTATCTACTTGAAAAGTAAAAAAAATACAACCCCCCCCAATCTCTACTTAGTTACAATCTAAGAATATTCATTTATCACATTTTTCAAACTTTATTAATAAAAGAACATACAGTACAACCATCCCATATTTATACCTAAAGCAATCATCTTACTATATGTGAAAAGCCAACTCTAAAACATGCATTTATAACACTTCCAGTTCTCCAAGAGGAGCAAACACCTGATGGCCATGCTCACACAGAATTGATTTTAAGGCAGTTCTGTTTTCCACACTCTTCTTTAAGCTCTGCGGACCAGAGCATTGCTGTGTATACAACTTTAAGATTTTTGAATGGGTGATGGCCAAGCAATTATTATTTATAGCATGCAGCAACATCTGAAGTGGTTTATTTCCCCATCATTTGTTTCCAGGAAAATAACTAATTGGCCTAATAGGTTTCCCTTCATTTACTCACAACCGAGCCCATCCTCATAACCATGCTGTCTTAAAGGATTTGAAGCAAAACTTAATTTTTCATTTTTCAAGGAGCTTTTCAATTCCAAGTGGAATGTGAAAAAACCCCAAGCCACAAGACAACAACCAAAAAACCAACAATACAATAGCAACAGAGAGGGAGGGAACTGCCAATATGCTTCATTTTGGCTTGTGAACAAAGCTGATTTTTACTGTGTATTCAACTCTTTCCTGTTCTTATTAGAGAGCATATTTTAAAGTGCATGGCTATAAATACTGTGAGTAGAGGGAGATTTTTATGTTTCTGTGAATTCATTGGAAATTCTGTTTAAGGAGGAAATTAATCCTACATCTTTAATATTTACTGTGTTTTTACTGTCTTGGAATATATTGTTATACTTCACAAATGGGCATACATCTCTGGAGGAAATCATAGGGTTACTTACACAGTAACTTACTACCTGATTTTGAGTAAAACTTGGAAAGCTTGGCTGTTAATTTTGTACCAATTTTTTTTTTTTTTAATTGAAGGGACAGATGTTCTCCTTATGTGAAATTATGATTTCAGCATATGAATGTTCACAATTTTTATTGCAAATCTTGTGATCATTTCTATTTTCTTATTACTTTACCTTTCAGGATCACATATTCCTGGAGAATATAATTTTTGTAATTGAGATAGTGTTAGTTATTAGAGGGAAAACCTAAAAAGGTTTTGTTTCAGTCTGTGCTCTGTTACTGCCCTTCTGCCATGTCTATAGCAAATTGCATCCTTTCACTCAGTTTATTTCTCTCTGGAAGCTGAGGTGAAACAGCTTTTGCAAACTGTATTATAGTTCTATGAAGAAATCTGCTATGGAATGAAATATACTATCCCTGACTTATAAAACATCATGAAGATTAATTGCTACACATTTGTGATTCTCCTGAAGTTATAATATTCTGTTTAATGTTTCATTCTTAGTAATCCCAGCCTCTTGCTGAAGGCAATAAATACAAGTCATCTCATTTCCCATCATCCCAGATATTTTTGGGGCAGACAGTTATTATCTGCATTAGCCAGTCTATCATCCATGTTTTGTTTGAATACATTAAGTAAAAGTCTCCTGGCAGAAAAATGTTTAGCCTTAGTGATTCCTCATTTTCTTATTTTGCAGCTTGTCCAAAGAATCAATTCCATCTACAGTGCAAAAAGAGGGAAAAAACGACTGAAGAAACTTTCTATGTCCAGTATTGAGACAGCATCCCTACGAGGTATGGTACTAGTGTCATGGTCAGTGAATCCATTTGGCTGCTACGAGATTAATCAATTTCCTTCTTTCCTCCACATCTACCCTGGGCTCCACTTAGTTTAGAACTTTTTTCTGTGAACAATGATAATTTTCTCTCTGCAAGAAGAGAAAATGGAGATGAGCTAAAAAAATTAGATTCTCATTATTGTATACCCTATTTATCCCATAGCCAGCTTGACTTACCCAGCTTCTTCTTTAGTCCACATTTACTGTAAGTTTTGTTCAAAATTCACAGTTTTGACTCTGGAGTTTTTTCATGGTTTTTCCTGGCACCCACAGTGTGTAACTCACCCTGTGTTTCAGACTGCTTCTGGGTAAACAGGGGCCAAAAAGGAAATTCAGGCCCTGTTTGTAGTAAGAGTACAATAGGGCTTTAATAGATGAACCTCTCAGTAACACATCTTGTCATAAGGTTAATTTTGCTTGTTAACTCTAACTCAGTTTGGTGAGTTCTGGTGATTGGGAATGTTGCCCAGGCAGACAAAGCTCATAAGGCTTACTTTGACTTCTCAAGTGCTGCATAACTTTAAAAAAAAAAAAATCGAAAAATTAAAACCTGAAAACAACAAGTGAAAGGGTTAAGGGAAAGGGTTCCAAATGACACTTCTGCAGCTCAGCATAGATGGGGATTCAGTGCAAACAGTTGCTGCAGTGGAGAATGAATTTTGCCCTTTCATCAAAATGAAGTTCTTACTCTCAAGCAATATTGAAACTGAATCCAAAGAAAACACAGTCTAAGGAGTCATTCAAACTGTTTATTTCAAGGTATTTTAAGACTGAGGAGAAGTGCATGTGTGTATCACAAGGCTCAGAGATGTGAGATAGGATTTTTCCCAGTTGCAGCACATTGAAGTGACTTTGTTTGCTCTGGTTTTGCATTAACTGATGCCTCTCTGTCCTCTGCAGATGAGAACAGCGAGAGTGAGAGTGACTCAGATGACAGGTTTAAAGGTAAGGGATCAGCCTTCAGTAACTTCTAGTTAGACCCTGTCACACACCTTATCAACCAATGTTCTTCTGCTACTGCACATTGTTCCTGTCCATGGCCTATAGTTTCCTAACTCCATTACTGCAGAGCTCCCAAAGTTCCAACACAGAGGCATGAACATGGAAAGCAAGGACAAAACGAGCTGTGAAGATCTAACAAGGATTTGGCAACTGTGTCATTTAATGAAGAACAGGACCTTTGATAGAAGGTCTTGACAGGCTTTGTCAGTCACTTCAGAGATGCTAGCTTGTTCCAGACTGACTGCTGGGTGCAGGCTTAGAGGGATGGGATTGGATAAAGATGCTCCTTTCTTATTCATATGCTGCTTTCAGTGTTTACTGCTCGCTGCTGTTGGAAGCAAGGATCTGGGTCTGGTCCAGCATTATAGTTCTTAGACTGTTTTAAAAGTCTGCAGTCTCCAAATTGTAGAAATTCCTTTATCAGCACCTGCACAAACTCTGCCTGAGCCAGACCAGTAAATTAGTCTCTCCTATTCCTAAGTTCTGTTACAGAGAGAGGCCTATAAAAAAGTTGAAGACAGCAGCAACAGATTTCATTATGAAAACCCCATCATGTTGTTTGTAGGTGAGGGGTAAAAAAGACAAGGGTGTGGAGCTGTTATAAGAAATGAGGCAATCATCCATGTCTATCTACTGCAGATGACACCTGCTTAGTGTACATGCAGCAAAACTTTCTGGAAAACGTTGTCTTAGGTGTGTGCCAGATAGGTGGTGGCAAGACCATTCAAAACAGGCTGTATGCAACACTGTACAGTGATGTGTGGAAAATGACTCCTTGCACATTTGTCTAGCTGTACCAACCCCAAAACACTTGCAGTTCTGTTTCTCTTTGTGTCAGAAAATAGAGGGGTTGCTTGTTCTCATAGGCTATGAAAGAATATAGACAGGGCCTGGCCCTTCTCTTTTTACTGGGAGGATATTCTGATCTCACTGGAAACTGGGAGCTTTTCCCCCATTGTTGTGGAACAGAGGATCTTCCTTCTGATGTCTCTCTAACCAACTGCTCCTGAGTGACTTTGTGTTTCCACTGATGCTCTCAGGGCATCCTGAGCTAAAGGAGCCCCTTGTCATGTGTAGCATGACAGGACTCACTGGGTGCCCATCTGGTGGGGTGGGCTCTGTGCTTTCACCTCTAGCCAACGTGAAGCAGTGGCCTGCAGAGTGGGGCTGCCTCAAGGCAGGAGCAGGCAGGTTGTGTCTGGAGACTTAGTTTCCTTAGTTGTGCAGTCATATCGAGACCCAAGTGCAAAATCAAAATAATTTTTAGTTTTTCTCTTGAACCAGATGTGTGAGGGCTGGTAATCGAGGGCTTTCCCTTAATGCTTATGACACCTTCTTTCCCCATCACAAGGGCCAGTCAGCCTTTGGAAGCTGTGGGCTGTGGCAATGAGTAGATAGAGCCTGAAGGGTTTGAGTGTCCTGCTGACTGTTCCTTTGCCATTGCCCAGAGATGCTTATGTGGAGAGCTGGGGAAGAGCATGCAGGGAACTGCTTTTACTCAGCTGGTTTTGGTTTTGTTTTGGTGTACCAGCAATGGCCAGTGCTCCATAGGTGTCAACCAGCAAGTCACTGGATCCAGGCACATCTTTGCCTCCAAGATCATATTCAAATAGCACTAACAAAGCAATCCACAGGAGGTGATTGGCACATCTTTCCCTTCCTCCCCTTCCCTGGAGATTATTCCATGGCTTGCCTTACATGATTTGCAGCAAGAAGCTGTGCTGTGTAGGGACAGGGCACAGAACTTTCACCAGGGTAAGCCAGGCCTCACTTGTGTCACCCTGGAGGTCCCCAGTGCATTTGCACAAGCACATAAGGGCTTATAGTCCAGTCTTGTCTGTGAAGAAAAGCCAGACCTTTGGCGAGGTAGCAGGTATGAACTGCAAATTATTTCAGTGACTGAGGGTTGCATAACTTCAGTTCTTGGAGAGAGTTTTGATTTATGGGTGCAATTAGTGAGGGAGACTACAGGAGGTTTGCTAACTAGAAGGTTTGCTTTTGAAAGGAGAGCATGCTTGGAATAATACTCTGGCAAATTGAAAGTCCTTTGTGAATGGCTGTGGTTTACACAAACACACTGCAGTCTCAGGTAATGGCCTGTCTCTCTTTTTATTCCCTTTTCTCTTTTTCAATGCCAGCTCACACCCAGCGCCTTGTGCACATCCAGTCCATGCTGAAGAGGGCTCCAAGTTATCGAACCCTGGAACTGGAGCTGATTGAGTGGCAGGAGCGGGAGTTGTTTGAGTACTTTGTGGTAGTGTCTCTGAAAAAGAAGCCCTCTAAAAACACTTACCTCCCAGAAGTGACATACCAGTTTCCCAAGGTAAAAGAAAAATTCCTATGTACGGCTCATTCTAAGATCAGTAAGGTGAATAAATAGAAAAATGAATAGAAATCCAGTTTTTAAATGGAGCTTTCAGAATTTTTCCAAAGCAATCTGTTACAAAGCAAAGGGCATAGAGAAGATAACTGAAAGCTTTCCCTATTTTCAAATGCATCTTTTCCAGAGCTGGAGAATTTGGCCTGATGGTGGATGCTTTAAAGACTGTTTAATTCAGTTTCTAAATATTTCACTTTTAACTCATTTTGGCTATATTAGGATTTGTTCCAAAACTCGCTGAAGTCAATGGAAAGACTTTTGCTGATCTCTGGCATTTCTCTTGCAGTGCTCTTGCAGCAGAAATGTATTTGAGCTAGGGCTGTGTTTTAAGTGGCCATTGTACAAGGGAGTTTCAGACAATTCAAAAAACTTAAAACCCCAGCAGTGATTATATCTTTTGTACGAGCACCTCTGAGCCTATCCTGGAGTCACGCCTCACTCTGCCAAGCACAAATACAGGACAATCTGCTGGGCCCTGGCTCTCAGAGCTGCTCAGTGACCCTGCCCCTGAGCAGAGCTGGGAAGGGACACTCCAGGGACTGACTGAACCTCGCTTTTCTGCCGGCAGCTGGAGAGACCAACCAAGCAGATGCGGGAAGCCGAGGAGCGCCTCAAGGCTATCCCACAGTTCTGCTTCCCTGATGCCAAGGACTGGCTCCCCGTCTCTGAGTACAACAGGTGAGTGCTCCAGAGCTCCCCTGCACGATGGAGTGATGCTGGAATGATGCTGGAGTGCACTGCAACAGCCTCAGCCTCGTCAATGCCCAATTAAGGAAGCGGCAGTTTGAGTCTTGGCCACTTTGTGATCAAGCAGCTGTATTTAATTTTGCTTTCTTTTGAAGTTCTCTGTTCTTTTTCTTGCCTATTCTGCCTGCCTCACAGGCCTGTGTGGCTGAGGGGAAGAGGCTTGAAGGTTCCTCTGAGTGCTAAACTCAAAAGAATAAATGGAAGTATTTAAAATAAATCTTAAAAAGGATGGGGCCCTGCCCAGCCCTTGCCCTAGTCATTCACCTCAGAGTGCTTGTCTAACATTGCAGGTTACCCCGTAATTTGGGTCAAAATGTTGCTATCTGAGAACTTCTTGGAGCTATGCTCTGTCCCAGCAGAGGAGCCCTCTCTTCCTTCCACTGGAGAAGGGCAAGGAAAAGGAGAGCCAGGCTTGCATTTTCTTTTTCATTCAAAGTGACTCAAAAAATGTATAACTTTTTTCCCCCTGCATTTTCCCCCTTACATTGATATGTAAGAACTGGTTGATCCAAAGGTGTAGCGTAACAGGACAGGCAGAAGGGATGGAATCATGGAATGATTGGGTTGGAAGGGACCTTTAAAGGTCATGTAGTCCAACCTTTCTGCCATGAGCAAGGACATCTCCAACTCAGTCAGGCTGATCAGAGCCCTGTCCAGCTTGACCTTGAATGCTTCCAGGGATGGGGCATTCACCACCTCTCTGGACAACCTGTCCCAGTGTTTTACCACCCTCACTGTAAAACATTTCTTCCTTTTAGCTAGTCTCAATCTACCCAGTTTTGGTTTAAAACCATTACCCCTTGTCCTATTGCTACAGACCCTATTAAAAAATCCATTCCTATCTTTTTTAGAAGCCCCTTTTATGTACTGAAAGGCCACCATAAGGTCTCCCCAGGGACATCTCTACTTATACAAACCCTGGCATTTCAGCACAAGGAAACGTTTTATATAATGCTGTTTAAAACTTGCAAAGCAGTCAGGAATGTTCCACAGCCCAGGCACAAATTCACAGACCATCCCTTTACCTGTGCTGTAATTACAGCCTTAAACTGTTTTTTACTGCCCTATCACAAATAGTATTTATCCTAGACAGAGACATAAAATGAGTTGGATTTTGGAAACCTGTGTTGTTTCTGGATTAGAAAATTATTTCTCTACTCCTGGAGAATATCTAAGGTTCTCCCTTTAAGAACAAAGCTCAGTCCAAAGACAGGATTGAACTAAAGGTAAAGGAGCACTGGAATACTGCCCTCAAAATCTGATTCTCATGGTTCTTCTGCAGTCACTGACACTCAGCACCCATCTCTTCTGATAAGACAGCTGGGTTGTCCCTAACCATACTGCTGCCAGAATTTTTCCACAGAGTATGTCCTAATGATGAAGACCTTCCAGTGGGTAGCATCTCTCACTTGATGAGTGTCCCTCCCTCAGTGATGTACCTTGTATGCATGCTGTAGTTCAGATGGAAGATCTGAGCAATTCACTCTCTCCTAGTGAGACCTTCTCTTTCATGCTGACTGGGGAGGATGGGAGCCGGCGGTTCGGGTACTGCAGGAGGCTGCTGGTGAGTACACCACCCTCACTTCAGAGGGCACAACTCTCTTAAAAAGGATCTCAAAACTACAGTCTGAACTGAAGGGATCTCTCATGGTTTTTAAAGGAAGCAGGGTTTTCTCACTCTGAAATTAGGAAATGTAAGGAGACGGAGTTAAAATAAGAATTTGTAACGGCCATTTCAATCAGATAGATCCCAAGGCTTGTAGCGAATTTCTGAGAATGTGGAAAGTTTCTTGTGTGAGCACTTACTTCACAAATTCTTTATGTTACGGACTTTCAAGCACAATCAGATATACTACAACACTGGAAACAAAGGCAAAGCTGGTATTTCTAAACATTTGTGAGTAGTGTTTATCTCTTGGGCAGCTGCTTACATCTCAAAGGACTCTGCCAGCACTGTGTCATCTGTCTGCAGCTCAGAGCCATGCAACAGCCTGGTGCCAGCAGTGGGAAGTCTGGTTTCTCACACAATTTTCTGTCCTCGTGACCAGAGGTGGTCAATTGGTGAGGTGAGGAGCCTACAAACAGTGTTGTTTCATCACCTGGAAAGTCCCTGGACACTGGATGAACTGAGAGCACAGCAGTGTGTGTGTATCAAGAAGGAAGAGTCTGCAGAGTCTGTTAAGGGAGGTGGAGCACAATGCAAACAGGGATTCTGGTGTCCATCCTGCACACCCAATAGGATGGCAGCAGAACAGCAAGCAGCTGGTTGTCTCTGCACTGGCCTTGCACCTCTTGGATAGGTTTGGAGCTGTTTGTGAGTGGCTGGGTGGGGAGCAACAGCTCCTGTCATGTTCTCATGACTGTTGCCCACACTGGGTTGGGGAGCTTCTATAGAGATTGGATGCTGCAGGAGTCTTTGGCTGACTCTGTGTGCCAAATGAACATCTGCAGCAGTTTGTAAATAGGCCCTCCCTCTCTAAGAGTAAGGCACACTGGCACTTTCCTCTTCCTTCCCTTTCTGGCATGACTTCCCACCTTTTCAGGCAGGGAACACCTGCCTTCAGTAGCTTCCAGCAGAGCAACTCCCTGTCATTGGCACAGCACCCTCTGTCCTGTACTCTGCTTGTGCCTGACCCTGCTCTTCCCCTGCTCTCTGTCCATGGCAGAGCCCTTGCTGTGCAGACAGCTGATGCTCTGTCTGGGAGGTGTTGCTGTGTGTGGTTCCTCTATTTGTAAGAAGTTTCATTAGGCTAACATAACAGAAGAAGTTGTTTATCAGTTCTGGGGGTGGGTTTGCCATAGGCAGCATCACAGGGACTCTGTATAAAACAGTGTGTCACAGTGGGCCACAATAAGGTTGATGTGTGGGCAGGAAATGTCACTGAAGGCTTGTGTAACTCTGGGGCTGGTCAGGGGGTAACTCAGGGATGAGCAAGGAAAGCACCTAGAAGTCATCCTTGCTGGTGTAAATAAGCATAACAAGATGTAGGACAGCAGTACAATTCAATTTTTTTTTTAATGAGTTGTCATTTAAAAGAATAATAAGGTCTATTTGGGGAAAAAATAACAAAACTTCAGAAAATGTTGGTTAGAATTAAATTATGGAATGTTTTCACTCTACCAGGTGAAGGTGGTTTAAGACTTATTTCTAAGAATGCCAATAAATTTGTAATCATGCACAGAGCTTGCCTTTGTGAAATGCCAAATGGTTGGTTCTGGACCATGCTGAGACTGAAATAACCAGTGACAATAAAAGAGATTTATGCACAGGAATGTTGAATCAGTTTTTCAATGAAACATCAACATAGGCTTTTTTGACTCATTTAAAGCTCAGTGAAATTCACCCTACATTAAGGACAACATAAAAATAGAACACTGACTTTCAGCTGGTGCAAAAGATGACTGAGTATGTTAGGAAATACCAGGAAGAGAATTAAATCAATAGTGCACACTTTTATATAATGGGGTTTTGAGACAGCACTGGAGATTTTTATCCTTCACTGGATAAGGCAAAAATCAATCAAATAGCAAAAAGAAAAAGCAAAAATAAGTAGTGATTTGCTAAATCTATCTAATAATTAAAAAGCCAGTTATAAAGCAGATCTGCTGCTGCCACCTTGGGTGATCACTTAATTCAAGTTGTTAACCTGGATTCCAAAGCCTGGCACAGAGAAGCTGACATATCCCACTGGTGCAGCCTATTCAGCCAAGGAAAGGAAGGAGTGATGCCAGTGCACTTCACCAGCTTTGCCCTTTGTGGGGCAAGTCCAGCCATGCCCTTCTGAGAGCAAAACTGGGGCTTAGAAAGACAGGGGATTTTGGAAGCTGCAGAGAAACATGTCAGCATTTCCTCTACCTGTGGAAAAGGCAAAAGTACCAGAGATACTCCTTTATTTGGGTGCTGCAACCTGCTGCTGTCCTGCTGGGAGAAATGTGGAATCTGGGTGGTTACCTGAAGAGCCTTTTCCACAGGGTTTGCCTGTGCTCAGGAAGTGTAACAATTTCATGTCCTCTGCAAAGGTTGGTGTGTGGTGGGACAGTGTCACTGGTGTGTGCCTCAGTGTGATTTATCTCTTTACAGAAAATACAGATTCTGTACAGGCAGCAAGGAGCAGGTATATCCTGCAGGCGTTCTTTAAATACCAGCAGCAGATTTTTGTGTTTGAAGGTCCAATTTCCTGAGCAGGTTTGGAAACTTATGCCAGGATGGCTCTGATGTCCAGGAGGGCACAGCATCTCCTTCAATTAGTCCCATTCCCAGCCTGCAGATTCTGTGAAATGCAATAATCATATCTTGGGAATTACATGCTGTTTTTAGAGAGAGAAGAGAGACAGGCAAGCCACACTGTAACATGGAACCATGAAGCCCCCCCTAAAATTCTTATGAACTGCTCCACTTTAAGCCAAGCCAACTGCTGTGAGGCTAATTCCTTAGAAAATGTTCCCCAGCTGTCCTGGTGAGGGATGCTCTTGTAATACCCAGCAAGAGGTGTCTCACACCTTCTGGTGCATTTGGCAGCCTTGTTGGCAAAAGATCCATGGCTGGCTGGGCCAGGCAGCCTGATCCTGTGAGGATGGCTGGCTGCTCTTCTGCAGGGTCTGGTGTGCAGATTCCTGCATTTAGGAAACAATTGTGTTTTGTCAGCCTTGCTCTCCTTTGGCATGTTGTGATATGAACAAACTGTTCCACTTCTTTCCCTTCAGATATCAGATTCTTCCAGACCTTTTTTGGGGTCTGTGTGCCAAAACTACCTCAAGGGATACAGTGACAATTATGTTTTGTTTGTTCTACAAATCCTGTACAGTATCCCCTTTAAATGTATTTATATTGTTTTGTTTCATTTTGGAACAGGATTAGAATGGAATGTAACCTATTGTCCCACAGCAGACAATCTGCATTTCCATAGATAGCATGAAATTTTCCAGTTACATCTTGATACCTCCAAGGCAATCCTGCAACAGCTTTTCTAGTGAGTGCACACGTCAGCAGCAGAGATGATTTGGGCGCCCTTGCAGGGGCTGTTTCATCCTACATCTCTCTTCCCTCTCACATAAAATGTGACCCTCCACCACTTTTCTAGGCTCAGATAAGCCAGCCTCAGGAGTCCATGGAGGAGCAGATGCCTGAATGTGAAGTGTTTACCTAAAAATGTGGAAAGCAGTTGTTAGGTGGGACTAACCTGACAACCTGCATTTGCTGGGGGCAGGAGAAGGACACTGATCACAGTGTGAAAGCAACCTTTGTGGGATGCAGACTGGTTTTGGAGCTGCAAAAACCTCATTGGAAAACCCTTTCTTCTCCTTGCTCCCTTCCATCCTGCCCTTGCCCAAGCAGTTTGACAGCCCTGTGTACACTGAGTGCTCTGGCACCCAAAGTTCATGTTTCACAGAACAAGAAGTCTTTAAGAAGTGCTTTTGGATTTACAACACCCACAGTTTTCTCATGGTCAGAATTTGGATTGGCCCTAGCATGGAATCGAGAGCCTCCATAGAAACTGGCTTGTGACTGAGTATTCATTTTAGACTCCCAGTGTTTGAATTGTTCTGATTCCTGGCACCACTAAGGAGTATCTCTGTTTCTGGGTATGCTGGCTAGTGCATGTGCTTTGCAAAGGCCACTTCCCTCACACAGCTCAGTGCTGTGGCAGACTGGGAGGAGGTCTCTGAAAGCTCCATAGAATCCAAGCACATGGACAGGGAGTTGGGGTTTGAAAGAGAAAAATAGCAGGCTTGGTTTTTGGAGCGAAAGCCTCTTGTTTCTCCTGCCAAAGATTTTGGAGTGGGCTTTAGTCAGTAATATTCAGATTAAACTCACTATTAAAAAGATTGTCCTGAGCCACGTGTGGACCAGCCCAGATGCAGAGCTCAGCTTCTCCATCTCAGCCAAGTTCTTGTCAGTTTATGTTCATCATTTTGGGGAACTGTCTTGTTATCATCAAAACCCATTAGCATTTTCATTTTGTGATACTGGACTAAGGCTGGAAATATCCTGGGCTCCACAAAAACAAACTGAAAGCAAACCAAACCCAAAACATCATCCCTTCACTGCTCTTTCAGGAGCAGTGCAGCGCACCAAGGCAGAGTCCCTTGGGTGCCTCTCAGCTGGGCTACTTCAGCATTTTGCTTCCCTGATCTGGACCTATTCTTTGTGTGCAGGAGTGAGCCTTGGATGGAAGACATGACTCCAGGACTGTGTAGCTACCTTGTAGAGCACAGCCTGCAACTTGGGAGAGCTCCCTTTTGGGAAGAGAGGAGGTTACACTGGTGCTGATGGGCAGACCCAGGGCCTGAATCTCCCCCAGTGACCAGGCAGGAGTATCATGTCCCATAGGATGTTCTTTCCTGGGAAAGAAGCAAACTAAAGCACAATGGGTGTTTTAGATCAATCTAAAGTGAGGTGTAAACTGATGGCTGAGAGGGGAGGTTATGCGAAGGGCTGCCAGTGCTATAAATTTGAGAAGTTCTGCCCCTCAGAATGGCTCTGCTCAAGGCTTTTGCTTGCTGCTCTTCCAGCTGATGTGTGTGCATCTGTGAAGCTGTTCTGCTTGCAGGGAAAGGTGTCTGAAATAACAAAAAAGGATGTCCTACCCAGGGAGAGCAGGGAGGGAAGAATCCCAGCTCCCATAGACATGTAGCCTTTAAGACATTTGAAAGCAATGATATTTCATAAAGGAGAAACTTGGAGTAAGTGCTAAGCAGTTATTGTTTCTGGTCTTATAGATGACCCAGGAATGTGATGTTTTTACTGGCACTTGGTGAGACAGCTCTTGGTTGGGAGCTGTCCAAGGCTCCTGGCATGGCTTCGGCATTCCTGCAGATTTGACACAATGATTTTAACCAAAATCCCACATGCTTGATATAATCACTCAGTGCCTTTAGAAAGGATTTTATACCTAATATGGACAAAAAAGGGCTCTGCTTTTTCAGAGATGTGACGTGTAGTGAGCAGGTTTGGATCCAGAAATAGACTCATCTGTATTCACTTAGCTGTGGTATTTTTTTTTTGTGGTCTTTATTATAACAGGCAGGCACCTGCTGACTGTCCAAGTCTAGAGTGCAATATTCAGGTTTAAAAAGCACAGCTGCCCCTCAGTTTCTCTTGATTGTCATCTCTGTGGCATGTGTATTTCAAATACTTCCAAGGGGAAGTTGATCACTGCACCAGTAGAGTCCAACAAAGAGACAAAGATAAGTGGAGCAGGCAGGGTAGCAGAGCCTAGTAAGCTGAGGGAGTACCATTTGCTTCTCCAGGACAAATCTTATATAGGATGGTTAGAGAGGATGGTATTTACAGTTTGTCTTGGGGAGGGGGTAAGAGGGATGTGTATCATCGATTCACACTTGCCACTCTTTAAGTTATGTGAGTTTAAAGTTTATCATGAGTTGGTCTGAGGAAGTTAATGATTTGCTCATGCAGCCTGCCTTTGTTTAGGTGATGAACTGGCTTTCTGTAGGTTGAGCTCTCTTTGAACACCATGGAGTGAGGGATTGGGGACCTAAAGCCACCATGAGTGTTGCAGCAGATGGCCCCAGGGTGGCCCCAGTCCTGGTGCTGCAGCAGGAGCAGGGGACAGAGATAGCAGAGGCACGAGTTTCAGCCCTGGCTCCATGTGCTTTTATGGCTGCAAGCTGCAGTGATGCTGGCACACAGCTCCAACACGCTGTGATTTCCAAGGAGGATAAGCTCTAGCTGTGCTCCTCAGTTTCCTGACTTATGGAAGAAATATGAGGCTTTTCTGAGAGCAGCTATTTGTTGGAGAAGCAGATAGTGAGAGATGTCACATGATGGCCAACTGTGTGGTCAGAGTGAGAAGTGTATTTCCCCATGGCTCCACATTAATGTGTAATTCCCATCTCCTCTTTGCTGTTGTCAGCCCAATGGAAAAGGCCCACGCCTACCTGAAGTTTACTGTGTCATCAGCCGCCTGGGGTGCTTTGACTTATTTTCCAAGGTAAGGAGATACTTTTTAATTGCTTTTTAATTTGATTGTTTACTGAGACACATCTGCAGTGATGAACCAGACTGGAAGAATTCCTTCCTTTGATGGGAGATAACTATTTTACAGTTGCTGTTTTGGATATTCCATCCCTATTATTTGGTTCATCAAAGAATGTCTTATTACTTCTGTGACTGAGGCAGGAATTGATTCAGAAAACATCTGGGTGTCTGTGTGATTTGGCTGACTGAAGTTTTTTCCATTGTTTTCTACAGCAGTTCTCTGCTGAGCTGTAATTCTTGGCATCCATAGTTTGGATGATGGGCCAGTACCACTTTTACTCCAACACCCTGTGGAATGATGAGGTTGAGAAAAAAGGTTATTTGATATATGAATTCTACACACTTAACACTAGTGATACTTTTTTTTTTATGAGTCTAGGATAAAGCACAGATGATATTTTAATTGGCCCAATTTTAACTGATTGTGTTTTAATTTGCCAGAGGTTTTCACTTAAGATATAGGAAATCTCTCAGAACTTCCATAGATTTTATGTGTTAATTTTCATAAGAATAAAGTTGAAAAGAGCATGTAAATCACAGCTGTTAATAAAAATCATAGCATTTATATTGTTCATATAATCTAATATTCATACAGAATACTATCTTTAAAGCAGGTTTCAAGTTTTTCTAGATTAAACTTTTACACAAGCCTTGTGTGAAGAACAACAGTTGGGTTGCATATAGTTAATTGCAATTATGCTTCTGACGTCTTGCATAAAGCTCTGAAATCAAGGGTTTATAAGAGTGTCTCTTAGACATAATATGTATCTGAACACAGATATCTGTGGGTGAAATGGAATGCCTTGTTCTGGGAGGATCACCCAGCTCACCACACTCGTGGTGTGGACAGAACTCATGAGGCTCTTCTTTTCTAGTATGTTTTTATCTAATTTTGATAGTGCTCTATTTTTCAAAGGAAGACTTGGAAGAAAGAAAAAAAAAAAAGCTAAGTATCTTCCTTACAACCAAGTATCACTGCAGCTGAGGTATAAGGTCAGACAACTGGCCCTCAATACAATGAATAGCTGTCTGTACCTTACGCTGTGAACAGTGAAAGGCCATGGGATATTAAATCCTGGATGTTATTTATCACAAAAGCAAAAAGATTCCTCTGGTTTAAAATGTTTATCATCCTATTTCTGATAACTTGCATTAATTTTGTCTTCCACAAAGCCTTTCCTGCTCTCTCACTGTTTTAATACCTATTGCTGAGACAGACTTGAGAACCACAGATATTTTAACTTCCAGCCAGTTCATTTGGTCATGGTTTCAGCAGATGTTTCTGACCATTTTATCTCCTGGGATCTCTGTTCAACTTTTATTTGGTTTAAATGCTCCTTTTATTTGCGTTGTGAAGGTCCTTGGATCCAGGCATATGACACGCACATGACCCCAACTCCAGCAACAAAAAGTGTCAAATAGCCAATCCTGGGCTGCAGGAACACAACTGAGTGCTGGCAGTGTGCAGGAGCACCAAGGGACCTGGGGCACAGCCCTGCTTCATTGCTGCTTCCCACTTGGGCAGCTGGTCTTGTTTGCTGAGGATGGCTCTGTTGCAAATTACATCAAGAGTGAAATCCATGTCCTCATTTATGGTTATCTGCCACTTCTAAGGACTGGAATGCAAGTTATGTACACGGGGGCAGCTTTGCTTTAGTTAGGCCTTCATTATGTCACAGGGAGGAAAGGGAGAGTGTGCACCAGTGAATGCTTCTGCTGGCATTTGGTGTCACCAGCTCTCGTTACAGGTCACCAGCTTGTGCTTTAAGTGTCTTTTAATGTTCTGCTTCAGTGAAAATCATTTCCAAGAGAAACAAGAGAAGATGCCTGGCTCAGGCCCACTAACTCTTGTATGGCCTTTTGCTCTGGAGTGGTGGTTAAAAGATCACCATTGCAGGTCAAACCACTAACTGCTTTGAACCTGGCTCTCTGTCTTCTTTAGCTTTATCATGTATATGCTCTGTCTAATGTGGGAAAACTTAGCTGTGATCTAATTTATGTTGCCCCATGTGACCAAAGAGAGAAGAAAATAATAGTCTCCTCTATCTTTAAGAAGTTCTATCTGCTTATTTCAAGACTAGATTGCCTGCTGTTTCATCAAGAGAAAATAAATGACCTTAATGCAGGCACCAGTGTGAACAGCTGGGTGTGCTTCAGGGGTGACTCGTGGTCCCCAGCTCAGCACAGACTCTGACCTGAGAGCCACTGCTGGGACCCTTTCAGGAGCTCTGTCCTGCTGTCATAGGGACAGCACCACTTTCTTTGCCACTCTGCTACTTTTTCCTGCCCTCTCAATTTAAATGGAGGAGATGCTCAGTGCAGAAGGATTTTTTTCCTTGATACAATTTTCAAGATGTACCACTGAGATGCTGTGATTGTGGGATTTGTCTTCATCTTTCTCTCCTTCAGCTCAGCCTGTTGTTTGGGCACAATCCCAACAATATATAGATCCCTTTAGTCATGTTGAGTCTTCTTCCTCTTTTCCAGATTTGTTAATTCTTCCTTGCCTCTGTGTTAATTAATTACATTCACAAACATGCTTCATTTTGTAACCAAAAACATGGATTGATGGTAATGAAGAAATACATGGCAGAAGAGAAGCAAACTTCCATCTGCCATGTCTTTAAGCACACGTGAGTCAAAGGATGCTTCAAAAGTCTATGTGATGCTGACATGTTCTGTCTCTCTCTCACTCTTGTCTTACTAATGGACCAGATCCTGGATGAGGTTGAAAGGAGAAGGGGAATATCTGCTGCCCTGGTTTATCCATTTATGAGAAGTCTGATGGAATCTCCTTTTCCTGCACCTGGAAAGACAATCAAAGTCAAAACCTTCCTGCCTGGAGCTGGAAATGAGGTAAAAAGCAACTGCAAACATTAGAAGTCAAAGCCTTAGCCTTGACCACTCCAGTATCAAAACAGCAAAAGAAAAGCAGGAGGAGACAAACAGATCCTGCAGGGGTGTGGGGTGGCAAACCCTCAAAATGAGCAGATCATGAGCTGCACCACTGTGGACATGCTAATGCTAGTTCCCACTGATGATTATAAGCCAATTTATGGTTATGTATTTATTATTTTATATTTATTAATAAGTTGTCTGTAAGAAAAACAGCCAACACAAATGTCCCAGTGTGCCTGGCCCAGTGCAGTTCAGAGACTGCAGCGTTGCTGGGTTTTATCACAGTGATAACAGGCAAATGTGAGTTTCCCATGCTATCTGTACCTGAGCACTTCAGCAGCAGCTGCTTGTTATTTCAAACCTTGTTACTGCTGGTCCTGGCCATGGTAGGAGTGACCAGCAGCACTGAAATAGCGTCTTTGATAATAAATACCTTTTAACTGGCCCTCAAAGAAAAGCACGTCATGTAAAACTTTTGTGTGTGTGCAAACATATAATAGCTGCCATTTCTTTTTATTCCTGACTCAAGTAGCTGGAAGCTTAGCATTAGACATGTGTCTTACTGGGAAATGGCAGAATTGATTAACAGGCTTTTGCAGCTTGGGGCTGGCCAGCCACTCATTGTGTCAAATTCTGTTCTCTGCATGCCCCTATGTAAGAATACAGAAGCTCCACTCAGCTGTGCAAGCATTTACAGAGGATACATTACTGGAGATAGTGTCAGACAGATAGGAACAGAATTTGTCCCAGCCAGTGAAAGCAGAGAGAAAAACTCCCCTTTAGGGTCATTTTACACTCTTTAGGGTTAGTTTTACAGTGCCTTTGTTATTTTTGCATTAAGTTGCATTTTCTCTAAATGTAATACCACTGACTTCAATGGAGTGGGCCTGTAATGTATGGTATGAAATGTAAAGAGTTCCTTGCATAAGTGACTTGCAAGATGTTTTAAAGACACCTGCATTTTCTTCTGCAGAGGCAACATATGAAATGGTGATTGGTATAACAGAGAAAAGATCTAACAGTGCTTTTTCTATGGGAATGTAACTGGGAGCCATGGATCTGCAACTTCTTTATCCTCTGCTCAAGCTTCTGAACTCTCCCAGAGAAAAATATTGAGATAATTCCAACAAACAAACAACTCTCTTCTGGCTGAGCTTTGCTCTCTGTTGTGCTAGTACAAACTCGTTATTTAAATGGAATGCACTGGCTTAATTAGGAACAGAATCTCGTCCTTCCATTGTGGCTCCTCTTGCCTAAACAAAGATGGTGATTAATTGGGAAGCAGACAGTGTATTTCTTTGTGATGAGCAGACTGAGGCAGCAGGCTTTGCCAGGCAGCAGAAAACATTCCTGGTATTTGTAAAAGCTGCCATAACTTGCATTGCATCCTACCCTGCAGCAAGATTTTTGTGTTGGCAGTTTGCAGTAGAATCAGCTCCTCAGGATTTGGCACATACACCTGATTTGAGCTTGCAGTCCCAGTGCTAAGGAATGGAAGTGGGCACCTTTGTTGATTGTGAGGAAGAGTTAGGCAGCATTTCCAAGGAGCCATTCCTGGTACAGCCACTCCACAATTTGTTTCTTACTGCTGTTTGTGCCAGCAGCTGAGTGATGGGTGTCCATACATCATACTGTTCCTGTATTTCAGGCTTAAAGCCATCACATCTATTTGATTTGACGCATACTGTTCTAAGAGTGGCTTTCTTTTTACAGCTGTGTGTTACTGATCACAAACAATATCACGACTAAACGATATGAACTTACTTTGTTTACAGTATCCTGTGACCTTGAGCATGTCTTTAAAACAGTGATTGTGAGGAATTTTGTAAGGGCTACTCCAGTTAAAACCTGATCCAGTCTGCTTGTGGAATGTGGTGTCATGTGCATGAAAACATAAAGCTAGTCTAAAGCAATAAAGTGTTGGTGATTTGTGGACATATGGAAAAAAGAAGATGTATGCATGCTCCCGTTAATAGATATTCAGAGATTTCAACACAGCTTCAAGTTGGCCAGCTTTTTCCCTTTCCCTTCTGTTTCCTCAATTTCCTCAATAGTCCATCATTTGCTGTCTTGTGCTTCATGTTTTTCTCCTTCTGTTACTCTCTTCTTCACATTATTTTTCCCTCTTCTTTTTTCTGTCCTCTGCCTTCAAGTTCCACATCTGAACATGTCAATTGCAAAGTAAAAGGAAGATATGATAAAGGAATCAAGGAAAAGGCATTTGAGAAAAGGAAGGAGAGGGCCTGAGGTCATGGATGAAGTATGAAAATTAGACTGTAAAGGGATGTCACAACTCACCATCTAAGACCTTGTCCTGACTCCCCAGTTAAGTATATATATATATATATATGTATCTTTATATGAAAAGAGAAAGGTTTTAAACATTATCTAGTGAATTACACATCACTAGAGAGGAAATGAAGTAAATTGGATTTAAGGTCTTCCTGGCCTTTTAGCTGAGTCCCAGGCTCCTATCTAGATTTTAATACGAATTGTTAGCCAAGCCTAGAACCCAATTTACCTTGACTTTATGGCTGTTTCAACCCTGTAAGCTTCCAGCTCCAGGGTCTGATTGTTACTTGCTTCACACTCTTGACTCAGCCAAGGTTTACATCTCTTACAGAATGTTTGGAAGGGAGAATTATGCTTCCCTTGGAGATGACAGCAGACAGTGCAGACAGCTGTATTCTGGGAAGAAAGGCATGACAGGAATTGAGCAATACACCGTTTTTCTGGCTGCTGTGCCTGCAGCCTCTGTTTGCACGAGGGGCTGGGGTTCACTGCATGTGCCCTCAGCAGGCGAGCACGGGGCAGTGCCCGAGGGCCCGGCTGGGCTCCCAGGCACTGCCAGCCTGGCCAGCCGTGCTGACCCTGTCCCTTGGCTGTGTGCAGGTCATCGAGCTGCGCAGGCCCATGGACTCCCGCCTGGAGCACGTGGACTTCGAGTGCCTCTTCAGGTGCCTCAGCGTGCGGCAGATCATCCGCATCTTCGCCTCCCTCCTGCTGGAGCGCCGCGTCATCTTCGTGGCAGACAAGCTCAGGTGAGTGCTGCAGGCACCTGAAGCACACCTGCAGGACAGTGCTGCCTCTGGATGCAAAAGGCTTTAGGAAACGTACAGAATGGTTTGGAGATGTGAGGATCCTCTCACTGGAGGATTTAAATGTCTTTTCCCATCCAGGGATGTTCTGTCTTGTTTTCCCATCTGTAAAATGGCGACACAAGTTCTCCACAGTCAGCGAATGTTTGTGCAGCATTTTGGCACAGTGTACTGCCAGCAATGTTTCTTCCAGGTTTTGGACACAGAGTACTCATAAAGAGTGGCAGAAGTTGTCACTGAGGTGCTTCACCTCGTGTGCATGCAGTGCAGGGAAGTGGGGTGCTGAGAGCTCCCCTGGTTTGCTCGGTGCAGTACTAAGACTTTATGTTGGGGCTATGTTTCAACTCCTGCCCTACCAAACCCATCCAGTGGGAGTGTTAAACTGCTATCACAATCCTTCCCAATTATTTAGGATATTTTTCCTGGTGCTCATGTGACCTGAAAACATTTCCTTTTGGAAGCTCCATCTAGCTCCTTGCTAGAACCTTTCAACACACCTTTTGCTTCCCTGCCCTTTGATTGCAATCTCCCCTCTGTTCATGAGGCTCTGAAGCCTGAAGTCAGCCCAGGCTTTAAGGAGTGAGAGCAACAGGCTACAACTCCACATGGCCTTTCCCAAGGAAATGGGAGCTCTGTGTAAGCTGCACCCCTGCCCCACAGCAAGGAAACATCCTATCTTTTAGATGCTTGTGTAATCCATACAGTAAAGTGTGGGTAAATGTAAAGAAGATATTCTTTTCTGTGGCATGATACATAATAAAAAATGGCAAATAAAAATAAAGTCTGTCATTTATTAGACTCAGGAACATCCAGCATCTTTTAAAAGGACACCAGAGACTGTATGGGAGGTTAAAAACACAGATGGATCTACCCAAACAAACTCTGCTAAACACTTTATCAGTCCCGACCTCCTCTGAATGACTGCCAGAAACAATAGCTGCACTTAGTGGCCGCCAGTGTATATAATAGCAAAAATACTTTGCATAGTAAAAGCTTTACAACCTTTAGGGGAGAATTTCTTAAAGCTGCAGACCCTTCTCAGGTTATAAAGTAACTCTCTTAACAGTCTTTTTTGTGTCTAGGACAACAGGAACATTTTATTTCATCCCTTTTCTTGTCGGTAACCCTTGGTTTGAATGACCATTTGGGATGCCTTAATTCCACATAAACCCGTGATGAGAATTGTGTAACTAGTCCAGGGTTTCTGCAGTACTTTAGTGGATATATGAATCACAACATGAATATTGGGGCAGGTAGCTTTGGAAATACTCTTGGTGTGTTCCTTCTGATTTCTCCTACAGCATGTTTACTCACCTCATTCTGTCTGTTTCTGTTTTACCATTCCTTCAGCACCCACAAGTCTGACTGTAATTCAGACTCACAGATCTGCATTCCTTCCAATGGCACAGTGGAAACTCACAGGAGTGGTACAGCAAAAGTGAGGGCTGTGCTGTGCTGCTGCCAACTGCTGCTGTGCTCTGGAGTTCCCAGTTGCTCCTCTGAAGTGTTTTGTGGACCACAGGCACAGTCCTGCAGGGATGGCTTGCTGTGGGAAAGATCCTCAGCCATGAGGGATGAGACAGACAGTAACCATTCCCTGGAGCATTTCTCTGGGACAGCTGGCCTGGCCAATGTCATATAATGCTCTGGGCATTGTGCAGAGAAAATCAACAATTAAAGCTACTTTGACAGGCTCAAGGTAGCTTGGCATGGAAAACAGTTGTGTTGCTGATACTGTAGGGCTTGTGGTAACCCAGGACTTCATCAAGCAGCCAGGGTTTTATACGCATTGCAGCCCTGGATGGAAGTTCAGGCTTGCCTGTGCAATTACTTTTCTCTTGGTAGCTGCCTAGTCCCACAGGCCTTGGAGCACGAAGTAAGAGTTCTGCTTACAGGCAGCATGCTGCTCACCCTTTTGGCACACAAATAGAGCACCAGGACCAACAGGAACCAGAAATGGTAAAGATCCCTTTTGGTAAATATATATCCCACTGTATATAATAAATATACAGTGTACTGTGCTCTCCTGCAGAAACTGTTCTCCAGTGAGGTGTTGTTTCTGTGTGAGAGGGGGCCATGGGATAAGTGCCATAACACAGGAGAAAGGAGAGGATTCAGATGGATCCAAGAGGCTTGGGAGGTTTTGTGGTTGCTCCTGTAAGAAGGGACAGAACCTTCCTTACAAAAAGGGCTTAAGTTCATATGCTTTACTATATCCACATGTACCCTTTATTGTATGTATATGCTTGGTTTCATTTGATAAGAGGATGACAGAATCTGATGTGGTGGATAAGGTTCTGCATGCAGACTTGTGGATCCTGAGCTATCCTTCTGAATGCTCTGGCCTGCTGGAAACAGAGCACCTCTTTCTTATCTTTTGTCTGGGATTCCAAACACTCTGGGATGGAGACCACTTCCTGCTCTGTGTGTGCAGCAGCTCTGCTTCATGCAGTGTGGTCCCTCTCAGCACGGGGATCTAGGAGGTACTGTAAACCAAAAACTAATAATGAGCCCTTTGACAAGAGCCTGGAGAAAGTGACAGTGGATTTAAATTCAATACTTACTGAGATTTTCATGGTTTAAATAGAGATGAAGTCTAAAATGAAACACTCTGGCTTTGAGCTAGTAACTGTCTTCTTGGAACATTTGCCTTGTCTGACATGAATTTTGTTTATAGGCATCCTGGCTGAAACTGGAGTTTACCAGTAATGTGGAAAAAAAAAGTGAAGTGAAATATCTTAGAGGTCCACTCTGTGCCCAAAGAATGAGAGCAGGAAATTAAAATGACTTTACAAGGGTTTGATTTCTGTATGTACCCAAGAACTAGCTTAGAAATAAATGATGAGGTTTAGGCTTCAAGCAGTAAGATGCAATGGGCTTTGTTGGAAACAGTGGCTGCCTGTTTCATGGGTCTCCCAGCAATAAATGATTTCACACATTATACAAGTCTGGGAGAGTCATGCCTGGTGAAGTGAGATTCACTCAATAAGTTGTTATTTATGGTTCTTATAGTGCCCAGAATGTGCCAAGATTTCAAGCGTTGGTCTTTGCAGGAAGAGATTGTTTGTCAACACAGAGAGTGATGCTCCCAAGTAGTGAGGAAACAGCAGCAAAGTTCTGAATGACAGCACTGTGAGGCTGCCCTGGTTAGATACGTGCAGTTAGGTTTGGGCATTTTTCCCCCCAGTTTTGGGTATTTGGGTATTTTTCCCCCCAATAAATTTATTATGCATTTTTTCTGCTTGAAAATTGGGTGAATAAATCCTTGCAGCTATTTGCTCACCTTCAGAAATGAATGTGAATCTGCCAGCAACCTTGCAGAATTTTGCTTTCCATGAGCAGTGAAGAATACAACAGCGAAACAAAAATAAGGATAAAGAAACCTGGAATAATAATAATAATAATAATAATAATAATAATAATAATAATAATAATAATAAATCACAACTCTTAAAGAGGTAACTTTAATTCCTTAAAAGTCTGCTGAAAGCACAGCTGATGTGGTATGCCTCATCCCAGCTCTAATCCCTGTCCCACTGGGAACCCCTGTGTATGTTCCCAACTTTCTGCCTGTTCACCCCAGCTCTGGAACAGTCCTGTGCCTGCCAGCTGCAAAGGGGGAGCTGCTCTCGTGCCATCCTCTGGGGTTTGAAGGGCAGCAGATGCAAAACCAGCGGGGCCTGGGGCTCAGGAACATTGACCTTGCTGCAGGCACAAAGGTAGCAACAGAGAATAAATAGAAAGCAAACACTGGAAGAAAAATATTTCTCTGCTTGTTTTAGTTTTATGCTGGGGAAACAAATTTGTGGATGCATTTGCTGAGGAGGTGATGTATCCATGTGTGTGAGAACAGCCTCTTTGCCTTTTCCCCTGGATGTTTGGAGAGGGGAAAGGAAGGCCCTGGACATAGCAATGCCCTTTTGTTATAACCCCATTTTTTATAAATAAAAAACACTCTTGCTGTAATCCAGTATATTGGGAAGGACTCTGAGGATATTTGGTTACATTTCACATAGGGGTCCAGTCCAATGCCAGCCACAGTCAGTGGGAGTGTTTGGATGAGGCTTGTTTTGGTTTTTTTTTTTTTTTTGCTATAGATCCAAATCCTCCAGTATTCCTCTCAGTGGCCTTTTGAAAACTTTTGGGGCTGTGGAATGCTTCTATAGAGTCCCTGCTCTTGTAAAAGACAAAACAACTTTTCATTGTTGAGAATTTTGGTTTTCTATGAGACATTTCAGCTACTTCTCAGTGAAGCAGTAGCATGGGCCTCAGGGAAAAAACCCAACCCTCCTCCTAACCCCACGGTATTTTGAACTGCAGGAGGAATCTGCCTTCCAGCACAACTGCAGAAGGTCCAGGCGGATCCCAGACCTGACCAAAGGTTACAGGCTGGAGACAGAAACACTGACTAATATGGGACAGAGCATAGATATGTAAATAGTGGGGAAGTCATCCCACAGGCATGTCTGTGTTAACTCTGGAGCAAAAGGGGAGCAGAGTGTACTTGTGTGCAAGGGCAAAGGCTTTCAGAACACACAGCAGCGTTTCTGTGTTCTCACGCACAGCCACAGCTCAGGCCTGCCTGTGCTATGCCCAGAATGTTCAGGGAGTGCTGATGCTTCTCCTCAGGTTTGAATCTATTGTTTTGGAGCCACGCTAGAAACTGGCAGCAAGAGCTGAGCGGTAGCCTGCTCCCCATTTCTCAGTGCCTACCATGGAAACATCCTTTAACCTAGCAGCCAAAACCATAGCATGATCTTGTAGCTCAAGCTAAAATATGCTAATTGAAATAAGAGATAAGCAGCAATAGTAGTAAATCATTGCTCCTCAGTCCAGTAGCAAGGTCAAGTGGAAAAGCAAGAAGAGCTAAACTCTGGGGCAGATTACTAAAGTGTAAACTCATTCTCTATTTCCTTATTGTTCCATTTTTATTAACAAAAGTAGGGTTTAATTCTTACAAACAAATTATGGCCATGACAGGTCTGAACACCTTCACCAGGAGCCTGGGAATGCTCCTTTCCAGTAGTTGTCATCTTGTAACACTTGTAAAGTCTGCCAACCTGCAGCTTAAAAGGTAAAAACACTTGTACTAGCACAGAGAGAAGTGTGCTTGGTAAACAGATGTGAGCTTTGGCCAGCAATAAAGGCTTCTTTTACTTTCCCCGTCACAAAAACCTCCAGAAAAAGAAAGGTGAGAGAAATTTGACAACAAACACATGCCAGAAAACAGCTTGTGAGGGAGAACTTACTTCTGCCGGTCTCTGGCTGGTCTGTACCATTTCTGAGCACAGGCTACAGGGTATTGGTAGTTTTTTAATTACCAACTGTGCATTAAAGAAGATATTTGGAGATGCAAACTACTGCACCTGTGGAATGTGTAATAGCTCACACGTCTTCTGTCTAAACCCAGGAGAAGTAAGGATGTCAGAGATTTCTTCTGGTGTATTTTTATCCAAAGAACTTTTAGTGCTATCTTAATACTGTCAGGATTATTGTGCTTGTCTGGTCTGATATGCTGAAGATAAGCTAAGGAATTTCTTTCACTAATTTCTGCAGTGAAAGGAATGAGCCCTTGTATAATTATCCAGTGTGCAATCATGCCTAGTAGACAGAATTTATTCTGCAGCAAAAACATCCATTTCTCATGTACATAACCAGAGAGTTTCTGTTTCCTCCAGTGAGAGCCAGATCAGCCCCTGCTGAGGGGGTTAGCAGAGCTATCTCCCAAGATTCTTGAGAGACATTTTGCACTTTACTCCCACTTCTCAGAGGAAATTACATTTTGTACCACTTGGATTACTTTCTGCAGCACTTAGTTTGTGTGATGGCTGATGCCAACAAAGCAGCTGTACATGGACAGTAGGAAAATGTGTGTCAGGCAAAAGGGACAGACCAAGAAACAAAATGAACATTTGATGTCCCTGGCTTGTTTAATATTCCACTGTCCCAGAGAAAACAACCTAATAGTGACATTTTTAATGTGCAGTAATCTTCAATGGCATTTTTAATATGCCATGTCCCAAGAAGGATAGAGCTTGTATAATTTTCCTTCTCTTCCTTCCCTCCTCCCTACGTTCCAGTGGTATTTATTTATGTCACTCCAGAATTTGGCCAATGCTCTACAGTGGGAAAACATCATTTTTCCACTTTCAATTTGTGCAAAAAAGTTCTCTCTCCCTTCCCCATGAAAGGAAATGGGATATGAAGATGATCATGCTGCTTGGCAATTCCCTTCTGGATTGCTTATTGGCACAATAAGGCAGTAAATTGCAACAAATCTGAAAGCCCCAGTGTGAGCAAGGACTGGTGGGAGCAAAGATCTCAGTGTGGAAAGAACAAGGAATTAACTCTCCTCTGGAGCATCTACACCGAGACCACTTTTGTTCTGGATTCGTGCTCACAAATTGTCCTGCAGGAAAGGGATTGGATAACTCTGTGGTACAAAGGATAACTTCACCCTTGGAAACGTTGCATTTGCTTTATCTTGCAGCCACCTGACAAAGCTTGGGCAGGTAGCTGATGTATCAAAGGAATGACTTTTTTCCTCAAATCCCATTTTCTTGAAAAGGCAAGTCCTCATTCTGTAGGGCACTTTGCATGTCTCCTTCTCCAGGGGCTTTCATGTGCCTTGCTTACACACCGGTATTACAGGAGCAAAAAATAATACCTTTGTTAATACCACATTTTCCTTTAATCAACTGTTCTCTGCTTTCTTTTAAATTAAGTACTTCAAAGCTACTCTGAGAGAGAGAGCTCTCCTAACAGTGTTTTCTGCTCTCAGCTCCATGGGATGCAGCCTTGACCTTTGCATGAGCCAGGGTTGTGCTTTTTAGGTTATCTGTGGGGGCCCACACTGTCACTCTGGTGTTCCCAAATGGTGGGAGCTGGTTCTGAAAATGCAGCTCTTACTGAACTAAAATCTGGCAAATTCTGTAATTTTTGGAGATTTTTGCAAAATTTGGATGAAAACCAAAAAGCAAGCCTCCTGGATAGTCAGAATGAACCTGCACTTTGTCTTTGATATGTCCTAATGAGTTGTTTAATTATCAAACACTGAAAACCTGAATTACTTTATGTGACTGGAAAATCCATTGGCTTTAAAAAAAGAACCTCTGGGGGCACATAATCATTCATAGTGTCCATCTCTGTTAAGCTTTGGGAACGTGTTCAGTCAGTGTCAGTGATGGATCCATGCTGGTAGGGTAAAACAGCACAAACCAGGAGAGGGTGTTGCACACTAAAGCTGAAGGGGATGTGGCCAGAGAAGAGTTTATCAATGAAGATGTTGCCCACTCAGTCTTCTGCCAAGTACAAAAGGGAGGGACCAGAAAAGGAACACAGATGATGATGAAAAATGTTGGGCAAGTCTGCTCCATGAACTGTGCTCGTTGACACTGCAATGAGGTAAACCATGGCTCTGTGAATCAAATTCAGGGAAAACAATTCCAGAAACAGGGTTGTAACCTTTGGTTAATCATAAAAAAATCTCCTACTAGGAATCATCAACAGCACAAAGGCATTGCTGCCTGTGCTCTCCATAACTCACCTTCAGTAGTCACTGGCCCTGTCCCAAAATTAAGCATGTCACTGGTGCCCCACTGAAAAGGAACTGCAGCACTGCTTTTGCCAGACAGGTGAGGACATACTGGGATTCCTTTATGAGAGTTTTACAAGCTTGGCTGTTCTCCTCCTGCCCTCTAGAAAGCTCTAGATAAAACCTGAAGTGTGACTAGTTACTTGTAAAAGAAGGCTTGGGTTTGGGTTTAGCTCCTTTTCATGGGCCAAAACTGCCATTTGAGTGGTGTGAAGGTTAAACAGCTTCACTCTTTGAGCTATAAGCATAGTTAAAAGATTTTGAAAAGAACAATAACTGATAATTGGGCTGATGTGATGTGGAAAATATGCATTTCCTTCTCAGTCTCAGTGCCCCCTCTCCCTGCCAGTGTTATCACTTGTTTGCATTCCATGAGATATCACAAAGGTCACTTGCAGCAAATATGTCAGCATTCAAATTAGGGGAGCCACTGTGGTTGGACTCTGCCCTTCACCCCTGCAAAAGCAAAGTTTGGTTCTCACTTCTGCATCAGGCTGCTGGCCAGGTGGGGGGAGCCTGGCTCGGGAGGAGCAGATGGACCTGGAGGCTGAGGGCACAGGGTGCAGTGGCAATGCCACTGGGTTGGCAAAGCAACCATCCACCCCAGGAAATGCTCACTTGTTGAGCAAGGTTCTTGCTTTGTCAGGCTCCTGTGCAGAGTGAGGGATTTTCACCTGCTTCAGGACTGAGTTGTTACCTCACTGCTGGTAATGCATGTGAATATAGGTGAAGTCTGGTTAAAGGATGTTTCAGCCCATAGCAGGCAGGGGAGATGTGTTGTTTGTGCTTTAGGGAGCTCTTTACCCAGTGCCAGAGGTTGACTGTAGCAATAATTCTTGCTGTGTGTGATGATGAAGTTGTGAAATGTTCAGAACTGGCTGCTGAATTTGAGATGGGCCAAATGGACCTGGCTCACCATGATCCTCACGTGAATTGTACACGTTCCCAGCCATCATCACATTTACACTGGAGAATTCCTAATTGTATTCAAACACAAGGAGAAAAGCCTTCCATTGGCAGGTCTCCTGTGCCACCAAGAGAAAAGGTAACTTAAAATATGCACAGTTTTGTCTGTGTTTCCTGAAAAGAAGGATATCAGGTACTGATCAGAGATACAACATCAGCTGCACACTTTAGGCCAGCTACTAAAGACCTCTGGTGGTGACTCTTAGTTCACCTCCTATTAAGTGTTTGCTGTATAAAATAAATCACAATCCCAAATACTACTCTGGCTTTTACAGCCCAGACTCATGCAATTTTCCACGTAATATGATCCCACTATTTTGATTTTAAGCATCTTATTGATTAGTCTAGAGAAATCAGATTTATTAACAGGAAATTCAGCAACTTCAGAACTCTCTTTTAGGTCACATATGCAACCACTCCATCCTAAACTTCCTGCAGACACCCAGATTTCCACAGATTCACTTGAAGGTCAAGTGAGGAGAAGTGCTTGGCAGCAGCAGGGGAGTCTTCCTCCCTGTGTACCCCTGCACAGAGCTGGGCCCTTTATAGAAGGATTTTGCCACAGGGAATTCTCAATCCAGGATGTTAAAATCTAATTATCTGACTTTAAAAATAAATAATATTCTTAAAATTAAAAAATGTATTTAAAATTCATTAACATGAAACTACAATATTTATTAGCTTCAAAAATTACAGTCTCTAGTTCCAAACCACCTTAGAAAGGCTTGAAGGAATCTCTGTAGTTTGCCCAGCCCCTGAAGGGCTTCCAGAAAAGTAAAAAATTATTCAAATTTCCAAAGCTTCAACATGTCTTGCTGATGAGAGGCTGCCTTTGCAGCAGCCTCTCTCTCCCCCAGCAGTCAGGGAACTCGTGGTTCAGAAGGTGTTACCATGTCTTGAGGGCTGGTCTGATTAAAACAGAAGTGGGAAAATAAAGGTCTTTGAGGCTTCATTTCAGCAAAGTATTTCAGCACAATGAAAGTTAATTAAGGCTGAAACTTCTGCTGAGATACTGTGTTGAATCAAAGCCTAAAACAGTAATTTACCTGTCCCCTCATGCTTTAATTGGTGAGGCGAGGCATGAACTGATTGTAACTCCTGCTGCTCTGTAACCATTGGAAATAATTATTTTATTAGTGCCCAGATAATCTACTGGATTAGAATTAATTTGGGTCAAACAAAAATATGTTAAGCCCAAATTCTGGTGTTTGTTTTAGTCATAATCTTTTTCCTCTCAGGTACAGATAAATGTATTTGTCATGGAGGAAACTTTTCAGTTTGAGAATTATTCCTGATAAAACTGTGGGTTTGTGTCTGTCTGCTTAGCAGCAGTGCCTGAAGTGTAGAGCACTGGTTATATTTGATTTCCATCTGTGCCACCAGTGGGCTTTGAGCTCCTGTCACCTTCAGCTGTCCTGGAGTGTGACCTTCCCTCCTGCAGCTGCAGCCCCTCTCAGCATCTCTGGTACTGACAGAGGAGGGGCAATTGCCATCAGACAGCCTCACGTCCTTCCATCTGCCTGTAGCAACAGGGAAGAACAAGTTTCACCCTGGGACCTAATAATTTGGCTGCATGTGTGGGGTGACTTCAGTCATGTTCATATTTAAATGGTTTTTTCCCTGGTCCTTGCATTGTTCAGCCCAGCCAGTCACTGTCTTGTGCCTTAATTTTACATCCTGGCCCCTTTGCCCTCAGTTTCCTCTTCACCTGCTCACCAGGCTCATTTTGTCTCCCTCCCCTCCCAGTTCAACCTCCCAGATCTTCATTTTACCTCCTTGCATTTCATTCAGCCTCTTGCCTGCCTTCCTTTTCTTCTCTTCCCTTCCCTCAGGTTCCCTGCAGGAAGATGATGATCTCTTTCTCCCAGAGGAGCCTTCATTTCTCAGTGTAGCCCAAGGCTACAAAGGGAGGTCTTGCTTAGTGCTAATAATTTATTCTGAAGAAATAAGCAGCTAAATAAGTCTCTTTTTAGTATGCACAAAAATTATTATTTTAAGATGGCTTCTAACATAGCCAAAGCAGAGTGAGTTTAGACATCACTAGGTAGGAGTCCTTGGCACACAGGGCACTCTGTCGTTCACAAAAAAGTGCAGCAAAGATGTTTAATATAACAAAATAAGGTATGATTTCATTTGCTTTTGGAAACAAACTGATCTGATGTCAAGCAAGGGGGAAATGCATCAGTTGATCTCCTGAACTTACTTTCTACCTGAATTTCTCTGATTCTATATAACTTTGCTTTAAATTAGAAACCAAAGTGCTTATCCAGAAGCAGACACACAAGCTCAAAAACATCATGAAAACAAGTCAATTTTGAATCCATATTATATGAAAATAGTGCCTTACAAATGCAAGCAATACTACAAACAGGGAGGTATCCCAGAGCCATCAGGAATTGCAGGCCTTATGGGGTTGTTCTTCTTGTTCAAAAAGCTGCAAAAACTTGCAATTTCTTTGATTTGAGTCAAAAGACGGGAATTGACGAATTTTTTTCCCCTTTTAAACGTCCTAGAAGTGGTAACAGAGAAACAGCAATAATTTTGTGTAGGAAGAAACACTGTTGTGTCTGGTAGTTTTATACTGGCTGGAAAACTGGAGATGTCCTGCACCGTTATAGCAAATGAACTCTTGGATTCTTATTGTATTCCTCTCTGCCCTTTTTGGTGGTGTGTGGATTAGCCAAAAATGTGCTCTCACAGCACAGAACCCTGGGAATGAGGGACAGACCACTGGTGTGGGGACTCAGGGGGCCTCAGGAGCAGAGCATCTGGGGATCTGGGGTAGTCCTGGAGCTGAGCACCACACTTTGGAGCAGGGAGAAAGCAGTAACATGTCCCCACTGTCAGCCAGCTTTTCCAGGGCCAGGGATCCTCAAGGGCTCACTTCAAAAGCTGACCTGCAGGAATGCTGCAGGAGCTCAGTGCAGACAGATGGCGTTTGGAGACTGTCACTTCCGACACTTAGAAGTTTTCATTTATATCTTGTCCCTGATGCTATTACTTAGTCTTATCAACCTGACTAATAATATGCTGCTCTTATTTATTCTTATGCACCCAGAGAAACCTTTATTTTTTCAGAGCCTTGGAGAGCACTGTATCTGGCACAGCAGAGTACTGCTCCGAATTACTGCCAGCACAGCAACAGCAGTTCTGCCTGCACTCCATCTCCACCCAAAGTGTATCAGTCTGCCATGCTCTTTACTTCCACTTGCCCTTTACTTGATGCTTTTCAAGTTTTCTACTTTGTCCTTTCCACCTCTGCAACCTGTATGTGTTGGAGGGGAGATGGCTGAGTCCTTGGCCTGTAGCCTTTCCCCAGAGTTCTTTACAGAGCCCTCTGCAAACCTCTCAGACTATTTTATCTTGCAGAGCTGTCACAGACCTCTGTCTCTGTCAGAGACTGGAGTTAATCCAGGATCAGGAGAGGCATGGAAGGGTTTAGGAGGGAAATGTCAGGGATCTGTTTTTGCTATGCAGTTTAACAGTGGCCCAAGGGTGGGAGCTGTCCCAGAAAAGGAGAGCTATGGCCTGTGATGAGGAGACATCTGCGTGTGTAATACCCATGTGAGTCAAGGAATTACACCTGGGAAGGACAGAGCCTCCAGACTCCAACCTCAGGTGGGAGGAAGCTCTCCTGAGCAGACAAGGGATGTGTGTCAGGGAAGTAACTCAGTCTCAAAGTGGTTGTGGGCTGGAGCACGAATGTGTCAACAGGGCAGATGAAAGACTTCAGCAAATGTGGCCAGAGCAACATGATTTAATCAGCAGGAGGAAATGTGGAACATAAAATGTTGTGGAAAAGTAAACAGTGGAAACACTTTTTTTTTTTTTGTGAGTTTACGTTTTTGGCTATGTTTCTCAGTGTTTCCCTAGATTCAGGGGGTTGGTCCCAGTCCAGGGCACGGTCCAGAGCACTGGCACAGCACAGAGCTGGCACCAGCCCGAGGTGACAGAGTTGCTGTGTGGCTTGGCCATGCATGGAAGGGGTGGCCTCCTTCCTCTCCTGGCTGAGGAACCTTGTCTGTTCCTCAGGGGAAGTGGAGGAAGGGAAGGGATATTCTCACCTTCTCCTTCAGTGGAAATGCCAAAGTGACTGTGGAGAGGCATTTGAATAGTAAGGTGGGATCAGGGAACCAAATCAGCAAGTGGTTGTCTGTGCTAGAGACTTAATCCTGGATTTGGGAGATGCTCAGTGTGTGAGGCTCCCTTGGGTCTGTGAGGAGTTCTAGGTGTGGAGAGAGAAGTGGGAAGGAATATGACCGCTGGCAATTGTTAGAAAGAAAACAGAGTTATCAAGGGTATTTGTGGAACATTTCCATTGTGAGTAGAAAGTGTAACTGAGTATGACTTTAGTAGTTTGAGAGAGTTGGTGACTTGCAGTGTCCAACAAGCCACAGTCCTTGAAGCAAACACAGGCAGCACTGAGATCCAGCCACGGCAGTGCCTATCCCCTGCCCAACAGCTTGTCCTTCTCAGTGTGCTAATTGTGCTGTGATAAGATACGGATACAGCCTAAGCTTGGGGTTAGTTGTTGGTTGGCCAACCCAGAAATTGCTACCAGACATTCTCCCTATCTAAAGGACAGAAAAGGTTCTTGTTAAGTCACAGTGATTTGCTTTTTGATGTAGACTTGAACTGTGTTCACAACCAGTCCCCAAAATTCAGCTGAGTCACAGCTATGTCTGAAATTCTGGTGCCTCAGCTCTTAGTCTGAACTTGTGTCTCTCCTGCCAGCAACACAACAAGGAAAAGGTTCTGTGTGCTATCATGAGAAAATGATTTGTGAAACAAAACTGCCCAGAGGAACATAAATCAACTGTGAGTGGGAAAGAAACAATATCATATTTTGCCTGTAACACAATAAAGGTTCTCTTCAAGAGAAATTTGTCATTAAGAAATGTCTCAATATACTTGTATAATCTTATATTACTACAAGAAGATCAAACACAGGTGTGGTGGTCTTTTTTGGTTGGGTTTTTTTTTTGGTTTTTTTTTTTTTGGTTTGTTTTTTTTTGGTTTTGGTTTTGTTTGTTTGTTTGTTTGTTTGGGGTTTTTGTTTTGTTTTGGGTTTTTTGTGCTTTTTTTTTTGTTTTTTTTTGGTTTTTTTGGTGGTTTTCTTTTTTTAATCTAGAGAATAAAAGGCATAGAGAGAACCAAAATCTTGGAAATTCCAAGTAACTTTTTTACAAGATTACGACCATGGAAATAAAAAGGTGTTTTCCAGTAGAACAACAGCTAGACCATTATGCAGCATTCCTGTAAAACTGCACAGACCAAAAAGCTCACTATCCAAACCAACTCCCTGGAACTGCCCTAGAGTATTAAAAGTGAAAATATTTTGAAAATCTAACTATGACTATTCTGTTGCTTTACTTTGCGTGCTTTGCACACCTTAAAGAAAATAAACCATCTGACCTTACTGCTTAATTCTCATAAACAAGAACAGTTGGATAATGTGTGGGTTGCACATTCTGAAAGGAAAAACCTGGAGTAGACTTGGTTTCCCAGGGTAGGCCTTTCTATTTTTACTTTACTAAACATGTTTCTTCTCATCAATATTAGCCCTTGAAAAGGTTCTGAACTGTATTTTAGAGGTTTAGGCTGAGAGGTAAGGTGAAATTCATCACCTTTGAATGTTACCTTACAAACTGTGAAATTTCACTGATGTGGAAAATGTGTATCCATTTAAAATATGAATCTTTCCAGCTAGGGCAGAGACACAGGCACTTTGTACAAGCAGGAGTTTGGTGACAACTGTGAGAGTCCCGCAGGGAGGGTGTCCAGGAGGGATGGCAGCAGGAGCTTCTAGGGGCTGAAAGCTTGAAATGTTTCACGGGGATGAGATGTTCCACAAGGAAAGATTTCCTGAGGCTGAATCTGAAGAGCTGTGTGCAGAATCCTGAAGTGCAGAGCCGAGGTGCTGGCAGGGCAGAGCTGGGCGCTGCCACTGGACATCCCCACCAGGGCTGCTCCCCGTGCCCTGCTCCGCCCTGCCCCAGCCGGCTCCCGGGAAAGCTCGGGAAGAGATTCCAGCGTCCCGGGCTGGAGCCTGAAGCCTCCTCTAGCGTGGGAATAGCACGCACAAGAGGATGCAGGGGCTGATTTACGTCACAGCACTGCGTGTAAAACAACATGTTACAAAAGGGCATTTTACAGAAAGGAAAAAAATACTCACTGAAGAGCAGAAGAATGTTTGTCTTCCTGCTTTTAGCTTAGCATGGCTCTTTTTTTAGTTGCTCAGCTTAGATGACTGAATTTGTAGTAGGTAAAAATGCCAGGGAGTCATTGAAGTGATCTTGAGAAAGTCCTAGGAGTCAGTACCATGTTCCACAGCTCTTCCAAAACACACCACTGTGCTTGTTGTGGTAGATGCCTGAGACCAAAATATGAGGCAATAGCAATACCATTGCTTGTTATATATATAAAAATAAATTAGAGAAATGCACCATTTTACAAGAACCTTGTGTCGGGCAACATATCTTAAAAACCCATGCTGGGATTGTCAATTAAAACCAAGCTAGCAGATTACTTACAGTAAAACACAAGGATTTGTTCTTCCCCAACTTTTCTCTCTTTGTCCCCTAGTTCTTAATTTTCTCATTCAGCAAACTTTGAAGGTGAATCACTGACAGGAACAAACAAGTGAAACCTTTTCTCTGGCCTTGGAACAGTCCAGAACAGAAGTAAAAATGCTCATGAAGGTTATGTTGGTGGAGGTCTGATGCCACCTAAAGTCTCCACCAAGTCTTGCAGTAGAAGAAATGCTCTCTCCAGCGTTTTTAAGCAGCAACAGCTCTGTAGTTATTGTTTATAGTTCTTTGTGGCTACATTAAGCACAGCAGAAGTTTGCAATATGAGATGATTAGTTCAGTCGTGTTGGATCCAAATTTCTGTCATCTCAGCCTGTGAGAGGCAGATGTAGCTGTGATACGGAGAGATTGTCTTTATTCCCCTGATGTTAAAACTCACTTGGTAGTGATGTTCCTTAATTTTTAACATTTGGAAACCATGCGACTGCAAAACAGAATCAGATTCAGTAGATGGAAGGATGACATATGCATGACATTTTCCATGATAATACCAAGCCTTAAAGTTTAGGAGATACCAACCTGTATTTTAGTGTACTCTGCTGAGCAGGATCCATACCTTTATCATTGAAGCTGGTTAATAGGCTCTTTAAAATGGATTATAATAAAAATATGCTGGTGTCAAAAGAATACACAATCTTTGAAAAATGTGTTGCTTTTGCCAGCTTTCCTTTGGAATAAGCATTGATGGGGGCTTTTTATATCTGATTTGGTAGAGTTTTTCTCAAAGATTGTTTTTCAATTTTATTTTACTTTTCATTTTCCTTTGTTCCTGCATTAGTGCTTGACTTAAGAACATTGCTGTTATGCATTTTTATTACTGATGTGGTCATAACATCCAAGATCTGAAGCTGCTTTTGGGTTTTAAGCATTGTTCAAAGTGGCTGCTTTTGAGTGCTTTAGGGAACTTTATTGAATCTTGAATAGTCAAGATTTATTGTATCTTGACTTCTAGATCAAACCATCTCCTGACCGTGATGAAACAAATGGATTCTAGTTTGAAACAAACAGATTCTAGTTTTGTACCTTTAGTTTGAAGTCTGCTGTGAACTATCACACTGCACAGTGCAGAGAGGGTGGGGACTGGAAGGGGACCAAGACCTGTCTGAAGTCAGAAGTGAGAGAAGTAGCACCTTGGGCACTTGTATTCCAACAGGCTGAGTTTCTCAGCAGGTGGAAGGTGTTGGGAACCAAGAAAAGCCTTTGCTAACCTGGCTGTTTCTCTCTCCAGCACCCTGTCGAGCTGTTCCCACGCTGTAGTGGCCCTGCTGTACCCTTTCTCCTGGCAGCACACCTTCATTCCTGTCCTGCCCTCATCCATGATTGACATCGTGTGCTGCCCTACCCCCTTCCTGGTGGGACTGCTCTCCAGCTCTCTGCCCAAACTCAAGGACCTGCCCGTGGAGGAGGTAGGAGCTGGCACTACAATTGTTTGCCTGGAGTAAAGCTGGCCTCTTCCAGGAGAGGGCTGCCACCAGGACATAAATCCTCACACATTTAATTTTTAACCTGCCTCTTTGTTTCTTCTCTGCCTGGTTCTCATGGGCAACTGCCTCTTGGCAAAACTGCAGCAGTAGCTTTATTCTTCTCTTATATTCTGGCCCTCTTCCATACTTGGCACCTTGTTTGAGAATGGTCAGAACATTTACCTGGTCACCAGTAAGCAGGGTGTAAATATGCTGATTTGTTCTGGAACAAGAGGAAGCCATCTGCTATGACATCTCTTAATCCTTATGGAAGTGGTGCATGAAGCTATAGCCCACACAGGAAACAAAACCTTTAACAATTTAACTTCTAAGACTTTGTTGATACTATATTGGAAATCAAATAAGAGTTGCACTTCATCAGCATTTCCAGTAACATACCACAAAAATACTCAAGGACACACTCTTTTCTCTCTTGCTCCTATTTCCTGTCATTTTTCTAAGGAATTTTCTTATGCTCACTTCCAAGGCCCTGTGTGCCTCTGGCCCATGTAGATCTCTGCTCTAACATTGCTTTTCCACATCTTCCCAGCTCCACCTCTCAGCTTTGCTGCTTTGTTCTCATGAATATTTCACACCCTTGCCCTTTGGAATCCCCGCTGCCTCCACGCTGTATTCTTTAAACCCCTCTGAAACACTTTTCAACTGCATGTTAACAAAAATTACTGGCTATAACTTGTGTAGATTTAAGAAAAAAACCCTTTTAGCTTTTTTAATATATTAATCTAGTGTGAGATCTGTTGTACCTGTGTTAAATCAGACTTGTAGCTGTAAAGAAAACCTTCATGTTGTTTCATAAAGCACACAACCTCTTGTTTCACAGTAGGAATTTTATTCATGTTGAGGCTTGTTTAGCAGATGATCTCTTGCTATTAAAAAGCAATGAACAAATGAATGTTTTCTGTCTCTTCAGATACATTTCACTGCAGTGTTTTCTTTTCTGTAGGCTTTGATGGTTAACCTGGGATCTGATCGATTCATCAGACAGGTAAAGTACAGCTCAGAACGCTGCCATGCAGTCTAGCAAACTGTTTATTCCTATAGTATGATTGGGTTTCTTTGATCAGAGGGATTTGGCAGGAATTGTGTGTGCAAAGGGAAAGCAATAAGGGGAAAAAGAAGTCATTTTCTGTTCCACCTGCAAATAAGAACTTCTCAGCTATGCAGAAGGGATTGAGGCTGTGACTGTCAGAAGGAAGCAAGAACTGTATTCACAGTGGAAAGAAAACATCCAAAGATAATAACATCACCTTGGCAAGAAAACTCACACTGTTGGAAGTGAAAAGGACAAAAACCAAAAATTCCTGAGTGAGAGCACAAAGGTGGAGAACAGTTTAATGTGATAGGAAAAGCAGGAGCCTTGTGAACAAGGAGATGAGGGATCACCATCTCCTGACAGTCATCTGGCACTGAATAATTTCAAACCAACAGTCTGCAGGTTGGATAAGGAAACTTCTGTGTTTGATTCCCTGCCTGGTGAACAGTGGCTGCAGAGCTAAAGCTCCTGTGCCTACTTGGCTTCTGCTGAACAGGCATAAAATAAGATGAAGAGAGCAATAGGGGCAAGACCCAGAAAACAAGCCAGACTACAAAACAGTAAAAACAACTGTCAAGGACCAAAGGAGCTGCCTACACCCAAGTACAACAGCTGTGTGTACACCTAGCAAGGCTTCACATAATGTTTATTTAGTTAAACACAACTATTTGGATTCTTTGTCACGTAAAGAGCTGATTCCACATTTCTGTGTTTACCTGCTCTTTGGATTATCATTCCTGACTTTAATCTTATTAAGTGCGACAAGAAATTTTGTTTCAAAGTGTTTGTTAGTTGCACAAAGATTCTCATTCTTTTATTTATGTAGCCATGACAGTAGCAGATACAAATATTTTTCATCTGAATTCTAAACATTCTGAAAGCATTTGCTGTAGTTCCTGTGTAGATTATTGTGGCTTAAAGGGTTTTTTTTTCCCCCTCTATCAGATGGATGATGAAGACACACTATTACCTAGAAAACTGCAAGCTGCTCTGGAGCAGGCTCTAGAGAGAAAGAATGAACTGATAAACCAGGATTCAGATAGTGATTCAGATGATGGTAAGTTCATTTGGAAACAGGCACTTGTGTAATAAAGGGACATAGGTAGAATTGTGACTTCCCATACAGGAGAAACAAAGATGGGACTTGAGGTCTGTCCTGGGGTCTTTATGATGCTTATATCCTCAGTTGTCTGTTCTGTTTGTGTGAAAACCTCCTATTCAGAGGTTTCCTCCCAATTTTGCCCTAAACCAGGACAAAGTCTCAAATACCTTTGGTGACATCAAAGGTTGTCTCTGAGCACACAGGGAATGAGACTGATGACATCAACCCACCGTGATACCTCACTCGTGATTTATTTTAATTTCTTTGTAAATGACATGGACTCCCATGGGTCCCTTCGAACCTTTGCTCAAACAGAGGTTTGCAGTTAACTTGGCCCTGACTCAATCCAGATAATTCTCCAGGCTCAGGGGTGTGTCTGAGTTTGAAGCTGCTCTTGGCACTTGGTATTTTCAGGGGAGAGAAGCAGGTACCACCAGAAAAGATTTTTAGTCCAAGATGGGTTGGGTTGTCTCTGAAGGTTCGTATTTCTCTTCAGCAGTGATAAAAACAGCCCAGGGTAAATTGAGATGCCTGTGGTTAAAAGGTATGAAACAGGCCCCTATTCAGTTTTTGAAATTTATTTCCAGTCATATGTATTACAGATATAAGACTGTTTTAACATCTCAGAAATGATGAAAACCCAAATTGTACACCAGACCCTTTTTCATCATTTGGTACAGGCTTATTATCCTCAGGGAGACCTATTTTAATGCTGAGTCATTCAGAAGGTTCTGAAGAGAACTTGCTCAAGAGTGAAAATAGGAGGTTTGATTTTGATGAAACACCCACCAAACGTTTAATTTTCTGATCTGTTTCCTGAGGATTTGTAATTCTTGCTGACTCTTGGTCACAGAACACCAATTTTGCAGACTGTCACCCTCTCCATGTGCATCCAGATGTGCAGGGAGCCGCTGCAACTCCTGCCAGTTGTTAGCACAGCATCAGGGAACCGGGAGATGCACAGCCTGGCCCTGTGGGGATAATGCTGACAGCTCTGGTAGCAGCTGATTTTGGTGTCTTATTGCCGCCTTATTTTGCAGAATGTAACACCCTGAATGGATTAGTGTCTGAGGTTTTTATCCGATTCTTTGTGGAGACAGTTGGCCATTATTCCCTGTTCCTAACCCAGAATGAAAAAGGAGAGCGTGCCTTCCAAAGGGAGGCTTTCCGTAAATCTGTGGCCTCCAAGAGTATCCGCCGCTTCTTGGAAGTTTTCATGGAATCCCAAATGTTCGCTGGCTTCATCCAGGACAGAGAGCTGAGGAAATGCAGGGCTAAAGGTAAGGGTGGCTGTTCCCCCCCGCAGTGCGGGTTTCGCTGTTCCGCTCGGCTCCCGCGGATTGCGGCAATGTCGCTGCCCCTGCGCTCACCGGGAAAGCGGAAACGCATCCCCGAGATCCTGCCCGGTTACCCGGAAGGGCGCTGGAGCGGAGCCTGCCGGGGGCGGGAGCCGGGGCCGTGCGCGGGGAGCGCGGGATGCGGGATCACGGCTCACCCCGGTGCCTGTCCGTCCGCCGCAGGGCTCTTCGAGCAGAGGGTGGAGCAGTACTTGGAGGAGCTCCCGGACACGGAACAAAGTGGAGTGAACAAGTTCCTGCGAGGCCTCGGTGAGGAGAAGCTTTACAAGTACTTCTGAAATGAGTTTTCATGGTGGCGGTGGGTTCTTTTTTAATTTGAAAAAGCCGAGGTGAAATGAGCTAGTCAAGTGGTTTCAGCGTGATAGCGATTACGAGAAAGAAAACAATGAAAACATAGTTAAAGGTGATAAAACCCAGATTTAATTATGGTCCTTGTTAACACTTTCATTTTCACTTGGGGATGGGGAACCAAACTATAATCGAGGAGTGGAACAGGAAGGTGTCGGAGCAGTCAGTATTCTGTACCTCAGCTCTCCCTGCTGATGCTGAGTAGAAGTTACCCCACAGCGATTACTAATCTAAAAAAGTTAGACCCATTTGCAGTCACTTTTGATTGACTTCTGATATCTGCTAGAGACTGACGGTGTGCTTCCTTTAGGTAACAAAATGAAGTTCCTTCACAAGAAGAACTAGCTCCTTCCTGCTGAAACACCACCCCAAAGCCTCTTTGTGGCACTGTGCGAGACACCTGCGGCGTTGGAGTGCGGAGCGGGAGGGGAGCAGGGCGAGCTGAGGCAGCTCCAGGCCATGGCCGATGCCGTGTCAGCGTGCACGGCGTGGCTGCTCCGTGCCTTTGGGTAGAGTGTGTACATAATGTGCTGTAAGCTTTTGTAACTGATTTTGTAATGAGCGAGAAAACTGTGGTAAATATTTGTATATTCCTGAGAATACCAGGTGCTTGTTTGTTTCTTTCTTTAGTATGAGTTGTTATGCTTGGTGCAAAAGCGAGTAGCTGGTTACGTGCAGCTGACTGTCTCGGCAGAACCACTGACTTCAAGGGATGTTTGGTGCCTGAACACTGCGGGGTGAATGAGCTCGGGTACGTGGGAGAGGTTGTACGCTCGGCACAGGCGCTTGTCTGTCTGTCTGTTTCCTTCCAATTAATGTTAAAGGAGAAATAACAAAGTAACTTGATAATAAGGTACAAATAGTGCGTTTGGTTCACATGACAAAACCTCCACCTGGTTTGAACTCTGGTCAGTAAACTCCTTGTAACTCATTCTGCACTAAGACTGCTAAGCCCGGGGAGATGCCAGCTCTCTGACATGCAAGCTGCAGCGCGTAGGTACAGTACAGCCTTTCCTAATGTATGTATGTATGGATCCTAATAAACTATGTAAATAGAACTCTTTGTTCAGATTCATTGCAAACCTCTGCACTTCCCCATGGGGAGCAGCTACAAACCCAGCAACTTGCCTGTGATTTTTAAATGAATTTGTAATTAAAATGTAAAGTGGTTATTACGAACCTGTCTTCTGGTAGGTTTGCTATTTCACGACATGTACATTGGGGTTTCTTCAGTGTTTTTTCACCAGGGCTAAGACAAGGCATTTTATACCCCTTTTAAAAAAAAATTATCCTAACAGAAGCGTCTGTTAAAACAGTTTTTCATGGGTTAGCAGCGAATTATTTTATCGTTATATCACAGACACTGCTCCTGTCCTGTGATATTTTCAGTTGGCTTTGTGCTGTGCGTGGTGCTCAAGTGTCACATTCTTCCTTGGATCTGGAAACAGAACTCCTGTTGAGGTTCTGTAAGTTTTCCCACAGTCTGAAGAAGAAAATATTAAAAAAATAAAAAAATGGTTCAATATATTGCAAGTCTGAGAGATAATGAAAATTAGCTAAAGCCTCTTACCTCTAAAGGAAGCGCACCACGCTCCAGTTTTCATCCTTGGCAGCATGATTGCTGCAGTTAGATGGGCTTTGAGGCTTGCGCAGTTCCTGACCTGACAGTGGTTCTGGTTTGCTACCAGCCTCATAGAGCAAGTTCGAGGGGCTGTGCACTAAAAAGGTGAAGTCGTTTCCTTTTTCAGTTACCTCCCTCACACTCGAACATACACAAAAGCTTCTTAAGTGAACGTGAAATGTCTGTCTGATTCAGGGGAGATGTCACCACAACTGATAACTTCCATTAGTTTTACTCTGTAATACCCTCCGAGTTCCAGAGTGATTCCTAGATGGAATTCTTCAGAGTGGGAGGAATAACGTCACTCGTACAGGTGGCTTCTGGCCTTTTTATAAACAACAGCTGCTAGTAAATGTAGGGGGAAATACAGAATTCCTCTCCAGAAAATGATGGATAAAACTTTATCAGTTAATGCAAAGGTGAGACAAAGCCATGGAATGCCGATCTACAAGAATGTGGTGCTGTAAAACTCATCTCCTGCACCAAAGCTGTTTCCTCCATTTGCACTTTAAAAAGTAAAGGAGAAAGCTTTTAAACATTGTGTTATCCATCAACACGTTCCCACTTTTGTAATGTGAATCAGAGGATACTACTGGACAAGGTGAGATCGTGGCCCAAAAAATCTGTAGGTGACTTTTTATCCTTAGACTACAGCTGTGTAAAAGAATCCTTATGCCATCTGGAGGTCTGTGTTTGAAGGGATCAGATGAACAAAAACCAAGGAATGCATTATCTTCCCTACAAAATTAGTTGTTAAAACTAATGGTGTTCCTGAGCATGGAACATTGTAAGTGCACCAAGAAAATTCTAAAGAAAAATAAATCCAGTGCTGAGGCCTATGTTTAAAAATGGCAAAGTTTTGTTTAAAATCTTAACAGCATAAAATGCATTAAAAAACCCCAAACAAACCAAACAACAACAACAAAAACTGGAAACCAAGCTTAAGAAACAGTAACACTCCAGGAATTCACAATCCACTGTGGTAAATAATTGTGCTTAAGGACGTAGTATTCATTTTCCCACTGTTATGGATGTTTAATAAAGTGACCAAACTTGCAAATTTTCCTAAATTCTGGTCAAAATGCTGCTTTTCCGTGGCGGGAAAAACTTCCGGAGCTGTGCCGGAGGGAGTGTCCGGCTGTGGGCAGGGCAGGCACCGCCCGGCCCCTCAGAGCTCCGCCCGTTGCTCCCGCCTCAGCGAAGTCTCGCGAGATCTCTGCCCCACGCCCCGCGCCTTTGCCCGCTCTCGCGAGAGCCGCGCCCTTTCTCTCCCTCGCGCACGCCGGCAAGATGGTGGGAGCCGCGTCCGGGCCGGGCCGGGATGGGATGGGATGGGATGGGATCGGGACCCCGCGGCCGATGCCCCTCGCTCCCGCGGCGGGACGGGACTGCGGAGCAGCGGAGGGTGGTGGGGAAGCGCGGCTCCGAGCCCGCGGCGGGCGGGAGCGGTGCGGGGAGGCCGGTCCGCCATGGCGCCCGGCCGCGCGGGCCGCGGGGCGGGCGCGGGGTTCTCCTGGCGCTCGCTGCCCGCCTCGCTCACGGCCGCTCTCCTCCTTCCCTGCAGCCTTCCAGGCTAAGGAAGACCCGCAAGCTGAGAGGACACGTCAGCCACGGCCACGGCCGCGTGGGTGAGTGGAGAGGCGGCCGCGGGTGCGCCGGGGCCTTCGGCGGCGCGGCCCCGGCGGGGCGTCCCCAGTGCCGAGGGAAAATAATGCTGCTGCTGTGCTGCTGCTGCTGCTGCTGTGCTGCTCTTCCCGGATCCCATAAAAAGGGAGCTGTGCGTGCAGGGGCCCGCCGGCACCGTGGGAAGTAGCGAGCAGTGCTGGAGGCCGCAGCGTGCGGGGGCAGCTGCCGCGGTGATGGACTGATCAAGGCTTGCACGGTTTAGACTGTCTGGATTTATAAATTCAGCACTGCTCAGCGGTCAGGAGTGGGTATGCGACATCTGAAACTTACAGGGCAGTGCAGGCTCCCACCTTGTCACACCACAAGATAAAATAATTAGTTTAATTAGTTTAAGTTGGCATTGAATTTATCTCTAATTATTTTGTGTAATATTAATGTAACAAGCTTAAAATTTTTTCTTCTCAGGCAAACACAGGAAGCATCCTGGAGGACGTGGTAATGCTGGTGGTCTGCACCATCACAGGATTAACTTCGATAAATAGTAAGCAATATTTTAAATATCTACTGGCAACATGCATGCTTCTGAAGTAGAAGCAACTGACTTTTATATGTGAATGAACAGAGTTTCCTGCAATCCTACATGTTTTTTTTTCCTTCATTGAGAAGTGTAGCGTTATAGCTGCTCATGTGTCGGAGGCCTTTTCACTTGGCATCTTGGAGAGCTGAGTGCAGCGTGAGGTGAACTTGACCAAATCTGCTTAACAGTGCACACAGAGCAAATTCCGAATGTGATGTTAATTCCAAGCTGCATCCCGTTGGCTGCATCAGGGAAGGCTGAGGGATGTTGTGTGATTCCCGAGACTGTAGAGTCACATCTGTGCCCTGCCCGTGGCCCTGGTGTGCTGGAGTCCTCGGACAGGAACCACTGATCTCTATTCACTGGCTCTGCCCTTCCTGGCTCAGCCAGTCACCGGGTTAGTGACAGCAGTGCCAGAACTGCCTGGCAGGGCAGCTCTCCCTGGCTCCATGGAGGTGGGGCTTCCCTGGAAATACAGACTCAGCAGCGAGGGGGGACGAGTTGTGAGTTCAAGGGAGAAGAAACGCTTACAGAGAACGTAATTTTTCCTTGGTTTGGGTGCTAGTCATTGTTACACCTAAATTCTGCACGTACTAATGTGAAAAAATGTGAGATGACATTTTGGATACTTGGGTGTCACAAGATGCTTGTTCCAGCGTTAGTTGAGAGTTCTGCTTGTTCAGGGTGAATGAAAAATGGGATCTAATGCAGAATGTGTTTCTTCCACAGTCACCCTGGTTACTTTGGGAAGGTAGGCATGAGGCACTATCACCTGAAGAGGAACCAGAAGTTCTGTCCCACTGTCAATCTGGACAAGCTGTGGACACTGGTCAGCGAGCAGACCAGGCTCAACTACGCCAAGAACGAGGCCGGACTGGCCCCGGTCATCGACGTCGTGCGCTCGGTGAGTGTCTGCTGGGAGCCAGCCTGGGCATTCCCGCCCTCCCAGGGGTGCCTGTCCCGCTGGGGAAACCCTGAGCTGCAAGTGAGGTGCAGTGCTTGAGTGCTCAGAGGTTCAGGAGAGAGATCCTGTGGGCTCTGAGTGGTTACAGAAGCACTTTGGCTGTTACTTTCTCCCTTTTTCTCCTACTGGTGTGTGTTTGTGGACAGGCGCTGCCCTCCTTTGGGTAGGTGGTGAAAGCTGGCTAGTTTGAAATGTTCCTGAAGGAACAAAGCCATGGTGGAAGGGTCTCACGCCGTGTCCCCTGCCCACCCTCGAGACTAGAGTCACATCTGCACATGTCTGGTTGTCTAGGTGTGCTATAGTTCTCGGACAGAAACATCTGATCCATATTCACTGGCTGGGATGTCCTGTGTCCCAGCCAGCCACCGAATCAGGGACACTGCTCATCATCTCCAGTGACTTCAGCTGCTGTTCTGTTAATTGTCTTCATGTCATGATTGTCCTTTTAATGGAATGCATTGACTGGATGAGCTCATGGTTTTGTTTTTAACTGGTGTGTGCTAACAAACCTGAATGTAGGAGCCTGCAAGCTGATTACAAACATTTAACTTCTCTCTGGATCTTTCTAGGGCTACTACAAAGTGCTGGGCAAGGGGAAGCTGCCCAAGCAGCCTGTCATTGTGAAAGCAAAGTTCTTCAGTAGAAGAGCAGAGGAGAAGATCAAAGAAGTTGGTGGTGCCTGTGTGCTTGTGGCATAAAAGTTTTTTGTTTTATTCAAATTTTTTGAATAAACAATGCATAAAATGAGCTGATTTACAGAAGTTTGGGTTCTGATTTTTCTTTCCTGACTTGTCCAGACACAGTTCACACTTTAACCTTACCTGCATAATTTTTGACCAGTGGTTTGACTGCTTCTCACTTCATTTTGAAATTGCCTAACTGCAGCTTTCAATACCTGCCACATGCAGATATCTTACTGTTTTGTCTTCATAGGGTGGCAGAATTAAGTTCTGCATTTGTGCAGCTTTTTTGTTAGTGATGCTTTCTACAGCTGTCTGAGAAGAGACAGCTTGATGTGCTTTTGATGGGGGTTCTTAAACACTAAAATGACACCCAGGGGAAATCCGTGGGGATGGTGCCCTGGCCTCTGGGAATGGAGCAGCAGGAGTGTGGACAAGGAAATGGAAAGTGACAGTAGTGTCCCAGTAACTGTTCATTAACATTTGCAATCTCTGCCCTCCCCAGGCTGAGTGCACCATTCCTGCAGTTCCCAGCTGTGGGACAGAGTTGGTGCCAGCTGTCCTCAACCCTCCTTACAGCTGGCAAAGCAATGGCACAGCTCCAGAACTGCTCTGGTGAAGTTCTGATGTACTGGGTTTAAAATGACTACCTGAAAAGATCCTTGCTTGCTTGTGACATCAGATTAGGACTTCTGGTATCTGCAAGGCTTAACCCTGCGTGCCAAAGCAGGATTTAATGGCAAAAAAATCAAAAAACTAAAGCCAGTGAGCTGGTTCTTAAGTGTCAGATCAAAGCCTAGAGACACTGTCACTTGTTTTATTCTCACTGCTGAAGTTGATGCAAATTCCCTTCTGATACCTGTGATAGAATCCTAGTTAATCAACTTCTAACCTAGTGTTTGGCAACAATTAAATTTAAAAGGCTTTTAGGGTGAGGTTGATGTGCATTCTATTTATAAAATAGTTCATAGCCAGTGGTACTGCTGCTTGTGCACAGCTATGGCATAAATGGACAGTTTGTTCCAAAATACAGGGTGGTTTGGGAGCTGCCTCCCTGGCTGCTGGCACTGCTGTTCCTGGTATGTGATGCTGGATGTAGCTCCATCCACCCCTCTGGCCCCAGCCATCCAGCCAGTTCTTTATCCAGGACCAGTGCTCCCCTCCAGGCCATGAGCAGGCAGCTTCTCCAGGAGAATGTCTGGGAAATGGTGTCCAAGGCTTTGCTGCAGTCCAGGCAGACAGACAGCAGCCTTTCCCTCATCCACCAAGTGGGTCACCTTGTCTGTTGGTCAAGCAGGAGCTCCCCTCCATGAACCCACACTGGCTGATGCCCTGGTTATTGCACAAGTGCACCTGGTGCTGGAGATGATCTGCACCATGACCTTCCCCAGCACCAAGGTCAGGCCTGTAATTCCCTGGATTCTCTTTCTGGGCCTTCCTGTAGCTCGTTATGTATACATCAGCCTTCTCCTCCTCCAGCTGCCTGACTACTAGTTTGCATACCTGCCTGAGAAGAAAATTTTAAACACTTTTTTCACTCTTCCCCTTCCTACCAAAAAAAAAAAAATCTACTCAATTTTGTATGTTGTTCCAAAGGCATAAATTGAAATTTACGGTAACCTGCTTCTGCTCATCCAGCCCCAGTGCTGGAACTTTTATTCCTGTGTGTGTTTGAGGTGACTCATGAATAAAAGCCCTGAGGCAGCAGCCAGAGCTCCTATGGAAAAGGAGGTCCTTGCATCCTTGGGTCTACCTCTCTCTCATGAAGTTCTAAAGGGCTTTCAGGGTGACAGAGCATTTCCCAGTATGGGGCTTTGTTTGCACTGATTCTCTGTGCATGGATGCTTTGGGCTGTGGTTTCTCTGTGTCAACAGTGTGGCAGCTCCTGACCTCAACTTCCTACTGCAAACCTTACATGTTTATGTAGGTGCAGCTTTGTCTTAGCAACAGGAGCTGCAAGAAATGAGAGAGATGAAGTGAGCTGAGAGGCTGTGCTGCTTTAGTGACCTTTGCCTCTGATAGATGGTTGATGAAGATGCACTGTAAAAAGTGAGCTCGCGTAATGGGCACTGATAAAATGCTAATTAAACCACAGGTGCAGCTGGCACAGCTCGTTTCCAAACGGGCCTCTGGTTTTGGAACTGGAAACTGAAGTTTTAGTGGTAGGTTTGAATTTATCTAAGTAATTTCTCAGTCAAGTTGGTGGGTGTCTACCTAGTTGAATGGGTCTTGGATATGAAATAGGATGCAAGCTTTACCATAGGGTCCATTTTTCTTCTGAAATATTTTAAATACTGATGACTTCAGGATGCAATGTTTAAAAAAAATACTGATGGTTAATTTCTGAGACATTCATAATATTTCGCTCTGCAGAATAAAAACCCAAACCCAGATCTGCTTACTAGCCATTTCCACTGGAATCTACCAGAAGACAGGATCCCTCAGGAGAACAGAAAGCCCTGAGATTAGAACTGCTGCTCTTCTGTGCTGGAGAAATCTGGGGATTGTAGCTTCCATTACATCCTGCTGGTTGGAGGGCCAGCATGGCAGGGCAATCAGCAGCTGCATGGGACTCTGGTCCCAGGAAGTTGGATCAGCTGGAAGAGTGACTCCAGAGGAAAGGAGGCTTTATCTGCTTTTTCTCCTTTGATAGAACTTGCAGGAGTTGCCCTTTGTATCTGATCAGCATCTCTGACAATCTCAGAACTGAGGATGAAACACGAACTGCAAAACTCTCAGTTGACCTTGGAGATCTTAGGCTGGTGGGAGGAACACTGGGTAGCTCAGGTTTGGTCTATAATCTGATCTGTGGTCATCTTGATAGCTGAAATTTGATTACGGCAAAGTGCATTTTCTGTAAAGAAGATTGTCAGAAGATGGTGTACATTTTCCAAGGCAGCTTTCTAACATGCATTGCTGAAATGATGGAGGTACGGATACTATTTTCTTTACCTGAAAACTGTAAAATATTTGAGTGAAATTGTAAAAGCAGCCAGAGAATCTCATCATTTTAATTGCACAGTTTCAGTGCTTCTAGCAGGAAATGTGCAGCGTGTGACAATTCAGCTTTGTAAGTAGATCGATAGAACAGATTAGTTCAGTTTTTACAGAAGTTGCAAATACTAGAGAGATAGTGGGATCACGGTTTGTAAACCTTAAACCACACTTTCCTGCACAGCAATCTGCAAAGTTATTCTCCTCTGTGAAGCAGGTATGTGATTTTTCAGCTGCAAGGAGCTTCTTTTTTTCACAGGGGTACATGAATGTTGTTTATTTGATCGTGCATCCTGTGTTGCCCTCTGGTTTGCCCTTGAGTGATCGAGGGTTTTGTGAAGTGCAGGGCTTGTCATGAGCCATTCTGTGACTCTTCAGCCAGCAGGAATGGAGACCCTGGATCTGTTGAGGAATTGTTTGGTGTGCAAATGGGAGCTGTGGAGGAGGGAACCCAGAATGCTCCCCTGCCTCCATTCCTTCTGTAAGGACTGCCTTCCGGATTTGATTCAGGGGTACAGCTGTATCCCCACTGAGTGTGAAGTTCTCTATGAAGGTAATATTTAAAAAATCTCTCGCCTGAGCTCTTTGCAATACAGTGTTATAAAAAGAGATGGGCTGAGAACCACTTCTGGAAGCCTATTCTTCTACAGCACTACTTGAAATTGATTAACCAGGAAATTAAAGATTGTGTGAGCAGAGTGGATTTGGAACAAGCCACCTTTGTTATGTTTTTCATCCAACAGCAGTGTTTTGAAGAGAAATGACAGAGTCAGGCAACATTTTAACATTTTTTCAGAATGGGCTGAATGTTTCACCAAGTTGGCATTACAAATATTTGATTTTCTTAGCTTAATAAATGAATAAGTGCTACAAGATAGCTTCCAGAGCAAATTATTTTTGCCATCTTTTTGACATGGCACTGGTTGTGGTGATAGTTTAGTTCTTGCTTCACCCCCTCCTTCAGTGCCTCCCCAAGAACAACACAAAGCCACCCAGTTCTTTGTTTCTAACAGAGGTAATAATAATTGTTATTACAGTGTGTGTGTTCTGGTGCACTGAAACTCTGATCTCGTTGTGTGTTGTTTCTCTCTACCTTAACCCTTGTGGCTGTAACTCACCCTAGCAAGCTGAGTCAACTAGTGGGGATAGGAAGCATTTTTTGGCTGTGCCTTTTGAAATCTTGGAGTTTTCAGTCATTGTACAGTTTTTTCTATGTTAATAGAAAATGTGTAACCTTTTTTTAAAATAAAACCTAAATGACAGAATATAGTAATTGTAACTGAATGAGTCTTAATTGCTGTGGGGGAAGAATTCCAGACTCATTACTAATTTGTAAGAAGAGCAAAGGCATGTAGGTAACTTGTATTTTCACAGGGTTTGAACTTTAGTTGAGTAGGAGGTGTTATTTATTATCTCTTCTGTAGCAGATTTTAGAAACATGTAGGAAGAGAAGATGCCTTCCCCGAGGTGAGGGGGATCAGAATCGATGAGATGACATAAACTAGACTGGTTCAGGTTTGAGAACAAATGGAAGCAGTGTTAAGAGGTCACTGTTGGAAGGCTGTCAGATCTCAAAAGCTAAAGGAAAAGGCAAAGGAAAAAGTCTATTCATGTGTAGGGCAGAGACAAAAAAAGATATGGAGGTAGGAGAAGCAGAGAAAGAGAACAAGGCAGTCACTGCAAGTAATGTCTCCTTAAAAAAATTAATGCTCGGTCATAGTCAGCCTGAAGTCTGAGGGACCTCTCTATAATAATAATAATAATAACAATAATAAAACCTGTTGAAAAAAGCACTCCATTACTTTTTATGTGTCTTCATTTGACCTCTCAGCCACTCCTCTCCTCCTTTCTATTTCCCAGTGGAAAATTGAATTTCCACCACTTGCTGATCTTGGATGAAGTGCAGCTACAGGTTCTTGTGAGTTGTTAAAATATTGGATATTTCTTTAAGACGGATCAGGAATTGTTTGTCTACAGCAAAATGGAATAAACATTACTTAATTTCTGTATTCCTGAAGTTTCTCTGTTTACTTCTTCATTCTTGTGTAGATAGGGAACTTCTGTACGAAAGAGCAAGACTAGAGAAAAGAAATAATGAACAGTGATGACCTAGTAAATTAAGTGAGACACCAGGTGCAGTGACTCAGTTAATTTATGAGCAAGGAAAGCAGCAAAACCAAAACATCTGTGTCTCTTAATTAAGCCAATGACTGAAACTGCAGCCACCATAGGTCAGGCAGGATAAATTTGTGAAATCTTCTGCTGGTGTGATGTTAAATGCTGCTTGTCTTAACTGCACTGATTGCTGAATTATGGGCACTACAATTCCAGTTTTCAGTTTGATTGTGTGCAGGTGCCAGTGTGAACTGTAAGTGCAAGTGCTAAACCATTTCATTTTTGTGCTAAAGTTCTAAAACATTTACATTTTTAAATGTAAAATATTGCCTGTAAGAAAAATGCATTCCTTACTCACTAGGAATTCCTCAAGCAAAATGTAAGGATGGAAAAAATGAATGTATTTGTAAGTGAAGTCATTTTGATATTTGTCACAAAAAAAGGAATGTTTGAATGTGCAGGTTTCTGTATGCTTTACTACAAGCAGTGCTCTGCTGACATAAAACTCTTTTCTGGTTTGTTTTGTATTGGAGTTGCTGAGAAGCTGGAGATAAGTGGTACTGACGTTTGAGGGGGGTTGGTGTTGGAACTTTTATTCCTGTGTGTGTTTGAGGTGACTCATGAATAAAAGCCCTGCGGTAGCAGCCAGAGCTCCTATGGAAAAGCTGCATAGCCTTCAGAATTTATCCATAGCTTTGAGAACTGAGTGTCTGGGAGTAATTTGAGTGGGAAAAGGAAATTATCTTTGTGAGTTTGGTTCCTACATATGCTTTTTCTATGAAGGGAGCTTTAAGCTTCTCAGTCTTTCTTTTCCTTCTTATTTTTTTTTTTTTTTTCTTTCAGGCCAGTTTGCTTTCCTATTTTTATTCCTTGTCTTCCTGTAACAGAGAATCCACATTCTCCTCTGCAGATCTGCATGTTATGTGTTTCCAGTCTGTTTACTGCATAGGAAAAAATAATTTTCAAGAGAGGTCTTGAGTAAGAAAAAGAGAATGTTCTCACATCTCTTGAGATGGAAATGTCTCAGATGAGGACTTTCCCAGCCCCTGCCTGTGTGAGTTGCCACTCATGGTGCAGTGTTGGTTCTTGCATCCTTGGAGTCTACCTCTTTCTCGTGAAGTTCTAAATACATTCAAAACCAGATTCACCCAGGTTCCTGTGTTTATCCCTCCTCCCTGAACTGGAGGTGGATGTCAAGATAAATTACCCCACATCTGCAAATCTTCCTCTCTGTAAGATGCTCAATGATAAAAATTGATTTAGTACTTTAAATATCACCAATACATTAATTCCAAAAGTAGTCAGATGGGGACCAGTGGAGGTGCATTGCTGGGAGAAGTTCATGTTTTTGCAAGACTGTCTCAGTTAAATGATTTGTTTGTTTGTTGGTTTTTTTTTTTCCTTAAAGAAAAATCACAGGTAGTTGCTGCTCAATCAGTTAGGACCCCTGAGAACAAGGCAGATCAGAAAAGGTGTGTACTGAAACACCTTGCAGATTTCTGCTAAACTGATATAAGCCCTGGAATTCTTAATATTTTGTGACCAAATTGTGTAATTAGCCTAACTTGTAAAGTAAAACATTATTAGTAGTTGCTCAGCTTTGTGGATTGCTTTGTGAAATGATGGATTTAATTGTATTATGTTTTTGTATTGAGCTTGTGTGTTGAGCTATTATTTTCTGCAATTTCATTTGATTTTTTTTCCTCTTTTGTATTTGTCTGGGTTGGATAACAAAAATCCTGGGAAATGCTGGTGTAATTTCTACCCATGTTCTCTGCATGAGTCAAAAGCTATCTGTGCTTGTGTTGTGTTAACGTAATGCCAAGAAATGTAATAGGGTTATTTATTAAATAAATGCAAACAGATTGGGTAAAACCAAGAGAAAACCAAACTTTTAAAGAGAGCAAATGGGGCTTCAACTATTGACAGATGCCCACTTGCTGCATTTTATTATTTCCTGCTGAAAATAAACAGTTTTCTTCAGCTTGTTTGGTAGGGGCTATATATATGACTGTGGCTCCCTAATTGTGAACTCTTGTTAGTGAGGCACATCCAAAAGTCAGCAAGGTGTTGGGCAGAGAGATCTCCAGAGTGGGGTTTAGTTCAGGAAAAGGGTTGAGCTCTAGGACTGCTTTGGCTCATTTTCAGTATGAAATTTTGGCACAGGAAGTTTGGAGCTCTGGTTTCAGGGGACTCCAGGTGTGGAGACGCAGTGCCTTAGCTCATATTCAGCCTGTATTTGAACAATTTAAAACAAACAGACAAACACAGGACATCTACAGAGTTCTTTAAACCACAGTATGCTTTACAGTGAGGCAGTTTAGCTGCCTTGGTAGAGCTGTGGTATCTCCAGGATACCCAGTAACCTTGTTTTGATGCAATCATTTCAGGCAAGTGATGCAGTGCAATGATCTAGTAACTCTGAAGGAGAGCACCCTTTTGCTTTAATTGGAGCCACTTAGAGCCAAGTGTGTGTTTCACCTCTAAAAAGGGAAGTAGAAAGATTATTCTGAAGAGGGAAACTGTTCATAATGTATATATTTAGTCAATTTAAACTGGGTTTAAAGTTAGTCAGCCCTTTGCACTGTGCTGTTTGGCTGCCACATCCAAAAGGCAAGTGAAACAATGAGGGGTTTAGTTACATAAATGTGAAACTGTAGAGAGTGGGAGGTTGTCTTCAGAGCTGTTTCCTATAACCTGTAATTGGGTCTTCAAGGAAATGTAAATTATGCCTGCAGCTTGAGCTGCAGTTAATGCTCTCTGAGAATAATTATTCTGATGGTTGTTGGAGGAAAAAGAGCAGAGGAATAGGTGCAACATGTGGACAGCAAGTACAAATGTGGCGTGTGTAGCAGCCCCACTGTTTGTTTCTTTATCCTAATCGATTCTCATGCTACTAAGAAGTAAATGATCTGCATTGATTTATTTCTGAGGCAGTCAGCTTGAGGGTTCTTTCTACTTGACCCCGACCAGACTGGAAGGTCTTGAGACAAAACTGTAAGCTGTGGCTTTTCATGTACTTGGTGTCCATGGGTGATGGAGAGGTTTCAGTTAGCACTTCAGAGATGATTTCTGTAAATCATCTATAGCTCTGTCACTTAGAAATCAGAATGCTGTAGTATAGGTGGACTAAAAACCTTGAAACCACTCAGAAATTCTAGTTCTTTCTTTCTTTGTATTTTCACCAAGGGACACTCTGTCTAAGTGCTATTATTGCAGGGTCCAGTGCAGTGTGGCAGCTTCCATTAACAGGGAAAGTGCTGTGGGATGTGAGAGATCTGACCTGTGGGGAGCAGGGGCTTGAACTTTGTTGTTTTCCTGAAAGCTGATTTTGGATATGCCAGGTGTGGAAGTTGGAGTGTCCAGACTGGGCATCTCTGTCTGACTAATGCATCCACTGCCTCTGAAATTCCATTTTTCTCCAACCCTCTGTCAAGTTACTCTGGCTGGTGGGAGTGTGAGAATGGAAATAAATACAGTGGCTGCTGAAAAAGGGCTGCAAACTGATTCAGCCAAGTCAACATCTGCTGCTTAGGATTTTCAGGGCTCAGAGGTGTCTGTGCATAGACACAGACAGAGTTGCACATCTCTTTCTGGTGCCTTCTGTGGTGATGTTCAGGTGCACAGGCCTGCTGGAGGTGGGGGTGAAAGGAGTAGTGGGGCCCTGGAAGGATTTGGGTGTAGGGCTTGGATGTTCCTCCACACCCCTCATGTGCTGACACTTTGTAGGAGTCTGTTCAGTACAATGTGGTCTCCAGAGACTCTTCAGTAGCTGATAACTCAGCTACACTGAGAATATCTTATATGTGGTTGAACCTGCATACAATTCTGAAGTAGGGCTTTATTCTGTGTATCACAGTGAAACAGGGCTTAAATACAGCATTAGGGTCCTTGCAAGCCTTTCTAAACTGGTGGTCATCTCTTTAGCAGTGAAATAGGATGTCATAAATAACTATTTCAAGTGCTAAACAGCAGGAGGCACTGAACTTCTAAAAGTTAATTTATGCAAATGTTCCTACCTCCTTCCTACCAATTTAATTTCTGTGCAAAAATAGGATGTATCAACATCTCTGTCAGCTTTTTGCTACTTCTAGAGGTTTTGATATCAATACTGGCCTCCCTTTAGGCATCAAGATTGTACCTGATCCCCTAATATGTAAACTGTTGTTTGAGTCCTGTAATTCCTTGTTGAATTGCTGTTTAGAGCCAGAAATTGCATCATTCTCATACGTACAAACAGTGAGTCTCCAGGGCTTCTGACTCCCTTCCCTTCACCCACAGGGCTCTAATCATGATCTATTTAAATGAGCTGTCTGCAAAGTGCAGGTTCTTAAAACAGATTAACAGTGTTGTTTAGAGGCAGTGGTAAGGTAGGAAGGCAAGAAAAATATTTAGGTTATGGTCTGCAAAAAGTGCTGTGGGAGAGGATGGCACTGTGAGAGCTGCTGCTACCTGGGTTTGGAAAAGCTCCTCTCTCTCCTTCTGCTCCAGCCTGAGGATTGAGGGAAGACTCAGGCAAGAAAGGAAGGAGGACACTGCTGTTCTTTTTGACTATGGGATTTTTATCTGGGAAAAATACGACCAAGGCAAGGTTTCAGAGGCCTGAATGAATCCTAGAGGCAAGGGCAAGAAAGAAGGCAAGAGGAAAAAAAGAAACAACCTCTGCACCTTGTAGAGACTCCATACACCTTTCTTCCCTGCTGATTTGCCAGAATTCCTGGCCAAAGAAGAGGCAGCAGCCCCAGAGAGAGGTGTAGTAACTTCTGTCTCACCACAGCCAGCCTGATCCCAAGGAATTCCTGTGTGTGCAGCTCTTACCACCCACCTGTCCCCCAAAACAGCTGTGGGCAGCTCTCTGGCTCTTTATCCAGAGCACAGGTAAGGGGTTTCCAGGAAAATCTGCCTTGCTGGTGGTTTACACTCTGAACCCAACACAGTGGGATGCTGCTTGTGGCTGTTTATAAATATGTAGGTAATTATTTGTTTAATTTCAGGTTAATTGCTCCACAGCTCGTTTTGTAGTGTATTTATTATGCCAAGCTAACTTTTGCTTCTTGTGGAATTCATATTGAAAAAGATGGGGCATTTCCATGGAGCACAGGTTTTCATTTAGTGGAAAAGGTATCAAATAAACCCAATTAGCTGAGCAAGTGTGATCTCCAAAGCCATCCTGTTCAGGCAATCCCTCTTTTAGCAAGATGCAAGTCTGTCTCCTATGCTTTTAATAAAGTTTTAGATTTTAGATTCAGTATTATGTGTTTCTGATTAGCCCACCTTGTCAGTAGGAAATGACTTCCAATACTCTATTGCAGTGGTGTCCCCATTGTTTTTCCTCTCAGCTGCTCTTTTAAATTTTTTTTTTAAAAAATTAAATTAAGCTGATGGTCTCAAACAGCTCTGACCTGTGCAACTTGCTCCATGTGTATCTCTGGAACAGCACTGATTTTAGTAGAATAACTTGGATCTAAAACCTGGGAGAAAACTGTGCTGTGCCATCCAGGGCATCACTTTTAGATGTCCCTTAATATTAATCAGCAGTAATGTCATTTACCTTCAAACTGTTGATTGTGTTCCTCACCACATATATAAGGGAGGCTTCAGGGAGGCAGACCTGAAATCCATGCATGATTTATGTTTTCTAAGCATGAAAATCATTGAGGTTTTCTTTAATTTTAATTTTAAAATGCTATAAAGATTGTCTTGCTCATTATCAAGCTAAATGCATTCTATCTGTGCTGTATTCTATACTTCACTGGTTTGTAACAATTTAGCAGGGTTTAAAGCTCACATGAAGGTGTCTGAGGCCATAAGCATTCCATGAAGTATCATTCAATGGGTTTAATTTGATTTAACCTTCTACACTAACAGAGTAGTGTTGGAACACAATGAAATAGCAGCTGCAGTAGAAACCTTTTTTACCCTGTGTACTGTGTTGGGAGAAGTTGTCCTTGCTGGGACAAAGCCCCATGCCTTTGTTCCCCAGTAAGCAACTGTTCCAGAAATGTTCAGTGTGTGCTCACCCATCTGGCACATAAATGAGAGAGCAACTGTGGGAGCCATGGGTTTCTCACCTCAGAGAGTCACCTGTTGGCTATTTCCCTTTTGGTTCATTTGCAGGGTGTTATGTAGCCTCAGTGTGGAGGTTTTCTCTCAGTGTCAGCCAGATCAAGAGCTGGCAATGCTGTTGTGGGAGAAAGAAACTGGTTCCAGGTCTCCAAGGGCTCAAGGCAGCTCTGTGAAGTCAGGAGCTGCTTTCCTATGGACTGCAGTGAGAATTAGAGCACCACCCCTGGGACTTATTTGAGAAGCTGCTTGCAGAGTAGGTGTCTTGCATCCTAGCTTATCAATCAGAAAGTATCCTCCTTTTTATTCCTGCTGCTGTTCCAGCTGTGCCGCTTCGTACAGGGCTGGCAGGGAAGCTTGAGGAATGTTTCAGCTCCCAGGAGTTAGTGCTGCAATTCACCAGTGCTTGTAGTGAGCACCTTGGGAAGGGGCAGGAGGCACTGTCAGTGTAACACAGCTTGTCTGACCTCCTCCTGCTTTTGCATGTCTCCAGAGAACAGAGATGCTAGCAGGCATCTAAAAGTCTCACACACTGTAATTTGGGAAAGCTTGGAGAGGTTTCAGTGCCACCAGTATAAAAGGATTACGTTGTGGTAGGGTGTAACCTGTGAAAATGGGATTAGCTACAAAAATACTAGGTAATTCAGATACTTTTTCAGCTGCAGCTCTTATAGGAGGGATGCAAAGTAGAGGATCTGTTTAGAAGACTTCTCCATCTTTCTGCCATGGTGGGCATCTTTATCAGATGATTTTTTAGCACCTTTGTAACTCCTGCCAGCAAACACCCTTAAACAAGGCTCAGTTTACACGCCTGATGAGCAGAGCACTGCAAATTGCTTGTTACCCTTTCCCCTGGGGTGACTTGTGGCTGAGTAGCACAGTCACCTGTGGGCACAGCCTGCCCCTTCTCATGTCTGCATGGACTCTCAGGGCTGTGTGAAATGCTCAGCAAAATAAAAATAGTTTAGGTAGATTATGATCTGCTGCTTGGGCCCCAAAATCACAGTCCTGTTGTAAATGCAGCCTTGAAAAATAGAAAGCACTTATGCTTTTGCTTTTATACAAGATTTGGGCTATAAAAGGTCTCAACTTCAAGGAAGTGGTTCTTAGTAAGGGATACTCTTCAAAGGAGATGTACCAGAACTCAGAGTTTCCTCAAAACACTTGTGAGTGGAAGTGACTGTGTGCAGACATCTGAGTGGTGCTTTTGTCAGAAGTGGAAATGTAGGAATGTTTTGGGGTCTGTGTCTCTGTCAGTGTAAAATGCTGCTGTTAAAGCCCAGCTCTGAAACTAGGAGATGTTCAGAATTAGCATTCTGCCCCTGGCCAGGGACTGCAGGAGCCACTCCCAAGGGACAGGTAATACCAAGCACCTGGAAAACAGCAGAGTCTCTGATAATGGTCTAATGTGAAGAGTAATAGAAAACTTAAGGTTTAATTAACTTACAAGCCACTCTCCATGTGCAAAAATAATTTTGATTTAAGGGAAAAAAGCACATTGAAGAGTAAAATGTCACTGATCTTGCTTTAAAACCTTGCTTTAGGTGAGTTTAAGCCATAGAAAATGCTGTTGTTAGTTATAAATACATGACTTGGCAAGGTGAGCATAGCATGGAAATTCTGTTCTTAACAGAATGGAAAAAACTTACATAAAAAAAAAAAAAAGGATACACCTTGCTAAGGTGAAATAGACCACTCTCTCTAAGCGACTGTTTTCACATCTCAAGTAGTTTGCAGGAATGTGGCCAGAAAAATGCAGTGTCCTTTTACAAAATACCCCAAACCAACACAGCCAAATAGAACAGAGCTCCTGGCCCAAGAAGTCAAGGAATGAAACATCAGAGGTGCAAAAATGCAGGTGTACAGTTTGAACAGTTATGGACTCCTGCTTCTCAGCCCAGGCAGACACTGAGATTCACCTCAGTGGTGCTCACTAATTAAGGAGGGTGGAGGCAGGTTCTGCTGCTCACTTTGCTTTGCTTGAGGGGAGATCATGTTTTGCCACCCCTGGATTTACTGTAATAATTTTTCTTGTGGAACTTTTTTCTGTCCTTTGTTGTTTTTCTGACTTGTTGCTTCTGCCAGCAGCACGTCACTGCCCCATCACTTCACTTGGACTGCATCCTGCACTGTAAAACTGGTATTAAGGTTTTAAGTTATTAAGGTTTTTATGAAGTTATTTAAGGTTTTAAGGTATTAAGTGTTTTATGCTTGGGTATACCTCTGGTGAGGTAAAGCTGGTCCAGAACCACAGAAAATCTCAGAAAGCACAAGTAGATCTGTAACAAGGGGGTACAGTTTAAAGTGCAGCTCAGTTTTAATCATCTCCTAATCCAGGTGAGAATTTGGGCATGCAGATATTATCAATAAACAAGGAAATAAGTCAACTGAAATACAGTATTTTTCTAGGAATTTTCTTGCTTTGTTTTTCTTTTCTATACATTGAACCAGCTCTAGCCACTCAGGGTTTGAAGAATGCCTTAGTTTCCTGGAACTGCCCATATGATACAGAAAAGTCACAATTCTGAAGTGTGGTTTATAGAATTTCCTGGTTCACATGGCTGGTGTGCATTGCTTTATTTGTGGTGGTTTTCTTTTCTTTTTATTATTTTTTTTTTAAATTCAGGCATTCTTTCCTGCCCTGCGTGCAAACAGACCTGCTTTGCAAGGGATGTAGTTGAGAATTTCTTCCTCAAGGACTTTCCCATTGGTGATTCAGCTATGGCAAAGGTAAGTGAAAGCCACTAAGCTGTGGCTTGTTGAAACACTGCCAGACGAGCACTGATGAAAGCAGGGCAAACCTCCTTTTGAACAGCCAAGATTCTCTTACAGTTTGCTTGTGCAGCACTGTAATTACTTCATTATCAGCGATGGACAAACTGCCTCCATAGTAATTTTAAAACTTTGGTTGGAGAATGAGTTTTACTCTCTGTATTTTAAATAGTCTACTAAAAATATTGATACTAATGTATCTGTGATAATCAATGTATTAGGAAGGTCCTGAATGTCTTGGATTCCTCATTGTCCTCTTTCTGCTCTCAACTCAAAGTAAGCAATGGGGGAATTGCTAGGATTAGAAGGGATCTTTGGTCATCCAGTCCAACCCCCCCTGCCAAGGCAGGGTCCCAGGAGCAGTTAAACAGGAACACATCCAGGTGGGTTTGAATGTCTGCAGAGAGGGAGACTCCATCATCTCCCTGTCCCAGTGCTCTGACACCCTCGGTGTAAAGCTCTTCATTTTGAGGTGGAACTTCTTGTGTTTCAGTTTATGGCCATTGCTTCTTGTCCTGTCACTGGGCACCACTGTAAAAAGTCTGGCACCATCCTCTCTGCCCACCACTGAGATGTTTATAAGCATTAATGAGATCCCCTCAGCCTTCTCTCAACCAACCAGGCCCAGCTCCTGCAGCCTCTCCTCACTAGAGAGATGCTCCAGACTCCTCATCCCCTTTGCTGGACCCTCTCCAGTAGCTCCTTGTCTCTCCTGAGTTACAGAGACCAGAACTGAGGAGAACACTCTGCATGTGGCCTCTCTGGAGCTGAGTAGAGGGGATGATCCCCTCTCCCCACCTGCAAGCCACAGAAGCTGGCTCTTGACTAAATTGTTACACCAACATCACCCATTAGGTCATGTGGGCAGTTTTAATTTCCTGATTGTCTGTTTTAATGATAAAAACAGTCACATCATATTGCACTTTCCCACTGGGGAATGAATCCAAAGGAAGGTATTGGATTACTACTTTTGCCTTGAATTGGCATTGTACATAGATGGATTTAATTTCTGTTAAATACCCAGTGAACAGGCAGGACTATTCTCACAGCTTTGTAGTTGCCGCTAGTTTGGGTGGAGAGGAGGGACAGAGAAAGTTGGGTATTGTGAAAAAGTAAAGGATGTTTAGCCTAATCCACAGAGTGTTCTGGGGAAATAAAAATAATTAAGACAGGCAAATGATATTGACATCTTCAGGTGTACATTGCCTGCAGAGTGCAGCATAAGTTGATCTAAAATAAGAAGGGGTGTATTCACATGCACTCTCCAAAGAGAAGAAGAAAATCCATAAGATACTGCTGAGTTTTTAAAATGCACTTATTCTACTGGGACTTCTTAATTACTGTGACTTGCATCATTTACTTTTCAATGAGAATTTGTGTAGAAAGCAAATCAAATTAGAATATATAATGTCTTCAAAAGCATTAGATTATTTTTTTCAAACCGTCCTTAAAAGAAGGTTTTTCTTTTCTGTAATCCCTCAGGAGCCCTAAGAGCAGTTCAGTAATGCAGATTTCTCACTGGAGCATAGGAGTACCCTAGAGGAACTCTGAACCTTCATAGTTTCCAGCTTCCTTTTTATTAAGTCAAACCATGTAGCTTTGCTTGCTTACTGTCTTTAAGCACCACCATCACACCCCAAAAAAGCCACTGTTTCACCACCAGTGACACCAGTAGGAGAAGCACCAGATCATCCACCTGAGGCACAGCTGAGCTGTGCCAGCTGAGCCATCATTGTCTTAATTTTCCTTATGTGTTCAAATGGGAGTCTGTCAAGGCTTGCAACAGAGTGTTTAGAAGCAGCAAGATGTCTTTCAGTGTGTGAGAGGGTGAAGCATGACTGATAGAATGTGCTGCATGCCAGCAGCAGCAGCAGTTTCAGAAATACGCAATTCAGGATCTCTTGCCCAAAAGCCCATTTCCACATCATAAATAATGTAACTCTGGGAGCACTCTGCAACCTAAAAGTGATGCTAACACAGTACAGTGTCAATATAAATTCCAGTCAGACTGGCAGCTGAACTGTTACAGGTAAACCTGTGCTTAAGGAGTTTTGGTTACGGCAGGCAAGGCAGAGCATTCCTCAAGTTTTTCCTAAGCTGGACCTAGGTGGGTACATTTTAGATTAGTCACTTCTTTATCTATAACAATCTTGTTCACCCAATTAAATATTCTTGCATTTTGGTTATATAAGTTTTATTAGGCTTTTTGGTTTAAATTCTTGTATGTATAAGCAAATGGCTAAAGTAGCACATTGGCTTGCACCAACAATTCCCTCTCTAGGGAATTAAATGCATTTTGTTGCCTTATTGTCAAGAATTGCCCAATCTGTTTGAGAACGAATATTTAGAAACTCTTGAGTAAGAGACCTGTGAAATGCCAGACCCATGTAAGGAAATGATAAAATTTAAATTAATTTTAGCAGAACAAAAGTTTTTCTTCTTGTGCTGAAATTGGAGCTTGACTCACTTGTGTCTCAGAATTCAGGGGGATATGGATGTTCCACTAAATGTTAAAGCTGTGATTTAAAACTGAGACAACCAGCCAAGAATTGCAATAGTTCTTCCTTCAGACTTTCTGTTTCCTGAGCCACCATGAAGAGAAACCCTTCCCTTACACTCACCAGAACTTGCATCAGGGGCTATGAGCTGAGCACAGGCTGCTGTATCCTTCTCTTCATGTTTCCCATCAAATAGTTGGGATGCAACTACTTCAGTTCAAAGCTGAATTGAGGATAAGCTGATGCCCAGCAGAAAGGACATGTTAGGAAATGATTTTGCCATCTATTCCTATTTGCTTGAGTAGCCCTGAGTAGAAACAGTATTGAGGAGGGGTGTGTGTGTACATAGCTATAGTAGATATATTGTAATCTTGAAGGAAATACATCAGTTTAATAAAGCGTTGGTAAAGTCTTTATGCTTTGATGATGGTAAATTTACACCAGTGTGCTCACTCTGCCCATTGGTACCTATTTGTGGCTGTGGTGAGTCAAATACATGAATATTGGGAGTTTTGAAACAAGGTGTTTTATGCCTAGAGCAAATCCTTTTTAAAAGAATTATCATTATAGCTGTCTTGAAATTCCTCTTGGGTTCATTCTGGGTACCAAATGTCGAATTACCCACTTCATTTATGTGCTGCTCTGTTCATTTCCCCCTTAGTGACATGCCCAAGCAGCATGGCCTCTATAGCAAAGGGCATTCCCTCAGCTGGTGAATCAATAGAGAGAATACATAATTAAGGTTTCCAGGTCTTCTCATGTTCCTGTGCCTTGTGTTTCCAGTTCACCACATGTGATATCAAGATATAAACTGAGCTCATTTCTGGTCAGCTCTTTAGAGGATAGAACTAAGTTTTTCATTAATAGTATGTGGGTGTCCCCATGTTGCTTTCCAGCTTCTCTCACCATTAGGATGTTTTATGTATTTTTCTGAATGTTACACAGTTAGACCCAGACTCTTAAAATAACTTGAATTGCTTTGGTCTGAGGACAAAATATGTGGGTCACCAATCTGTTAAAGCAGTTTGTAGAGCTGATTTGTCATGTGTGTATGTAACTGCACTCTTTGTTCCTAGAGCTGCTCCATGTGCAAAGAGAAGAAACCTGCCCACAGCCTCTGCACAAGATGCAACAAGTGGTTGTGCAGCTCGTGCACAGAGGAGCACAGACATGGCAAGGAACCTGGAGAGCACTTCCTGTCTGTATCCCTGAAAGGCTGCACAGGTACTGGGGACACACTGGAGTTGTCTTTCTTCTCATGTCAGTTATTCAGCTGCAAAAGGAGCAGCTGCAGTCTCTGTGCCACAGAAACCAGGCTCTGTGTGATTCAGAAGGATGTGTACGTGTCAATAAAAGATGATGTGATTTTCTCCAGCTTCAGGGCCATTGCCACAATCAGCATCCCATGGCATTGGAAAAAAGTTTGGAAATTTGTGTTTCACAGATTGGATCTTCTCCACATGCCTCTCCAATCTGTGGAGTGAGTGATGGGACAGGGTTGGGAGGGCTACAACAGCAACAGACTGTGCCCTGTCAGTATTGCTGTCCCAGTTTGGGTAATTTCATTGAGGAAACCATGACAGAGCAATTCCTGTGCATGTAGACAAGGTGTGTGAGGGAGTCACAGACTGCAAAAGGCTGTGATCACTACAGGATGTTCCTTTCCTAAGCCTGGAATGAGAAATGGCTCCTGAGTGTATATGAGCAAGCACAAACTAAGCCCTCTGGCAAATACATCTCATCCCTATACAATGGTGATCTACAGAAAGTATTGCCATCTCCTATTATTACTCATTATTTTCTTTACTTATATGTCAGAAATCTGCTGCAGAGTGTGCTAACCTAAACTTATATAAGCAATTTTTACCTAAAAACAAGAATTTGTGCTTATTCTTCTTCATAAGGAAGATGAAGGACAGAAAAAGGAATAAAAATAGCCCACTGATTATTCTTTTTATTTCATTTCTTTCTTTAGGATTTTTCTTTTAGAAGTCTAGACTTGCCATGGATGGAGTTTATTAAATAGTGGGTGGTCATATCAAACAGAGTTTGAGGCACTTGAGACAAATATGCCATCGCTAAATAGAGTGTAAACAAAAGAAGTCTGTAAGAATGGTAATAATAAAAAAGGACAAATTACATTTTTATGGTTTTTTGGGTCTTTTCTAGAGAAAAATAAAAACTGAAGTCCCCCAGTCTCCCCTCAAATATCCTGATTGGATGGACGATGTGTTTTTCTTCTCGAGTTGATGACAAGATAAGGACTGTGGTTTTGAGGCTCCCACTGTTTATAATTTCATGTCTCTTTAGCTAAGATTACCAGCTCATATTGTTGACAAATACTGGTAGAGAAATTATATGTTTGGCCTAGCTGTGGGTTTGTGTGTGCTATATAAATAAAAAGACGCAGACACATAAAAACATGAGAAAGAATTCTAGTTTAGTACTAAATTCCCTGTGCTGAACAAAACAGGAATGAGGAGCTTGGTGGTTCTTATATAGACTAGTTAATACAGAAATTATTTGGCATGTGATTTGTGTTTTTTTTTATTAATGGTAGTATTATTTATTATTATTATTATTATGTAGGTTGTATCTGTTTTGGACATATATATCCCTTCAGAATGCTTCAAAGCAAGCAAATACTAGGATATGCTAGAACTAAGACTGCTGTTTGGTTTTTTTTTTCTTCTGTAAATAAACACACACCATCATCAATCTGTGTAGGATGTTCTGAAAACAGCCACCTTCTTTGTGAGCCCTTGTAACTATTAAAAGATCTTGCACCTTTAAACTGTCCCATCTTTTGGCATTTCCCTTGCAAGGGCCAGGCCTTCTTTTGTCGGTGTCAGATTCCTTGGGTCAGAAATGAAACAAAGTAGCAAAACACCCCCACCAAACACATCAAATCCTCCCTATTTCTATTAATTTTAATAAACTATTTCTTGAGCAGTGGAGGTAGAGGAGCCTGGCTCCCCTGGGAAGCCTTTCTGCTACACTTTTGTTTTCTTTCAAGATGAAGGATGTACCTGTTAAAACCAAAGTCCGAGTCACTGTGAATTATACAAGTGGAGGCAGAACTCCATTAGCTGAGATTGCTTTTCCAAAGTTGACATCAACTCATCAGAGGAGCAGAGATTTAAAACTTTCTGTTAATTATTCAAGAGATCCACCTGAGATAAAGAAAATATAGGCTGTGGAAAGTGGTGACTCAAACGATGAATTATCAGAATTTAGGGCAGCTGAGCTTTCTCTGGTCACCAAGGGAGGTTCTTTTTCAGAAGCTAAAATGGGTAGTTGTGGTTAGATATTTGCTCCTAGAAAAAAGCAGGGTTGTGCCTTTGTTTAGTACCTGATTTCTAAGTATTAAACTTATTTCAAAACTGAAAAATGTTGCTCTGAGCTGAGCAAAAAGTAGGTCAAGAATACCAAGGCTGGGTGGCAGTTCTCACTGATATGTCAATTGAGTCAGGGGATTACTGGTGGCAGAGGCTGTGGGTCTGTGCTGCTATTAGATAATATTGATTTTATTCTTAGTTTGCATTCAAAATCTGCTTGTCTCTTAAATCTGACATGGCATTAAAAAACCCCAATGAGGTCTCTGGGCTGACTGCAATCACCCAAAGGCTGAAGAACCCTTTAGAGGGAGAAAAAGTGGGAAACCATTATATGGGATTGTGACCTCAGGATACATGGAACTTAAAGACCACATCTCATTATCAGTTTGAGTTTAATATGGAAAACTTGATCTTGAGTTTACAGAAAAACAGCTTGTATGCTCTGCAGATACTGAACATTTTGAAAGGCTTTTCCAGCCCATAACTTCATAATAACTTCAGAAAGTTATGATGGTCTTTTTTTTTTTCCTTTTAAGATGTAAAATCTGATCCCACAGGGGATGATCTTTGACATCCTCGTTGGATACATATTTGTTGTACAACCTCATTATTTGCTTGTCAGCTGCAGGTTTTAATGCAAAAGTACATATTTGCAATAAAATCAGAAAAAAAATTTTCTCTCAAGGTGAATTCAGTTTGATCCTTGCTAGTAGAAAATATTGGAGCAGGTTGAAAAAGCCCTAATCTAATTTCCTCCTTTATTAATGCTATCTATTAGCATTTGATTCAGTAATGACACAAACCAATAAACTTCCCTGAAGAATAAAGCATGATACTGCAGTAAATAATTCACAATGATGTAAGCTATGTGAGGCTGTTACATAAGATCTTGGCCTAATCTGTCACAAATTATCTTCTTGCACATTGTTAATAAGGTGGAATGAAAGTCAATTAAACTGGAGGATATAAATCAAGCTCCTCAGAAGTATTTAGAGTAGATAGCAGTCTAAAAACTGGGCAATTTGACATGTGTTTCTTAGAGAGTGGGATGGATTTTCTCCATATTTGCATTGTCATTGTTAGCCATGAGATATTCTTAGCCTTTCTGCTTCTCTGTTGTGAATTTTACAATTTGAAAAAGAAGTGACTGAGCCAGTACAGCTTGCTGTACTCTGTGGGTCTGTGTTATTGCAATAGTTATCACTTCTGAATCTATAAAAGGCTTCATTTTGCTACAGGCTGAGAGCATGGCCTCTGGCCCAGGTCAGGTTTTTTAAAAATGTAGAGATAAGTAAGAGGTTTGGTGTTGGAAAGTGGAAATATTTCTTCTTATTTCACATAAGCAGATAGTGATGTATAAATTATTAATGCCCTTATATAATTTAAAGTTTTTATCAATATGTGTTATCTAAGAATGATGGTCTTGTTTAATTTCTCACATGTTGGTAAAGAATAATGGGATAATGTCTTTGCTGGAGTACTGTGAGGAATCAGTCGAGCCTTTCTTAGGTGCTAGAGGGTTGGCTTTGTCATGGTTTATCTTTGTCTTTTCCTGGCACTTTTTGTTGACAATGTTCCTTCTTTTTAAAGCAATTCTACCATTCAGGAAAAAAGGCAAGTATACATTGTACAGAAACAAGGCTTCCACTTTGCATGCCCAATGTCCATTCTTACTTTTTATCACATCACTCTTTAGAAAATCCCTTTAAGAAGAGATTTTAGGGTCTAATATCAGTCCCAGCTGCTGAAGTTTATGAACTGCATTGCAGCAAACACAAATTTGAAAAACAATAGCTCATGTGACTTTTTAAGAACAAAGGCTTTCCTTTCTTTTGCTGTGACTGTAAATTTATTTAATATATTCACTATTCTACATTTTACAATTGTTTTAAAATTAAAGTGGTTTACCAGACCAGGGCATTTAAAGTCGTGAGGCAGGTGCTCCAAATCATGATACTTTAAACTCAAGAGAGCTTAGAGGATGGTATGATTTGTTTTGATGGCTTTTTCCTGAGCTCCTCTGGTGTGCTCAGTTTGTAGGATGCGTAAGGAAAAAATACAAACGAACCCAGCCTTGGATAATCAGATGGTTCCAGGTTCTGTGCCTTTAAAAAAAATCTCATTGAGACTTTCCATGAAAATGTGAGTTTGGTTGCTCCTTTTCTGAGCTCTTCTCCTTGTCAATGACGCCCTTGCTTTGCATTCCTCAGCAGCCGAAGAGGAAGCAAGGGAGCTCTCCTTGTTCTGCCCGGCGCACCCCCCAGAGCCACTGAAGGTGTTCTGTGAGACCTGCGACACCCTCACCTGCCGCAGCTGCCTCCTGGCAGAGCACAGGGAGCACAGGTACCCCACTGTTGATGGAGCCCCTCGAGATTTAACACTTTGCACCTGTGTTTTCCAGCCGAAGCCGCAGGCTGGTCTGAATGTAAAAGTGTCTTGGTTTGGAAAGACAGGTATCTGCCAGGGAAAGCTGGAGTTTCCCTTAGAATGGAGAATGCAAACCCCTCACCCCCGCCAAATTATAATTTTGCAATTAAGGGCTTTCAGGCAAAGATTTGGGAATAGGAATAACAGTTCTTTACCAGGAATATTAACAATACAAATGTAGTAGAAAAACAAAACCACCCCACCAAACCAGCAAACAAACAAACAACAGTTTTAGAGAACCCTGACAGAGTCAGAGCTACAACCTGACACCCTGTTGGTCAGGGTGTTGGAAGCAGTCCAGAAGTGAGTCCTCCTGGAGTGGCAGATGTAGTTCTGTTGAAGTAGAGATGAATCTGTAGCCAAAAAGGGTCCGGGGTGGTGAGAAGGGGTCTGGTGATGGTGAGATGAGGTCCGGTCTTCCTCCCAGAAATCGGGGTGAAGCCAGATACCTCCTGTTCCTGAGTCTCAGTTTTATCCAGGTAGGAATTCCTTCCCTCCCGCACTTCCAGGGGGGATGTGATGCATTTCACAATAGGATGATGGAATGTGGATGCACCGCTCTGGGGAGGGTATAGTCCGGGGAGGTGTTAATGGCCCATTATCAGAAGGCATCCCTTCCCCCTTGAGTTACAAGAGATAAAGAAAAAACATCTCCCCAACTGCTTTTAACAGATGAAATAGAATACACACCCCTGGCTCCACAACCCAAGACAAAAAGCCACAGCAAACTCAATGGAGTTGCCTCACTCTCGAGTGATTTAACACAGGCTCGCTGCCCCCACAGGAGCCCTCCCTGCTCTCACCTGTTCGCTTGTGAACGTGGAAAACCACAGGGTGAGACTTTCCCCTTCTTCCACAGGTTCAGGCATCTTGATGAAGCCCTGCAAAATCAGAGAATGATCCTGGAGAGTGTCATAAGTAAGGTGGAGGAGAAGAAAAATGGGATTCAGGTATCAGTCAAACAGATTGAAGACAGGTAATGGCTGTGCCTTTTTTTTTTTTTTTTTTTTTTGCATAAAAGTAGGTGATCTGTAAAATAATATTCTCACTAAATGTAGGTTAACAGAATTAAATGCAGCTGATTTTTTTTTTTCTTGGAGGGTAGAAAAGAATGGGAAGATTAAAAATATCAAATTCCTGTTTAAGTGGTACTGGCAAGTTATGGCATTGTAATACATGATTCCATGTGCTTTGTAAGGCATGTGACAGCTATTCAGAGATAAGATTTCTTTGTATAATTTGTTTCTGAACTAGAATTTGACAATATTACAGATAAAGATAATTTTAAGATGCCTTATTTCTTCAAGAAACCTCAAAACAAGGTGCAATTTCTGTCAAGATGAATATAAAAATGAAAATATTTAGTTATTTGAACTGGATTTCAGCTACTGATTATGCATTTAGTAGCTGTTGGATCTCTCTTCTGCATTAATAAAACCATTTCAAGTGTACAAATCTATTTATACTGTTTATAATCTAGTATAAACTGGAAGTTTTGGATATATTATGTATGTATTTGTTGAAAAAGAACTAAAGAGTATTCTTGGCATGACGATTGAGAGGATCCATCTGCATTAGCATGTCACATCCAGAGAGGGGTGGTCAGGGTTCAGAGAAGTGGGGGAGAACTGGTGGGAAATGATACAACTTTCACTGCAGTTCTGTCAGTAGACAGATCAGTCCTTGTAGCTGATAGCTGCTGAGCAGTGAAAAAATGACACACAGCTGGCTCATCCAGGGATATGTACCTCTTACCCACAGGCTGCTTGAAGTAAAACATCTGTACAAAAAGGTGGAAAACCAAATAAAAATGGCCAAGATGGTTCTGATGAATGAAATTGATAAACGAACAAACATCCTCCTCGAACAACTGGAAGTGAGTAAGGCTAGTTTATTTGATACCTTGGGAAATAAAACTAAATTAAATTTAATCCCAGTAACAGTGGAAAGAATATAGACTGTGGGAGCTATTGTCCCATTGTTATATTTTCAAATATTTGGGGTTTTTTTCTGCAGACTTTTACGGTTGACAAAGATTCAGGGCGAAGTGGCAAAATGTTTCCTTATCATGAGTTAACCACAGCTGCTAATGCATTTACAGAGAATGTGTGCACCTTCTGAGTGCTTAGAAAACAAAACAGCTTCTGATTTTAATGTTTAATTTGTAGGAGCCTGCTAGCAGCACAGTTAATACCCTGTTTCAGAAATGATTCCTTGTTCTAATTTCTGTAACAGAACTTCCAAGTTTTGATTCTTCAGTTTTTGGATGTCCAGTTGAATATATAAGATTTTATTTTGAAATGTGCTGAGGAAAAAAAAATGCTGATCAGAATTTCCAGACAAGAAAGTGGCCTAGGTGCAAATTTGATCCAACTTCTACAACTTTCTTGGGTTATTCTGTTAAACCAAGGCTAGAACGATGCAGATTATTTGCTCCTGGGGAAGTCATTGTTCTGCCTGAATTCAGACTTATCTCCTGAGTTGGATTTGCTTCCTTTCTGTGACTGGTGGTTTAAAGAGATTGTGAAGAACACTATTGCTGCAAATACTGTGTAATGTAGTGCCAGTGATTGCATCTATTATGTGTGTCTGAAGAATGACAGCCCTTTTCTACTGATTCATCTTATTAACAGAAAATCACCAGCGAGAGGAAGCAGAGGCTGGAGCAACAACTGCAAGGGGTTGTGGTTTTAGGCAGACAGGTAGAACACGTCCAGAACTTCATCAGCTGGGCTGTGTGCAGTAAAAAGACCATCCCATTTCTCTTCAGTAAGGAACTGGTAAGACCAATGCTTGTTGTGCAGTAATTGTGAGAACTGTTTTAAGGTTTGATGCTGATCAAACAAAACACTTTTCCACGATCTCGGAATTGTGAATAAAACCACTGTCCCTTAATGTGTCACCAGATTGTGTTCCAGATCCAGCACTTGCTAGAGACAAACTGTAACACAGACCCGGGCCCTCCTCTGAAGATCAGATTCGCTTGGGATCCCTCCTACTGGACTAAGCAACTCTCCAATTTGGGTAAGAAAATTGTAATAGGCTAATGCCCAAAGCTGGGCTAGACAGATATAGACAATACAGTATCTCCCTGGCAGGGTCTCCTTTTTTGTTTTGACACCCAGTTTTGCTGTGTTCTGAAGAAAAGCGAGTGTGGCTGACTTTTCCTGGTTTTTTCTCTCCATTTATATCCATTCACCAAAAAGACTATTGAGGTGTCTGGTGCTTTCACTCTCTTAGTGGCCAAATGAGCTGAGCAATGTTGAGACACTTGCAACTGATGGGCACAAGGATGGCTTTAAGACACTGACTGTACAATAACTCCAGTGTTACCTATATAACTGATGTCCATACCCTGACTTTGTTTCCCAGCAGCTACAGATTTCCCAACTGCAGTGGGTTTTCACTGTAAATTCAGCTCAGTGGGCTGGTCAATGATCTAATAGATCAGTTTTCTTCCTATTTTAAGGTATTAAAACCTGAAGGGGGTAAAACACTATCAAAAGTGTTGCAGGGAGTAATCCCTTGATGAAGAGCCCGGACAAGATCATTTCATGGGTCTATTTCCAGCCTATACGAGTCTCACCTACATAACATTAATCTCTTATTTTTGTCACCTGCCCCCTGGAAACTGTCTTTTGTACCTGTGCTTATGGATGAGAAGATAAGCTCATACTTCAGTAAAAAATGAAAGTATAAGCCATATCCATCAGTTAAAATAAAATAAGGTCAGTTTTTCAAAGTGTTTGCTGAGTAAATCCATGAGCTCCACTGACATCAATCAGAGTTTGGTGTGAATTGAAATAACTAGATAAAGATTGGAAAATTTGTCTTGAAAGTATGTTGGTAGACTGTTTGGATAGGGTATTTGAATATCTTTTATATTTGAATTGTGAATGATGTCTGTTTCCTTGTGTACAGTTTTTATTGTATATATTTGTCAAGACCATAAGAGGGAGTAAATATGCTGGTTTTTTGTTGTGTTTTTTTTGTTTTTTTTTTTTTTTTTTTTTTTTTTTTTTTTTCCAGGGGGTTTCACAATGGAAGGTGGACACATTTCTCACCCAGACGTGCTACTCTGTGGAAATATTCAAGGGTTACAGCCCTCTCTGTACCGTGGGCACCACTCCCCAGCCTCACAGCTGGAGAGCAGCCAGTCACACCAGTTCCCACCTGCGATCCACTGCTCTGCCCCCGTCTGCTGCTCCCACTGCCTCAGCATCCCTCACCCAAACAAAGCCCAGGCCTCTTACCAAGACATGAACCACCACAAGAGCTTCCACCAGCCTCCTGCACTCCACCAGCAGCGCTTCCCTCTGCAGTACAGCCTGCAGCACCATGACAGAGAGCCACGGGGTGCTCCCCAGCCTGTGAAGCTCCCGCAGGCTGGGCTGGAGCAGCAGCCACGCTCAGAGCCCGAGAACGTGTCCGGGAGGGTGGGAAAGCCCTTCCCACCCCAGCAGCTGCAGCAGGGTTGTGCTGGTGTGTCCCACGAGGCCCAGCAGGTTCACACAAGCCCCCCACAGCCTTCTCTTCACACACCTGCTGTGGGAGTGCAGCTGGGCCATCTCCAGAGGATAAAATCTAACCATGTGCTGCAGCCACCCCCGCAGCAGCAGCAGCTGCCCCTTACATCCCCCCCGCCAGGGCATGAGGAGAGCACCCACAAGCAAGTCATCCAGCAGAGCCTGGACATCATGCACCACCAGTTTGAGCTGGAGGAGATGAAAAAGGATCTGGAGCTTCTCCTGCAGGCCCAGGGACAGCCCAGCTTGCAGCTGAACCAAGCCAAGCCACCCCAGCACGTGCAGCAGACTATAGTTGGTCAGATCAACTACATAGTGAGGCAGCCAGCCCCGGCGCAGCAACAAGTCCAAGATGAAGCACAAGTATGTTCTCTCAAAGTAATTTCCTACTGCATTTAGTCTATGTAAGTTCAGAAATTGGATACACCTTTGAGATTTCATGTATTTCCCTGAACTTTCCATTGGTGTCTTGTCTACATATGCAGCAGAGAGGCTTCATGCCTCATGCAGATTGGGCCAAAATTTTCTCTAAAGTGTTGCATAGCCACCCTGGATCCCAAAGATCTGAATCTCTCAATAGACATGGTGAGCAGCAACGTGGGAGAATTAAAAGCCCCATCACTCCTCTTTTGTAAATAGGCCACTGGAGGACTGCAACAGTTGCACTCTGCATTTCAACTCTCTTTTTTACTGGAAACATTAAGCCCTGAGTCCTTAAAAAGCATCAGCTTCTGAATTATTATTGAAGAGAGTGAAGACAATTTCTTGATCTGAGAGTAACTTCCCATTCTCTTGCTGCTGCATAATGTCATTTAAGATTGTCATCATCATCCTCACATGCTGTTGTGCTACAGTTTTGTCAGCAGGGCTGACCTCTTCCATTTTCCTCTGTTAGTAAGAATTCTTCTTGTGAAAGAGGGACAGTGCTTGGTGGTGAGCATCCAAACTACAAAGGCAGATCAGCTACAGAATAATGTGGCTTGGAAATTCATTTAAAAAGGTGGAAAGGTGGCTTGGACTTCCTATTGTGCAAATTCTGTGGAGCTGCCACCTTGAATAATTTTCAAAGTAGATCACCTTCAAGGGCAGACTGCAGGCTTTTGGTGTAGCTGCACATTTCAGCAGCTTTATTGAGTCTTTTTTTTTTTTTAAGACTTCATAAATTTTTGAGAGAAATCTTTCTCCATTTATCTCTCTGCTTAGGGTTGCCTTGAACATCTCTGTTGTTTTAGAGTCTTTTTGGGCTTGTCATAATGTGTATGCTGTAATTTGATGCGAATCTGTTACCGTTTTTCTTTCTGAGATGTTGAAAAGATAAATTCTCTTTTGTGATTTGTAGGTCTGTGAGAGCTCCACAGAAGCTGATGCCCAGAAGCCTGTCATTCCTCTGGACAAAAGTGACAGTCCCTCCCTGTCACAACCATTAGATGAAGAAACCAGTGTCAGGAGCCACTCCCCTGAGACCACACTGCAGCAATCAACTTTCCATCCTGAGAGAAAGGTATAAAGAACTTCTTAAAAAAAAATTAAAGGGAAAACATTATTTGATAGTACTGCATATGGCAATTGGAGTTTGCAATGGGGTGGAAAAAAATGACAATGCAGTAAAAATCATCCAAATGGCTTGTGAGTTTTGGAAGACAGTCACAGCCTAACCTTGTGTGTGTCTCCCACTAAGGTGCTAGGATGAACAGCTCTTCTAGAGGCTGATAGTGTTTAGGTCTGGCTGGTGTGATTGTTAGACATGAGCTTGCAAATAAATAAAAGCTCTATTTCTTCACTGCTTAAATTCTGTCTAGATCCTATGTCTAGGGATTTAATTACTAGGACTTGCTAACTACTGTACTAGAAGCAGTTAATTTGAAAACAATAAATAGAGTAGGAGTGAGAGGTGCTGATGAAATCAGGCCTGAGAAGCAGTCATCAAAATTGTTGCCCCAGAAACACCACCACTAATTACTGCTGAAGGCAGGATGCCTTAAATTCTGTTATACTTCTTCTCACTCTTCGTGTATAAGCAGAAAAAAAAAAATCACATTTTTTGTATATTTAGAATATTTTAATACATAATAGTGCCAGGCTTTGGTCCTCCCACCTACTGTGAGGCTCTGACCATTGAAGAAGCAGCATGAGCACAACCAGGAAGGCCAATAGTTATCAGTAGACCCTTGCTGGCTCTGGATATCACCTGTGCTTTTGAAGCAGAGTAGCTGCCTTTTACTTCTGTGCACAGTTTGTTTAAAACACTGCAAGCAACACATCATATTCTGGTTTTTGAAATCTGTTTGTTGCTTCAGTGCATGAGTCATTTTGTGTACCATGTAGAAGACTTTCATAGTTTGTTTCTCTTGGAATTTGTCTGTGGAATATTGTGGAAGTACTTGTCTTTCCTTTCTATCCTCAAAAAGCAAGTTATTTTTCCTTCTTTTGTATGTGACTTTGTTGATGCAACATATTTATGATGCAATACCCATCCAGAGAATTGTTGGAGATGCCTTTGGGATTTGCAGAGATATGGGCCTGGAAGCAGCATGCAAATCAGGTTTGAAAGCCACAAAGAAATCTGTTTCATGGAGCTGTAGTGGAAGGTTACTCCCAACAGCTTAAGCAAGAAATGTCAGAAAGAGGAAAGAAAATGGAAGCAGATGTGCAAGAGAGAGAGACTAGTGTGGTCTGACGGAAAAGCAGGAGTAATAAAGGAGAAAGGGCTGATTTGTTGCTGTAGAAGTTGAGAAGGTGGCAAAAGGAGGATACTTCTAGGGAAAAGAAAAATTATTTTTTCCTCATGGTGCTGAGAAGCGTATGCTCTTGTGCAGAAAGCACGGGGGTGTCTGGTTTTTTGAGGTGCCTTGTATCTCTTCAAGAATTGAGAATGTTCAACACCTACAGAACCCCATCTTTGCTTGTATTCATCTCTTCTAATGAGCTGTTTGGGATGAAGACGTCTGGGTGGGATGAAGATACTGCCAGCTCTGGCAATGGCAAATTAGAAATGATGAAGGGAAAAAGCACAGCAAGTAAACCCTTGAAATACATTCCTCATGAATGCTCGTTAAAGATGTCTGAGTGCTTTTGCTGACAATTGGATTAAATCTGAATTTAAATGGGAGATTGGCTCGTGTTTAAGAACAAGGGAATGTCTGTTCATTCTCATCTGGCTCACCTGATTAAATGTTTTCACCCTCATCTCCAAACAAAAACTGCAGAGGTGTTTGTCTGTGTGCTCTCACATGGCCTATATTGAGAACATTTCATCTCTCTCAAGATCGTCTTGAAACGCATGCAGAAAGTGAATGTGGACAAGTCTGAAATACTTGAAAAATATGGTAGAGAAAATGACTAGATAAACCTGCTGCCTGAAGAAGAACTGTTCTGTCTTTTGGAGAATAATTGCTGTTGAAGTTCTTGGCCTTGTGTTGCATTTCTGCTGAACTCTGACAGCCTTCAATATTCCAATGGGCACAATATTCCTAGTGGATTATGTAATTCCTTGTCTGCTGAGGTTCTTTTGTTAAAGAGAAAGCAGCGTGCACCTGAATTAACTGTTTGGTGATATAGTTGCCAAGATCTGTCCAAAAAATACAGAAATAAAAGCTTTCACTAGCTCAGTAGTTTCCTTTATTTTGGAGTGGGGCAAGGCTTGATTACTCATGTAACTAAACCTCTGTGCATTAATTTTGAAATGTGTTTATGGTATGCATTTGATGTTGTTGACTGATAACTAGATGAATTGTCTGCATACAGAATTATATTTATTTGTAAAGCAATATAGAGAAGATGCACTTAATAGTTCATTATTTAAATAGTTTGGGGTAGTTTTCATTTGTTTTGCTCATTTTGGAACATTAATGGTGATATTTTGTCAGTCTTTCTGTCTTCCTGTATATTCCTCTGACTGTTCTTTTTCTGTGAATTAATTTTTTTGTGCAGAATAAATGTTTCTGTACTTAGACCATTGATTGTTTCATATAAGTCATAATTCCGGGCTGGATTAGCACCTTTTTAAGAATGCAACACTAGAAGTGAATGCCTTCTCTTGATATGGAAAATGGATATAGTTTTCTCTTCATATTCCTCTGTCAGAATACTTCACTCACATAGCCAGGACCTCAGGTTTGGATTGTGGAGTTGTTCTGTCTCCATGCCTGTCAAATACCCAACTTCTCCAGTAAGAATGCCAGCAAGACAGAGAACAAATTTCAGCAAGAGGGAGAACAAATCTCTACAAATTTTGTGTTACCTGCACTGCATTTCCAGGAGTTGTGCCAAACTCTAGCAAACAGATTTTACACAAGCTATGGAATTGCTAAGTTGCAGTGTGAAGGAATGAGTACTCAATGTAACAGTTTTGTGGAAGGGTTACCAACATTCTGCAATGATATGATCTTGCTGCTTTTACATAGTATTAATTTGTGCACTAGGACTAGAGAGGTCACCTGTTCTGGAATAAAGGCAAGACTAATAAGGTATTTTGGGCCTAATTGTGTTTTCAGGAGTAATAACAGGAATGTCTCTGTTTTGTTTGTAATTTCTGGCTATGATGAGCAAGAGATCTATAGGCTGCATCTCGCATTTGAAGAAATGTCATGAGTACTGTATAGGTAGAGCACAGATTTGTAATTTGAGCCTCAGGCACCACTGCAACAGACATAGGTGTTCATGCAGGGCCAGCTGGACATCTCTCCTCCTCACACTCCATAAAGTGCACCCCCTTCTGTAGTTTGGAGCAAGACCCTTACCTCTGTTAGTTCATCTTCTGCTTAAAGTGAATCTCTGATTATGCTGTGCACTGTGTTAGTGAGTTATCACTGAACAGCTGCACCTGATCCTGTATAAATATACTCATCAGCAGATCCTTAGGGAAGGGAATCAGAAACAGACAAATATAAACTGATGTTCCACTATCCCAGATTCTGAAAGCCAGACCTTCAAGGACCTTCTGACCAGACAATTGTGGTTTAGAGCTCTTTGTAGACCCCTTGCCTGTGAATTTGTCAAATTCACTTTTTTGGGGGTCCATTTTAATACTAGTGTAGGATACTCCTCAGCATTCTACACTGAGTTTTGTATTGCATGAGTAGTTCCTCTGTTTGCTTATCTTAAGCCTCTTGCCTGATAGTTCAGTCAGATACCTTCTAGTTTTTGTGATAGGAAAACCACTGAAAAATCACTCTGTATTCACCCCATTCTGAGTATCTGTATTTTATAGGTATACATTGAATTTATTCTTGAAAGTTTCTTTTTGAAGCTTAAAAGTGACTGCTTGTCTCTCTAGAGTTGGGTTTTTCTTTCCTGAAAGCCATTCTGTACTTTGACCATTTTCCCCTTTCTTTGTGGTTTTGATAAATAATTTTAGAGGCAGGGTGACCAAGATTAGTAATGAAAGTGTAAACACGTGGAAATGTTGTTGTAGTGCATTATATTTGTTGTGTTCTTTTTGATTCACAATGAGTTCTACCTTCTTAGTTCAAGAGCTGTGTCTGTCTCAAGCACCATAAAGTACCTGAAAGGGGGAAGTCATAGGAAATATTCCATGCTATCCAAGGTGCACTCTTCAGAGCTCTCTGGGAAGCTGCTTTCTTATTCCAAGTATATGCTGTGGTAGCATTTAACGAAAGACCTGCATGTCATGGTGGAACTTCTTTTTGTATTTAAAAACACATGAAATTTGTGGGAAGGGGGCTGGAGGACAGAGTGCAGATTTTATTTGATGTAGTATTGCACGGAGCATGTTGTGATTACTTAGGGAGTGAAAGTAATAATAATTTAATATCTAACCCTAGAACTTCAAATCTGAGCTTGGGACCAAAATGGGCTTGTTGTTGCTTTTTTTTCCCCCCTTAATTACTATTAATTTTAGAGGAATTAATGATGAAGGAAATAATAGCCTGGAGTTTGGAGTACTATAAATTTCTTAAGTAACAGAGTATGCTTTTTACTTTACAGAATTGAACTGCTCACAGCTCAAATGCCTTCGTGCTTGATGCAATTAGGTAATTTCCCAGAATGTTAATTTTACAAAACCTTTTTCCTTTGACCTGAAAAAAAAAAAGATAAATAAAACATGATGCTGCTTGCTCCTCCGTGCAATCTCTTCCTCCTTCCGCTTTAAGCCCGCTCCAGTTTATTCAGACAAAATGTTAATGAAGATTTGGGTTCTTTTTTCTCCTGAAAGCGGAAAGGAAATCCTTCGGATTCTGTTCTGAAACTGGGAATGGGAAGCATGTGCAGCCCCTGTTATCAGCGCTGCTGTGTTAAGCAAGTGGATTGGAGTGATACATTTGTTTAACCTTCCAGCATAATGAGCTGCCAGGGGGATTGCTCCACTTAATAGCAGCCGTTCATTACTCTGCAACCATTTGCAGCGTGGTGTTTCTCCCATAGCAAAGAGAGTTGGCGGTTCCCAGTTTTAGCCTCCTTTATCAGTGACACTTAATGTCAACAGCCCCGAGGCTTTGCCAAAACAATCCTAACAAATCCTAATCCCACTGTTTCAAGGTAAGTATTTGCGCTTCTCAGAATTCTTCTGTATTGGTGCTGCATGTTTGCACTGGACCTTTTTTGAATGCAACAGTGATCAAAGAAATGTTTGAACTGAGCCATATGTTTATTTTTTGTTCTCTGCAGGCACTTTGCATGTTTGTTTTTTTTTTTTTTTTTTTTTTTTTTGTTTTGTTTTGTTTTGTTTTGTTTTTTTACTTTTCACTACCATAGCTAAGAAAATTGTGGTAGGAGGTATTTTGGGGTGGTGATGCTGCTGCCATTATATTATAAGGATCATCAGACCAAAATTAATTATGAGACAATGAGAATTCCATTTATAGTGACACAGATGTAGTTCAATGTGCCAGACTGTACATTAAAATGTCAAAAAGTTCAAAATTAACCAACAGCTGAAGCCACCCTCTGCCCAAGAGCATAATTAATGCTTGTTGTTGTTCAAATGTTGCAATGTAAAAGCAATAGAGCTTTTATAAAACAGATAAATCCTTTAAAGGCATCCCATTTGCAAAAACTAGCTGAACTGTCAAGGGAAAAGAGAAATTTTTGCTAATGGCAAAAGAAATGATTATTTTAGGGAGTGAATTAATAGTCTATTAATGAGCCTTGTTCCCAGTGCATTGTTCACTTCACACTTGACAGCAGCTCCATGGATCAGGATGGAATGTGTCTGTTCTTAACTGTGAGTTTTAATATTTTGCACTGAAAGATCATAATGTTGCTTCATCATTAAAATAACCACAAAATTAACTTTTGCCCCAAGGGAAAGACAGATGGCAGTTTGATGGCCTCATTATTCTTTTTAACAAGAGTAAGGTTTTACATTGGCTTATATAATCTAAAAAGATCTCTGAAGAAACTGATGCTAGTTAGAGGAGTAAAAAGGACATAGCCACACCATGAAATTGAATTTCACCTTTCTGAAAATTATAGCTATAACCAAGTCTTATGTGTGCCTCCGTATTTTTTTTTCCTTCAGTAGGAATCATCCCAGTGACTACTCTCAGTAAGTAAAACTTGTCTCACTGGAGCCAGGAGTAGTCCTACATTACTTTAGGAGGGGGAACATTTCACCTGAGTTGCACACAGAGGGTCAGGTCTCACTCCATGAGATGATGGCATGTGTTTGTAATTGAGTCAAGGAAGATGTGGGTAGTGATTGGAGGAACTGAATGGCTAGAAGGTCTCCAGTTAACTTGGGAGCAAATTTGGGTGGTGTGCCTACCATGTGTATGCCTCAGCATGCCCATTCCCAATGGAGTACAGCTCTAGGGTAGTTCCTTGTTGACTCAGGAATTTGTGGATGCTCCATGCTTTGGAGAACCTGACTAAATAAATATTTAACTACCTCACAAGGGCTTAATTAATGCTCACAGTGGACTTTGAAATAAGGGGGAAAGGCAAGGGCTGACTACAGTTCATCTTCAGCTCAAGCATGAATTCTGCTTGTTTGTTTCAGGTTTTTTGTGATATGGGATCAATTCTCATAATTTTTTTTTTTTTATCTGAGAAAGGCTTGTGATAAAATGAGTGATGGAATGAAAAGGAAAATGTGTGCTTGGTGGGTCCCATTTGTTACTGCAATTGCAGGAACCTGTCACAAGAAAATTGTGGTGGCAAAAAACCACTTTTGATCTTTATGGACTTTAGGATGTGTGGCCGTGAGAAGACCTTGCTGACCTATGGAGATAACTTTGGTTTGAAACCTCAGCATTCTTAGGAACCCTGTATCAGACAGATTATACGGCAAGTTTGGGCCTCCACTGGTGCATTTCCTTATTGGCTCTGTTCTAGTTTTCAGCTCAAATGTAAGGTGGGAAGAACACGTGTGACTAGTTCCAGCTGCTTCCAAAAAGTTGTTACAGCTCAGACAGCTTAGATTCAGGGGTATCCATTTGACTCAGGAGGAGGAAAATGACCAATTCCCTGGCTGCAAGAACCCAGGGCTCCCTGGCTGCAAGAACCCAGGGCTCCCTGGGATGCCTTCTACATGGGGGGACTGTTTAAAGCAGGCTCGCTGCAGCACTGTGTGGTAGAATGGCACCAACCTCCCCTGGCTCTGTAGAAGAGCTGACCTCTTCCTGTCTCAAATGCCAGGTGTATTTTTTTCTCACCAAGTGGTCACTCTTGAGGCAAAACTCCCATTATAGCATCTATTGCCAATTGACAGAGAGGAAATTAAATTGTATCCATTGTTAGGTGGAAATTAGTGTCTGTGGGAAGGGTTGTCTTAGCAAAGAGTTGCTGTGCATTGCAAACAGAGGAATTCAAGACTGGTATGAGGTGGGATTTACACAGACACGTCTGACAGCTCAGTCTAGGCTGCAGTGGGATTAAGGTGGACAAAAGTATCCAAATCCCAAATGGGGTATAAGTTAAGATAAATACTAATTAAATTTAGGAAACGGGTCCTATCTCAGATTCATTTCTGAGACACAGGCCTCTAGTGGAGAAATAGGTACAACAATAAATTTAAACTCTAATTCAGATGCAATGGACACATTCCTATTGTCTTGATTTATATTAAAATGAGTGCTACCTACTGAATTGCAGTCAAATGAAAAGGATACAGTCAGTCAAATGTGAAGGGTGAAACACCAATGAGCTATGATGAAATCAAGGGAAAGTTGTATATTCAAGTGACACGGATCTGTACACTTCCTAAAATTGCTTCTATTTGCTTCACATGGATCTAGAAGAGTCTTGTTTTCAATACAGCCTCACATCCCAGGATGTGAGGCAGCTCAGGGAAGTCACCTAGATGAGTGGGTTTGCTTTGGTTTGTGTAACAGTGACTGTGTGGGTTCAGTAGTGAGAAATCACGAGACAGTAAAAAATGCATGTTGATACTCAGGTAAATATTCCTTCATTTGGAAACTGGACATGCTTCCTACATACATGAAGGATATTTCTACATTTAATCTGTGATATTTAAAGGGGAAATGCTTTAGGTTTTAATGGGACCGACTCACTAACTATCATAAAGTTTTCAACATCATTAACAGGAACAATAGCTTCATGTACTTGTGTCAGAGTTAAATCTTATTTCTTCTGAATCTTCTTTCTGAATGAAGTGATCTGATGATCTTTCAATAAAATGACAGAATTTCTGATCTGAATCTTATTTCTTCTGGGAAAATTTAATGGAAAATAATAGGGTTTTTGTCAAGGATTAATTTGGTACAGTGCTCTACATAGATTTCCCAATCATTGTAGGAGTTAAAAATCAGTTAAAAATCAGAATCCCTTGAACTGATCTAAGAAAAACACTTTTTTGTAAGCACCAGAAGAGTAACCTGGTTGTCTCTTTTTCCAGTTTTCAGTTTAAATGGCGGAAAATGGAAAGCTGTTAGAAATAGTATAGGATTACAATAGATTCTTACAACCCTTGTGACACAACTGTTTGATTATGTCAAGCTGAAACTGAACATCTCATCTCTTATAGAAAGAACAGTAGCATTTTGCTGCTGAAAACCTTATTAATATATTGGATTTTTTTTTTCTTTTTTGCCTTTCCCAGCGTTCAGCATCCTTAAGCTTTGTGGGCTTTCCAAAGAGTACAGAAATGGAATTCTCTCCAACAAGGTTATCCAGCTCAGCTGACCCGCAGGTGAAAGGTGCAGCTGCTGTGACACTTGGCCTGTCCCCAAATGCCCTCTGTGACTCTGATACTGCACCAGGGCCCCTGCCCAGCTACAGCCTGGCCCTGGGCAGGGCTCCCAGTGACCCTGGGGCTCCTGCTGGCCCTACACCAGGTGATGCACTCCAGGGAGGCACTAAATGCAAGGTAGGGATTGCTCAAACCCCTCTGCTGACAAGGAATCCACTTTCATTTACAGCATGTAAATGGTCAGTCAGTCAAAATAAATTACTATTTCCTTATCTGGTATTTGAAGACTGATTACAAATGATTTTCTTAACATGAAGAGAAAGCAAACTGGTAATAGAATTCTGCATTTCTTTCTCCCCCGCAGCTAGAAAATGAAGACCTCAGTCCTGTGGATTATCTTCTAGAAAACAGCTTGGCTACTGCTGGCCAAGAGGTAGTTAATGAATTAACTCTTTCTATGCAAAAAGTCATGGAAGAACCTATTAATCTTTCAATCAAAAAGTCTCAGCATTACACTTCTCCTTCTGAACTGCTCAGCAACACCTCTTTCCTGCCTGTGAATGCCAGAATGAGACAACCTAGAAGCAAAGAAGGTACCAGGCTTTTAATTATTTCCTTTAGGTTTTGGTTTGTTTTTTTTTTCTTTCTTAGCACTGTGCATTGCAAGCATGGTAAAGCAGTATGCTTATTAATATACTTACATGTAAATGTGCTTTTCCAGCAAGCTTCAAATGTTATCAGAGTACTTAATCCAATGGAAAAGTGTTTTTGATCTCATTTGTGGAGGGAAAACATGGAAATTATATGCTTTGAATTTGTAACATCCCTCATCTGTGAACCAGAAACGAGTTGTGACTGTGTGAAGTACCTGGAGTATTAGTCCTCTCAGAAGCACTCCTTTTAATGAGACCTGCAGTTATGACTATTGAAGAGCTGGTTTGAAGAGTCCAAATTCAATTAAAAAAACCCACATTACTTCCGAAATGTAATGTGCCTTCTGCTAAGTCCTTCACATCAGTAGCATACCAAATTTTTGTTAACACGTTGCACAGTATGTGCCTTTGCTTGGCTCTGTCTGCTGTGGAACATTCCCTTCATCCAAGGCCTATTTCTTCAGCTCTAATGGAGAATTAGTCTTTACTTAACTCTTTTCATGGGCAAATTGCCAACATCATTGTGCTACACTGTAAAGCCTCATTCCTGCAAACTCTGAAAGTCAATGGGACTATTCATGCAAGCAAGGGATTGCAGGATCAAGTTGTTATCCCGTGACTTATGCCAACATTTGGCTGCATTTCTCTACAAAAGAGGAATTAATATTTCTCTCTCTGTGCTGTATTTTTATTCAGAGAATTCTAATTAGTGCGAAGGAGGCCTAGCCCAGTGAGCCAGGGAAATGTATTTGTCTTCTCTTCTGTGTCCTATGCCAAACCGTGGCAATTACGCCACAATCATTTGTGTGAGCTGTAGAATCAGGAGCACCCCTCAAATGCTGTGCCTCAGACAGGCTGAAGTGTCTTGGGGAGGAGCAGCAATGTAGTATCTGGTGTGGAGTGTGTCATACCCCACTCAGAGGCAGCCCCAGCACTCGGAATCTCACTGTCAATGGTGGATGCCAGAAATCTGCTGGGTATAAAAGGCAGGCCCTGTTGTGCGAGAGGGTGGGAAGCCTTGAGTGTTGAATTCAGTGCTGCTCCCTTCTCAGGAGGAAGGATCAGGAACGAGCAATTCCCTTTCTGTCAGTGTTTAAGGTCATGCAGCGAGGGGAGACCTGAGGAGATACACTCACCAGTGCACCATAAAATATGAATTCTGCTGCAAAAGCAAGGTTAACTTTGCTGGTGGCTCTTGGTAGGACTTGCTGGCTTCAGCATTGCTGTGCTGCCAAGCCTTATTCCTTCTGGTATACATCTCCAGTGACTCATCCTTTTCTAATAGCAAACCTAAACATTTCAGCTTAATTTAAAACAAAATAACTCTTATCCTAGGCACATGGGATGTGGTAAAAAAATTGTACAAAGTGTGATCATTTTCCCTCTTACAGCCACTTTTCTTTCTTATGACTTGCATAAACACCCTCCTCTTTTCTTCCCTAGACTAAACAAATCTGCTGGGTTCAGTCTCTCCTCATGGGTCAGGAGTTTGATTTTTTCAAAACCACCTCATTCCTCTGTGCTATTTTGGGTTCTCTGCTATTAAGGAGTGCTGCCCACAGCCAAATGCAGTGCTCAGCTGAGGCCTCTGGGGTGCCTTGCAGAATCAGGATATCAGCTCCTTGTTTTTTACATTCCTTGCTGCTGGTAATACCCTGCAGGATGGCATTCCTCCCTTCTGCAGCAGCAGCATTAGGTGGTTGACTCCTGTGCAGAGAACACCCATTTTAACCCTTGGTTCCTTCCAAGAACATTCTCCTAGCCAGTTGTTTTCCTTTGGGATTACATTCACCTGACCCTTCAATAGTACAGTTACCTCAGTTTAGTCTTACTGATTTAGGAGATTTTATTTTTCTCTGATGCACTAAGGTCTTTTTTTAAACTGAAAACATTCTCCACAGTGCAACCCCCCTAGTCTGGAGTTTCCCACAAATTTTATAGGCACTATGGTGTGATGGGCCCCCCTGCTGATGGAAATGTTGGTTAACGTAGGAACCCAGCACCACTGTAACATCCTGTGCTTTGACAGTGTGCAATGAGAGCTGCTCCTTCAGCTCAGTGTGCAGTCTCCCTTTAGTAGTTATGGCCATGACAGGGCTACCCACCCTTCACCTGAGCAACAATCACAAGTGAATAATGCCTTAGGTGTGATGTGAAATGCACCTTTTCTTAGTTAGTCTTAATTTTATTGTTTCTTGCGGCTGGAAAAAGCAGAGTACCTTAGAGGCATCTTGCTTTCAAGCCATGGCTGAGGTGCTGTTGACCTGAGTTAGATTTTCTTTTAAAAATCATCTTTTCCTGCCCCTCTCCTATCTCAAGATAACCATGATATTGTGTTTGTTTCTTGTTCGTATTGGCTATGTAATACTAATTCCTAACAAAAGAAGGTGAGATTATGAAATTTTTCAGTGGACTTGTATTTCTGAGGGCAAAATCCACTGGGGCATTTGTCTCTATCCAATCCCATCTCCTGTGTTATTACTTGTGTTTAACATCAGTCAAAACTACAGCCATATCCTGATACAGCTACATAAAGCTACAGTTAAATGCTTATATAGCAGATAGTTTTGAATTCATGTGTTTATATGTTCCAGACGCTGGAGGAAAGAAAGGAATTATAATGTAATTTTTGTCCCGTGGTGGTGGATGGGAGACACAGTTTTTTTCCTGTTTTCAAGTAACTGGAATTATCCAGGAGCTTCTTAGCATGGAGCTGGAGACCACAAAGATTTCCTGAGCCTTGGGGTTCAAACTTCATTGGGTCTGTTTTTCTCAAGTGAAGGCTGTATAGCAAAGAGGATTACTATGTTGTTCCATGTATATGGATGTATGTGATGTGGCTGTGTACATACATAATACCCTGGGAATGAAAGCATTTCCATGAAATATTTCATATATGCTCCTTGTGTTTAGAACAGAAGCTGTGGTTAAAAGTAAAAATAGAAAGACAAAGGCTTTGCACCAGAACAGAAAATAGCACGCACATTTTCTATATGTATAGATGAAATTATTCCATAATTCACTTATGATATCGTATTAAACACCAGTCAGAAGTTCATGAATATTGAAGTACTTTCTACCCTAATCTGCCTGTGATATTATAAATATTTTATTCGTTTTCTTATCTTCTGTTCCAGATTCCAATAACTGTGAAAAGGAACATTTTGAAATGGATATGAAAAGCAATCAGAATGTCAGGTAGCAGAGCCTTTTTTTATACAAAAGTGCTGGCTGTGAAATTTTATATGTGTATTTAGAAAATTTTTATACTTAATGATGATGGAGTACTTAAAAAGAATTCTAGATTTCTTATAGATAATAGTTCTGAAACTTGTAAAGTGCTCTCAAACTTGAAAACAACAATGGAAAAGAAGTGGTGAATTCATGTATTTCTGTGTAATTTTCCAGGATGAATAAATATTTGCTAACTTATCTCACTTGAACAATTAGAAAATGTTAAGCCCAATGAAAGCTAAAAGGTATAATGGGAACAGGATTAACATTGCCTCAAGAATTTTATAAAATTTGATTTTCAGCCACTGCTGTGATAATATGGTAAAGTTGATGATGTGCTGTGTTCCTGTTGAAGCCAGCCACACTGAAAAGTATAAAATACGACTTTAATCATAGTAATTAAGAATATACAGAGCAGGGCAAAGCTTTAGCACAGGAATTAACAATGTATTTACATATATGATTAATTTAGAGTGATTGCACTCACATTTCTTAAAGAATTGGTTTGTGAAAAAGTGTCAAGATTTTCAATGTTTGGCCGTCAAAGTCACAGTTACAAAGGAAAAGGAGCACAAACAATGGTGCATGAAACTGAGTAGGGAGGAGAATTTTGTGGGATGTGGATGAATTTAATCGTGTGTCCTTTTGACTCTAGGAGCTCCCCTAAGGAGCAGAAGATCCCCTTTGTGCGGCTGGAACGCCTGAAAATATCTGCCTTGGACGTGGGGGAACTGCCGGTGTTTAAGCTCCAGCCACAGGACAAGGAGCAGGAGGGCAACTTCCTCCTGGTAATTGAGTGTGGGACACGGTCCTCAAGTATGTCTATAAAGGTGAGTGGGATTTCCTTGAGGTTTTATCTGCCTGTCTTGGTTTGGAAAGACAGGTATCTGCCAGGGAAACTGGGCTTTCCCTTAGAATGGAGAATGCAAACCCCTTACCCCCGCCAAATTATAATTTTGCAATTAAGGGCTTTCAGGCAAAGATTTGGGAATAGGAATAACAGTTCTTTACTAGGAATATTAACAATACAAATGTAGTAGAAAAACAAAACCACCCCACCAAACCAGCAAACAAACAAACAACAATTTTAGAGAACCTTGACAGAGTCAGAACTACAACCTGACACCCTGTTGGTCAGGGTGTTGGAAGCAGTCCAGAAGTGAGTCCTCCTGGAGTGGCAGATGTGGTTCTGTTGAAGCAGAGATGATCCTGTAGAACAAGGGTCCAGTGGTGGTGAGAAGGGGTCTGGTGATGGTGAGATGAGGTCCGGTCTTCCTCCCAGAAATCGGGGTGAAGCCAGATACCTCCTGTTCCTGAGTCTCAGTTTTTTCCAGGCAGGAATGGTTGGCTCCCCCCACTGGGAGGGGCATCACACAATAGGATGATGGAATGCGGATGTACAGCTCTGGGAAGGGTATAGTCTGGGAAGGTGTTAATGGCCCATTATCAGAAGGCCCTCTTCCCCCTTGAGTTACAAGAGATAAAGAAAAATCATCTCCCCAACTGCTTTTAACAGATGAAATAGAATACACACCCCTGGCTCCACAACCCAAGACACTGCCTTCTTCCCTTTACGCCACTGGTTTGCAGGCACACTTTCTGGAATATTGTACAGTAAAAAAGTCTGTTGATTTGTTTGTCCTTCAGGAACTTCCGTGATGGGTTATTGTAAAGACAATACACCCTTGAGTTTGCTATGGAGCTCCCTGCATATTCCATTTCTGAGAAGTTTGTAGTGTTTTCATATACTGAGGAACAAATTTGTAACCTGGTTACAAATACAGGATGAATAACTTAAAACTGGCCTGAATATATATTTGAGTGGTAGGAACCAATCCCAGAAATCACAGTGTAACAGATTTTTAAAAGCTTTTTATTCTATTGCTTCAGAAGAGTCTTGAGTGTGGACTTCTGCCCACAGAAGGAAACAGGAATTTCTGATGGGAAAAAGACCTATTTTTTTTATTTTTAGGTTTTTTTGGGGGATGGTGGGGGGTTTGAGCTGTTTACCATAAAATTTGCCAGTGAGATTGCAGAATATTCTATTTCTATCACCTGGAGTGTAGAATCTGCACAGCTCTCTCACAGTGCTACTATACTGTGCCACGAGGAGGAAATGACCTGGCCAGCCAGTGGCAAATGCCAAGAGTGTGAGCCTGCTGAACCCCATGCCCTCCCCAGCAGAGTTCACTGCAGAGAAGTACTTGGAAGCACTTGTTGGAAAATTGTTGGTAGTTGTGTCTTCCAAGTGCAAGAAGTATTTGTTTATCTGCAGATAACCAGTGATGCTTTATGCTGATGTGTGAAAATGATGATTGTGTGATCCCAGACTTTTCTTTCTTCAAGATAAATAAAGATAATCCAGTTGAAGGACAGAAGTCCAAAGAGGAGAACTCAGAGGACAGGAGATTTCTCCTCTCCCAGGCTGCAGGACAGACACAATCTCCATCTGTTGATCAGAAGCTCAGCAATGGCATCTCCAACATGAAAAAATCCCCAGTTACTCAGGAAGTCAGTCCAATTGAAAATGAGGATTTCTGTGCTGTGTGTCTTAACGGAGGAGAATTGTTGTGCTGTGATCACTGCCCCAAGGTCTTCCATCTCTCCTGCCATGTTCCAGCCCTGCTCAGCTTTCCAGTGTGAGTACAGATGACATTTCACTACTGTGCTGTTCCTGCTCACTGCCTGGGGGCAGAAGACATCCTCAGGGATTGATGTTTCAGCCTTATACAGGGGCTGCATCTCTCACTTGCCTTTTTTGATACTTTTTTGTCTTACATGCTAGGAACTAGATGAATTATGAAAAAGGGCTGTTTCCCACCCCTGTGCCCTTTCTGCAGTTAACTGGCCAGTACAGCAAAGGAGGTGGCAGACCTGAACTTAAAAATCTTTCATATGACTCACTGGAGAAAAATAAAGTCCTAACTCTCATGTAACATCTGGAGAGTAGACATCAGCTCTTCTTGGCAGAACAGAGACTAGCGCAAGGGAAGGGCAGCCAGTGAGTTTTAATTCTGTTTGTTAGCAAATTTTATGGGAAATGTAGAATTATCAGGGCATTTGTGGAGATATTTCAGTCACTGCTTTCCCTAAGTTCTCTCGCAACTTGTCACAGATGGATTTTATGCAATGAACCAGAAATAGATACAGGTCCACATACCAAACTTAAAAGTGAGACTGAATAATGTGCATTACTGTGGTATGCAATTCTGAATTCTGTTATAAACCGTTACTAAGTGGAACCAAAAAGTCTACTTCGTTTGAGCTCAAGTAATTGTCTCAGCTGAAAAAATATGTTGTGAGGTATTAATTTGGAGATTCTGGTTTCTCCTTTCTGTCCAAAAAACAGGACTTTTCAGCTCTTGGTTCTTCATTCTTTTCTCTAGTAGTGGAGTTATTATTACCTTCTAGTTTCAAAGCAATGTGAAAACCAAATTTTCCTGTTAGAATAAACTTTCTAGGCAAAGTTAAACTTTAATAAAGTAAATTCATTCCCTTAACTAAAGTTTTATACTCATAATTCTTGAATATATCTTCCCCTGTACTTATCCAGACCACGATGTTGTAAAAGTTGCATCACTACCTTCAGGAAATTCTTCAAGAGGTTTCTGAAAATGCATCTACTAGCATGGACACACATGCCCTTGCAGGATTATGTCTGTTTCGTTTGGGGTCCTGTGTATTATCACAGCTTTTCTGATAGTGTTGATTTTTTAGATAAGTATGTCAATTATCATATCAGTTGATAATAAATATCTCAGTTATCAAAAGGGTCTGGGTTTTTTTTATGAACCAATTTCTGCCTGTTTTTCCTTTTTTTTTTTTTTTTAGCAGCACTTGAATCAGTGCAGCTGCATACACTGCTGGTAGATGATTTCAAACACAATTTTGTGGCTTTCTTTTTCTTTATGAGAGGAAAAGAGCAGTGAATAGAAACTGAAATGATTATGCTTCTAACTGCATTCAAATCCAATAAATAATATCTAGATAAAGAATATGTAGTGGCTACAGCAGGCTTCAGATTGCCTGCTATCACAATGCTAGTTAAGGATGAGGCTTTCCAAATAGTGATCTATTTCTGAGATCTGCTGTTTGACAGGGTTGTGGAAAAAATTCCCTACGAGTTTTTTGGTTCCTTGTTTTGCAGGGGAGAATGGGTGTGCTCGCTTTGCCGTAACCCAGTGAAGCCAGAGGTGGAATATGACTGTGAAAACGCACGCTACAGCCGCAGCTACAATGCACAATGTGGCCTTGGTGACTGTGACCAGAAGGTGGGAATAATTATATATTGCACTGTTTAGAACAGGCCAGAAGATCTCAGCATGAGGCTTTGCTTTTTCATGAGAGAGATGATGGTTTTCACTTGGCTGCTACTGAAATGTTACGCACAGCAGTAAATACAACAAAAGCATTGTTATTATTTGGTTATAGCATTCTCTTCTTTCTAGACATTGCTGTTTAATTTAAAAATGTAATAGAAAGATGAAGCAGGCAGATGTGGAATTCTTTTTGTACTTCGAACAGGGAAGTCCCACTCAAGAGCAGAGCTTCCATGAGTCAGTTATTCCTGGTTTGTGACACTGAATCTTTTTCCTTTAAAACTTGACACCTTCTCAGACATCTACTTTGGCCAGTGCAATGACATTTTTGTGATGAAAACACTTTTTGACTTTCAGCTGGACTGAAATCATCATACATCTTCTTCATATGTCCCATTAGTTCCCTTGGAGACAATTAAGGCTCTTAACTCTCCCTAGAGGAAAGCTTATCACTTTACATACCTATAAGTAGTTTTCTCTACCAAATCTTCCATTAAATAAGTGCCTTTTCTTAAAGCCCACGGTATTTGGAAGGCACAAATTCAAAATAGATGTTGTGTGTGTACTGGTGATAACTGGACAGAGAGGAGGAGTCCACACAACTGAGTGCAGATGCTGAGCTGAGCTGAGCTGTTTCTACTGGATTTGGTACAACTGGGCAAAAATTGTTGCGATTTGGGTCTCAAATAGTGAAGTCTATTTAGAAAGTTGAGTAGATTAAAAATTTCATTGTTGGCGGGAAAATATGGCTTATAATGTTTATGTAGTGGATTTTTTTTCACCGAAGAATGATCCAAACACTAGTATAAGTGTTTTACAAGTTAATGAAGATTAAAGGGGATAGTTTTCATACAGTACTACCAACTTACATCAGTTTGCATGAATGGATATGGGCAGGGGGAAACATTTCCCATTTAACTCCTTCCACATTCTTGCTGCCGTTCTTTCAGTTGAGAGCCAAGGAATAGATCTGGAGTGCACAAAGTAAATAATGATAGTGATTAATTCCCAAGATTTTCCAGGAAAATGCTTCTTTTCTTGCATTTCTTGGCTACCCTTATTTTTCGAGGTATAACAAGGCTATGAGGCAAAACCTCCCCCTGACAAGAGGGGAGTATGCCATTTTGCACCAGAAATGAACAGTCTATATGAGAATTCTCTTTTTGTTAGTATGATTGATTAACTAAGGGCAAGAACGAGGCTCCCTTGTTTTGAATTGAAATGTATTTTGATTTTGGCTTCCACAGAAGTGTGAGAAGCTGGTGCTTTCCCTGTTCTGCAGCAGCATGAGCCTCCCATTCCATGAACCTGTCAGTCCCCTGGTAAGTACTGCACGTGCAGGGATCAGAGGGAATCCAGAGAACCTCACAAGTTTCTCCTTTGTCTTCTTGAAAGATATTCATGAGGGTTTTTCTCAGAACGGTATTGCTTCCTAGGGAAGGGTGGGTGTTTGCCTCTTCCAAGTGCCTTGAAGGTGTCAGGCCAGAGGCAGGGAAATATTTGGCTGGTGTTCAGGCCATGCTTGAGTGCCAATTTAAGAAGCTCTTGGAATGGCAAAGGTGTATGAGGGGTTCCAGTGGTTAAAAAAGTTGACTTTCCATGTGCATGGAGAATGTTGTGCTGTCATAAGAGAGGTCTGCTCTAGAAGCAATCCTGAACTCCCTCTTTTCTTGTGCTGTACATAAACAGGGTAAATGTGACTGTGTGCAGGGGAAGATGTAGAGTCATCTGCTTCATCCATGTGCTCCACATGTGCAATATTAACTGTCTGCTTTAAGGAAGATGGAGACTCACACTATTGTAACAATAGAGCACCATGTGCTAAAAGTTGAAGGGAGGAAAATAAAGGTTTTATGTAAAGGAGTAGTTCAAATAATGTTATAAAACCCATTCCACCTAATAAAGCTTGCAAGGAACTTATGGAACAAATTACCTAACAAGTCGGCTTAGACTCAGAAAGATTTAAGGAGTGGGAATATCCTGGTAGCTGATGCCCATTGAAAAAGACTTTTGTTGAACTTTTAAAAGAGTGCACAGTATCCTGTTTTGAGTCCCTCTTGACAGACTACTTCCCACATTATCAGCTGAAAGTATCACAGCACATTTTTTTTTATAATTGCTTGGGGGAAATGTCAGCTAATTATCAATGTTACATACATTATTAATCATGGTTAAATTGGGGATATGGTTTTCTGGGGATAAATTTTACAAAGCAGCAGAGTAGTCACTGAAGCATGCTATTTTTAGGATAAATCTTGTAAACAAATATGTTTTAATCAAATCAAAAAAGCACCCAGGAAGATGATGTGCAAGTGTAGGCACTAAAATATTAGAGCTCCCTACCCTGATGCAAAGACTCGTCTCTGCAATGACTTCTGTCCAAAATTGCATAGAGGTCACTAGAGAGGAAATGTTTTAATTAAAAATGTCACATACCTGCCTTTTGTTCTTATTGCAGGCTCAGCATTATTATCAGATCATCAAAAGACCAATGGATTTGTCCACCATAAGAAAGAAGCTGCAAAAAAAGGACAAGTACCACTATTCTGCACCTGAGGAACTTGTGACTGACGTGCGTCTCATGTTTTGGAACTGTGCAAAGTTCAATTATGTATGTTTCTAAAATGCATGGGCGGGGGAAGGCAAAGCAGGGGCTGGCTCTTTCAGTGGCTATCACACTGGTGTAACTGCTGGTTCCATGGAAATCAGATGTAGGATTGGGATAAACAGAAGTATTAATCAGTTTTGTTCTTAGGAAAGTATGTTAAAGGGTTTTTTAAATGATAGGAATGAAGTTTATATGAAGTTATATATGAATCTGAGAACTTGAGGTACATATGGATCTAAAATTAAAGAGGGACATCTTCACAAATCACTCTGTGGAATGTTACTGTGTTTGCTGTGAGAAGCCAGTCACAGCCAGCAAAATACCTAGGGAAAATAAAATGCATAAAAATTCCTGTGATGACTGCTGTTCTTTCTATTTTACTGCACATCTCTACTTCTTAGAGGTGCACAAATGTGTTCCTTAATAGCCGCAACAGGTTTTTACTTACACTGGAAATGCAGAGGGACTAATGGGCTGTGGAAAGTGTGCAGAGACTAATTGAGATGTAGCAGACAGCGGCAAGGAGTGATGTTGGGGTGGGGTAGTTATTTGGCTTTGATCCTAGATGGTTCTGTGTGTGGTAGCACTGAATGGTTATTCATTCCCTTACAGCCAGATTCCGAGGTTGCTGAGGCTGGACGATGCCTGGATGAGTTCTTTGAGGACAAACTGAAAGAGATTTATCCAGACAGGCACTTCCCTTCAATGCAACAGGATGACTCTGATTCTGAAGACGTGGAGAGCCAGAACAGCCAAGTGCCATCCCAGGATTTCCAATGGCCGTCATATGGGCTGGAGTGCATGCAGCCCAAAAGGAAACGGCGCCACACTGTAAGATTGCAAAAGCAAAAGCATTTGGTTGCTAAGTGGCCTCCCTGCTAACTCTGTTTACAGCTACTGATGGGAAGTTTTGGCAGGGCTGTCTGGGGAAATTGTCAAGCTTCTATCACAAATGTGTGATCAGTTCTAGCATTTTATGTCACGGTCCCTGGAGTGGAATAAAGTGTCAGATATGTATAAATGTGCAAACAGGAGCAAATGCAGCCTCTCAGGCTGCACAGTTATCTTCCTAGCAGAAAGCTCTGTCAAGGTTTGTAAAAAGACTAAGCCCTTTAGCTATTCATTGTTTGTTTCCTTTGTACACAGGAGAGTGAAAAAACTAAAAGAATGATGTTTCAGCCAGCTAACAGCCTTCCTCAGGTATGACCTCCTCAAGATATGAGATTTGAGGAATCCAGCAGCTTGACTGGCAAAGTTAAGGCGTGTGGGAGGAAAGCAAAGCGCTCGGGCTGTCTGTTTAAACTCTCCTATTCTGCTGACCATATGCCTTATTTCTAGATCTTGTGGACAGACAACAGATCCAAAATGTTTAAATCTGTCAATATTCCATCTGTTAAATCATCTGTGTATGTTTCGCGGTGTCTACACTGAAGTACTAATGTCTTGGTCATAGGTAATGATAAATAATAATAAAAACAACATACTAATAATACCTCATACTGCAGTACCGTTTCATCATCTGTTCCATGTGACATCTCTGTTCTATAGAGCACAGGTAACCATGTAATAATCTTGCAGCCTCAGTGTGAATGTTGGCCATGCTTTGTGACAAATACAACATGTAGCCATTAAAGCTGTAATCCTGTTGTCTTATTCAATGATTTTTCTGGGAGATTGGCTGCTCCAAAGCCTGTGAGATAAGAGTATAATGTGATTGTCTGATTAGCTGTTTCTTTTGAAGCAGAGCATTTTCACGAAATCAGGAAAGAACAAGTGTTAATACAAGGGCTCTGTGAGAGCTGGTTCTCGGTGCATACTGGGAGCTCTGTTTGCAAGGCATCATTCTTCTGGAATCTAATTCATGCTTGGTAAAGCAGTGTGGGATTTCGTAGCTCTCAAAGGCAGAGTTTTTATACAACCCAAGGCAGTTGTTTTTCTATAAAGCAGATATTGGAATTCAGCAAATTAACTATGGAGCAAATTACATGGTTATAGAAGTGCCTATAAAATAACATCATTTATTTCTGGTTTTCTTTTTGCTTATTATCTGTAGTTGTGATTACCAGCAGTACTAGAAGATGATGATAATGCTATATATGTAGAAGCTCAAACAGGCTAAGATATTTTTTTCCTTTTTTGCTAAATTTCACAATCTATAGACAGAACACAACCAACAGCAGATTTAGAGTTCACTTGAACAAAGTTTGCATGTCACTGTAAAGTTTGAAGGGTGCAATGGGTAACAGGACATCACACCTGAGCAAAGAGTGATAGTTTGCAAGCTGCTTCCCATCCCTTCCAGCAGCAGGTGAGCCACATCTCTGCATGGGCAGGGCTTTCTTCAAGTGTGTGAGGGGCATCTTCCTCCTTAGAGCTCTGCCCAGCAGAATAATCCGGGCTGGGGCCCAGCTCTGAGACCTCAAACACAATTAAAGTTCATTTTAATTAGGTTTCTGTAAATGAAGATGATATTTTCAGCACAGTTTATATGGGCTATTTTGTCTGGTAACCATGTATGTTATTTTAGATAACACTTTAAAGTAAAGGTTTATATATGAAATAATAATAAGTCATGAACGTTACATTCTACTATCTGCGTGACTTACTGTTTGCCTTTGACCTGGTAGTGTGCTAATCTTCTCTTTTCTTTGAAGGAATGAAAATCTGAGTATTAGAAACTGACAGGCAAACTGTGAGATGAAGGGACAGCCTTAACATTTTCTAAATGTGAATTCATACATGTTTGCTTTCGGTCAAATTCCTCAAAGCAGTGAGAGTCTTGGCACAGGGCAATGAGTGCAGGTTTGTCACTGAATTAACCCCCCCTTATCTGTGCTACAACTATCACTTTTTCTCAGTTCCTCCACCAAAGACCTATCTTTTACCATTAATAATGCAAAAATGATACGCTTTTTAGATTTCATCTAGGGGCAGTGGTAGAAATGTGAGAGATTATTGATGGCTTCCTCTTTTCCTGGAAGAGCAGAGTCAACAAGAGCCTTCTTCTGTGTCTTAAAGGCTGTAAGGTTATTAACTGTACCATTAGTTTTGGAGAACACCTGTTGAAGTAAAATTTGTCCAGGGTATATTATGCTTTTATTAAATATAGAAGTTTTCCCATTTGTTGTCATAAATAAAACACCTTTTGGGTGTGTGCTGGCAGAACTGAATGACCTAAGCACTCTTAAGACTGACTTAGATTCTGATTAATACTCTAAGACTAGTAACTATTGAAGAAAAACCCTCATAAACCTCATGTCATCTTGAGGTTTTAAGCAGAACAAAAACTGAAGTCCTACGAATGACTTCATATATTTTCAAACATGAATCTATGGGTCAGCAAATTCACAATACAGTGGAAGTTATAAGAGCAATATATTTTTCCTACATGTAATGGGCTACATGTATAAAGGGAAAATCCTTTCTGAGTATAAACAGTTGGAAAAAAGATTAACTGCAGTTTCATAATAGGTCTGTTAAAGAAGAAATGACAGCTACAGATTTGGCTTTTATTCCCCCCCAGACAGTTTCAGAGACCTGCTTGTTCCAGCATCATGACAGGAGAATGGCACCGCAGTTAATACAAACAGGTGTTTGACCATACACATTAACCAGTGACTGCATGTTTATACGTGTAATGTGCATTGCTGAATGTCCTGGGTTATGGAATCAAAAATGTGTATTCTATTTTCATCTGCTGAAAGCAGTTGGGGAATTGTTCTTTATTTCTTGTAACTTTGGAAGGAGGGGGACGGGGGGGAGGGCGGGTGCCTTTTGGGTAATGGGCCATCAACAGACTATACCCCCGGACTATACCCGCTCCCCCCAGAGCCCCAGAGCCCCATTTGCATGCATGGTCCTATTGTGGGATGCCCCACCCGGTGGGGGGAGTCTACAATTGCTGCCGGGAAAACTGAGCCGGCCGGGGACAGACTTCACTTGCTTCACCCCGATTCCTGGGAGGAAGACGGCACCCCATCTCGTCTTTGCCAGACCCCATCTCATCATCACCTCACCCCTGGACCCCTCCTCATCACCCCTGGACTCCTCCTCATCACTCCTAGACCCTTCCTCATCACTCCTAGACCCTTTTTGGCTACAGGATCGTCCCTGCTCCAACAGAGCCACGTCTGTCATCCCAGGACTCACTTCTGGACTGCTTCCAACACCCTGACTAACAGGGTGCCAGGTGGCAGCTCTGATTCTGTCAGGGCTTTCCCAAATTGTTGTTGTTTGTTTGCTGGTTTGGTGGGGTAGTTTTGTTTCCTACCACATTTGTATTATTGATATTCCTAGTAAAGAACTGTTATTCCTATTCCCAAATCTTTGCCTGAGAGCCCTTAATTGAAAATTTATAATTTGGCAGGGGTGGGGGGTTTGCATTCTCTATTCTAAGGGAAACCCCAGTTTCCCTGGCAGACACCTGTCTTGTCAAACCAAGACAGATTTTGGCGCCCAACGTGGGGCACAAGGGCATTGAGACAGAGGAATAACAGTTCTTGTGTACTAGATAGAAGTCTACTGCTCAAAATCATGTGGTCCAGCTTTCCCTGGTTTGGCTGGCACGTGGTTGTGGCTGTATTTCTGCCATTTGCTGGCCCTTATCTAAACATGGGCCCTATAACCAAGGCTACTGTGGCTGGCATCCAGTTTATTTTGTGGGTTAATAAGGTGAGGAATTCGTGGATTTTTAACTTCCTTTGGAAAGCAGGCACATGGATTCAGGGCTATCATAGACTAACTCTGTGTTTCTGGGGTTACTTTAATAATGGTACATATTGTGAGGAAATGGCACCAGGGGAAATTTTCTCCCAACCCTTCACTCAGTTTTTTGGGTCTACTCCACCAGCTTTTCAAGGGTTAAATTTCCCTCTGAATGCTAATGACGTCATACAGTGGTTGGTGCTGCTTATAGGCCTATTCTATTTGGTATTCAGAGATAAAGGGAGACTGGCCTGGGTAAGCACTCTGATAACTACCCCACAGAATAATGATGCTGCCCAAGAGCCCACCCCTGTCCCACAGCCAGCCTCAGGCATAAACCACCCGGTTTGGGTGAAGGCTCTGATAAAAGAAATGCATGAGATGAACCAGATGCTGAAAGAGTACATTTCCCCAGCTGGTGAGAAACCTTCGCCCTGCCCTGACAAAAGAGAATCTGATACAGAACCCGCAGACATTACAACTGTCCAGGTTCCAGCTGACACACAGGGGCAGTCACAGCCAGCAGCAGTCGCCCCTGTGGAAACAAGGAAATCTAAAGTGAAAACAGCAAACCCAGAGAGTAAAGATAAGAAGGGAGGGCCCTCACAAGACACAAGGGAATCACATGTTCAGATCATCACTGAGACCCTGTCGTATGAAAGTCTCCGTAATCTGCAAAAAGATATTGTACGGCGGGGACGTGAGGCTTACACTGCCTGGCTACTTCGGGTTTGGGATCTTATGGGCACAGGTGTCCAACTAGATGGTGGGGAGGCCAGGAATTTGGGACCCTTGACCCAGGACTCAGGTATAAATCAGGTATTTGTAAGGGAGCCTGGACCTCTTTCCCTCTGGCAGCGGCTTTTAACGAGTGTGAGAGAAAGATTTGTCCACAGAGAAAGAATGCAGGAGCACCACCATAGAATGCGCTGGAAAACTCTGGAGGAAGGAATCCAACAGCTGAGGGAAGTGGCAGTACTAGAGGTACTTTTTGGGAGGAGTGGACAGCATGATAATGATCCTGACAAGGTTAGATGCACAGCGCAGATGTTATGGAACCTGGCAAATCTGGGGCCATCTCAGTATACTACATTCATTGCAACCATTAATGCTGAGGACAACCGAGTGACAGTGGGGGCTGTTGCCAATAAGCTTAGGAATTATGAGAGCATGATCAATGGCCCGCTGCAGGCTCATATCTCTGCCGTGGTGAAAGAGCTCAAAGAGGAAATGAGGGAGGTGAGGGAGGAGATGAGGAAGAGCAGTTCCAATGTGGCACCGGTGCGAGTCACAGGCCCCAGAGTCAGAGCCCAACGACCCCCAGCCAGAGAGAGAGGGTACACCCCGAGAGCTGACCTGTGGTTTTACCTGCGTGACCATGGGGAAGACATGGGAGTGTGGGATGGGAAACCCACCTATGTCCTGGCAGCCCGGGTGCGTGAGCTCAAGGAGAGGAACACTCACCAAGGGGGTGCCACTAAAATGAAAGTATCCTCAACCTCCTATGCCCAGGCTGTCAGTAGTCAGGATGCTGGAACCTCTAGTATGTATGCTCAGGGAGGGAATAACCAGTGCTAGAGGGGCCCTGCCTCTAGCCAGGTAGAGGAGAGGGACAATCGGATCTATTGGACTGTGTGGATCCGATGGCCTAGCACATCTGACCCACAGAAATACACGGCTTTGGTTGACACTGGCTCCCAGTGTACCCTGATGCCGTCGGGGTATGTGGGAGCAGAACCCATTTCTATTTCTGGAGTGACAGGGGGGTCCCAGCAACTGACTGTATTGGAGGCCGAAGTGAGTTTGACTGGGAATGGGTGGCAGAAACACCCCATTGTGACTGGTCCAGAGGCCCCGTGCATCCTTGGCATAGACTATCTCAAAAATGGACATTTCAAAGACCCAAAAGGATATCGTTGGGCTTTTGGAGTAGCTGCTGTAGAGATGGAAGACATCAGACAACTAAATACCCTGCCTGGTCTCTCCGACGACCCCTCTGCTGTGGGACTGCTGAGAGTTGAAGAACAACAGGTGCCAATTGCCACAGCAACAGTACACCGTCGGCAATACCGTACTGACAGAGACTCTGTGACTCCGATCCATGAGATGATTCGGAAACTGGAGAGCCAAGGGGTGGTCAGCAAAACCCACTCACCCTTCAACAGTCCCATTTGGCCTGTGCGTAAGTCTGAAGGGGAATGGAGATTGACTGTGGACTATCGTGCATTGAATGAAGTGACTCCACCACTGAGCGCTGCCGTGCCGGACATGCTGGAGCTCCAGTATGAGCTGGAGTCCAAGGCAGCAAAGTGGTATGCCACTATTGACATTGCCAATGCCTTCTTCTCCATTCCTTTGGCAGCAGAGTGCAGGCCCCAGTTTGCTTTCACCTGGAGGGGCGTTCAGTACACCTGGAACCGACTGCCCCAGGGGTGGAAGCACAGTCCCACCATCTGCCATGGACTGATCCAGGCTGCACTGGAGAAGGGTGAGGCTCCAGAACATCTACAGTACATCGATGACATCATTGTGTGGGGAAACACGGCAGTGGAAGTTTTCGAGAAAGGAGAAAAGATCATCCAGATTCTCCTGGAAGCTGGCTTTGCCATCAAGAAGAGTAAAGTCAAGGGACCTGCCCGAGAGATCCAGTTCCTGGGAGTGAAGTGGCAAGATGGACGGCGTCAGATCCCCACAGAGGTCATTAATAAGATCACCGCGATGTCTCCACCGACCAGCAAGAAGGAAACACAAGCTTTCCTAGGTGCCATAGGTTTCTGGAGGATGCACATCCCTGAGTACAGTCAGATTGTGAGCCCTCTGTACCTGGTTACCCGCAAAAAGAACGATTTCCACTGGGGCCCAGAGCAGCAACACGCCTTTGCCCAGATCAAGCAGGAAATCGCTCATGCGGTGGCCCTTGGCCCAGTCAGGACGGGACCAGAGGTAAAGAATGTGCTTTACTCCGCAGCTGGGAGCCATGGTCTGTCCTGGAGCCTTTGGCAGAAGGTGCCTGGTGAGACTCGAGGCCGGCCACTGGGATTCTGGAGCCGAAGCTACAGAGGGTCTGAAGCCAATTACACTCCCACGGAGAAGGAGATCTTGGCTGCCTATGAAGGAGTTCAAGCTGCCTCAGAGGTGATTGGCACGGAAGCACAACTCCTCCTGGCACCCCGACTACCAGTGCTGGGGTGGATGTTTAAAGGAAAGGTTCCCTCCACCCATCACGCCACTGACGCCACCTGGAGCAAATGGATTGCCCTCATCACTCAGCGCGCCCGTATTGGAAACCCGAATCGCCCTGGGATTCTGGAAGTGATCACCAACTGGCCGGAAGCTGAGAACTTCAGTCTCACCGAGGAAGAAGAACAAGAGCAGGTAACCCGGGCTGAAGAAGCTCCACCATATAACCAACTGCCAGCAGAAGAAGCACGCTACGCTCTTTTCACTGACGGCTCCTGTCGCATCGTAGGGATGAACCGAAAGTGGAAAGCAGCTGTGTGGAGCCCCACAAGACAGGTTGCACAAGCCACTGAAGGAGAAGGTGGGTCAAGCCAGCTTGCCGAACTCAAAGCTGTTCAATTGGCCCTGGACATCGCTGAAAGAGAGAAGTGGCCAAAGCTCTACCTCTACACCGATTCGTGGATGGTAGCTAATGCTCTGTGGGGCTGGCTGGAAAGGTGGAAAAAGGTCAGCTGGCAGCGTAGGGGAAAACCAATCTGGGCTGCTGATGAGTGGAAGGACATCGCCACCAGAGTAGGGAAACTACCTGTGAAAGTCCGTCATGTGGATGCCCATGTCCCCAAGAGTCGGGCTAATGAGGAGCACTGGAACAATGAACAGGTAGATCAAGCCGCGAAGATAGAAGTGTCTAAGATAGACTTGGATTGGCAACATAAGGGAGAGTTGTTCCTAGCTCGGTGGGCCCATGATGCCTCAGGTCATCAGGGCAGAGATGCCACTTATAAGTGGGCACGAGACCGAGGGGTGGATCTAACCATGGACAGTATCTCTCAGGTTATCCATGACTGTGAGACGTGTGCTGCCATCAAGCAGGCCAAGCGGGTGAAGCCCCTCTGGTACGGTGGACGGTGGTCCAAATATAAGTATGGGGAGGCCTGGCAGATTGATTACATCACCCTGCCCCAAACCCGCCAAGGCAAGCGCTATGTGCTGACCATGGTGGAAGCCACCACTGGGTGGCTGGAGACCTATCCTGTGCCTCATGCCACCGCCCGGAACACCATCCTGGGCCTTGAAAGACAAGTCCTGTGGAGACACGGCACCCCTGAGAGAATCGAGTCAGACAACGGGACCCATTTCAAGAACAGCCTTATAAACACCTGGGCTAAAGAACACGGCATTGAATGGATCTATCACATCCCTTATCATGCACCAGCTGCCAGGAAAGTGGAACGGTGCAATGGACTACTTAACACCACTCTAAAGGCACTTGGCAGAGGGACCTTTAAGAACTGGGAAGTGAACTTAGCAAAAGCCACCTGGATGGTCAACACCCGAGGCTCCATCAATCGAGCTGGTCCTGCCCAGTCTACCCCTTTGCACACAGTAGATGGAGATAAAGTCCCTGTGGTGCACATGAGAGGTATTTTAGGAAAGACTGTCTGGATTAACCCCACCTCAGGCAAAGGCGAACCCATCCGTGGGATTGTTTTTGCTCAAGGACCTGGTTACACTTGGTGGGTAATGCAGAAAGATGGAAAAACCAGTTGTGTACCCCAGGAAAACCTAATCCTAAGTAAGAACTGAGTGTAGGGGTTCATTCTGCTAGTAGTTCATTGCTTTAGGTATGATGCAGATGATAATAGAATAAGGGGTGGATAATGTCCTGGGTTATGGAATCAAAAATGTGTATTCTATTTTCATCTGCTGAAAGCAGTTGGGGAATTGTTCTTTATTTCTTGTAACTTTGGAAGGAGGGGGATGGGGGGGAGGGGCGGGTGCCTTTTGGGTAATGGGCCATCAACAGACTATACCCCCGGACTATACCCGCTCCCCCCAGAGCCCCAGAGCCCCATCTGCATGCATGGTCCTATTGTGGGATGCCCCACCCGGTGGGGGGAGTCTACAATTGCTGCCGGGAAAACTGAGCCGGCCGGGGACAGACTTCACTTGCTTCACCCCGATTCCTGGGAGGAAGATGGCACCCCATCTCGTCTTTGCCAGACCCCATCTCATCATCACCTCACCCCTGGACCCCTCCTCATCACCCCTGGACTCCTCCTCATCACTCCTAGACCCTTCCTCATCACTCCTAGACCCTTTTTGGCTACAGGATCGTCCCTGCTCCAACAGAGCCACGTCTGTCATCCCAGGACTCACTTCTGGACTGCTTCCAACACCCTGACTAACAGGGTGCCAGGTGGCAGCTCTGATTCTGTCAGGGCTTTCCCAAATTGTTGTTGTTTGTTTGCTGGTTTGGTGGGGTAGTTTTGTTTCCTACCACATTTGTATTATTGATATTCCTAGTAAAGAACTGTTATTCCTATTCCCAAATCTTTGCCTGAGAGCCCTTAATTGAAAATTTATAATTTGGCAGGGGTGGGGGGTTTGCATTCTCTATTCTAAGGGAAACCCCAGTTTCCCTGGCAGACACCTGTCTTGTCAAACCAAGACACTGAACAATAAAACATGTGAAATGTCTTTTTGCGCATCAATCTGAAATCTTTGCTCTCAGTACATCTGCTTTCAATTCGTGTATGGATCGTATAATATAATTTAACAATCACTAGCTAAGTTGCTCATAACTTCTGGTGGCAAAACAGAGCAGTTATGGAAGCAGCTCTGCTAACACAGGAGACAGCTTGCTGTTTGTGCTAATATTTGCAATACCAAGTAGATATTTTTGCCTTTTTGTTTTTTAGTTGCTCCAAGTTATTGAGGAACTAACATAAGAACAAGTAACAAAAAATGTTTCTTGTTGAAAAGTCTGTACACATAAAGTGCCAGGAAACATGATACTTATTAGTGACAGGAAAAACATATTGTAATGTATTAATTTGGAGGAATCAGAAGAAATATTATATTCTATCATTTCTAAAACTAAAAATGCCAACATTTTGAATAATTTACCAAAAAAAAAAAGAACAAAAATCCTCTATTGGCAAAAAGCCAAGCAGACACTGCAAGTGTTTTTTTTATGTTATAATTGGTTCCTCTTTGTTTGGTTTATGGGAAAATAAAATTATTAACCTCAACTTTCTGACCTAGGGGCCTATTGGTTTGAGGGATAAGGAATACTTCTCTCAGGGTTACAGCTGTGCTGATCCTCAAACACAATTAGGAGATAATTTATAGTTGGAGGTAACTTTTTTGTTGTATAAATAGGAAAATGTAGAAAATCTTCTGGGCACACAATTCCTTGAAGTGTTAAATACAGGCAATAAACTCTATTATAGACAAAAATCTAAGTACCAGCTGAGTTTCTCTGATTTTATTGAGCTATCAAATGAGATAATCTGGGGAAAATAAAGATAGGCAGTAGTCATAGACTGAGGAGGATGCACATCTTTTGAAGCTGTATTTGTAGACTAGGAGCAAGAAGTAAGATGAGTGTTTTTTTGAGGAAAAAAACCACTGTCTGTTCCTTTCTATTAGTAAGTCTTTGTAGAAGTACATTTTAGTGTGTAGTTATGTGTGTTCTCATGAGAACATTTAGTAGACTGGTAGCATTTAGACTAAGGAGATTTTAGAAGCTTCTGTTAGGATATGTAAAAGTAGGAAAGACAGTATTTGGATGGCTTGTTTTGGGGGAAAGTGTTTGCTATGGTGGGAATATTACTGTGGAGATGAAAAATTGCAATGTTCAAATTTGTTATCACATACCCAGGTCCAGTTGCTCCCTTTTCAAGTGTCTGAAAAAGGGGTTATTGAAAGATAATTTTTGCATGACTTCTTCCTGTTTAGGGTGGAATTTATAACAGAGTCTCTGTAAATTTTCAACTCAGAACTAATGTTTGGATTGTACCTTTAAAATGGTGAGATGTGTACGTTGCAGAATTAGCTTGTTGCCAAGTCTTGTGCTGACTGCCCACACCAGGATGAGCATTTCTTCTGGCTGAATGAACAAACAGAGCACCCTAGCAGGGCTAGGGATGTTGAACCCTGCTCTTAGAAACTCATGGAACTTAACCTGGTTTTACACTTGGCCTAGCAAATGTCAGTGTTTAGAGAGCCTTAAAAATCATCAGAATTGTGATATCTTCAGACAATGACAGTAAAACAGATGGACTGTTGTGCCAGGATATTTTATGCAATTATTCTGGATTGTACGGTAATTTATAAGTTAGTGCTCATCCTGTAAATAATCACATTTTTGCTATTTATTACACTTCTAATGTTTCTTGCAACAACATTAAAACAGGCCTAGCTTTAAGTCAAGGAAATAGTTTATGCACATGTCTATACCACACTGTGTAGTCTGTGGTGCACAGTGCAACTCTTCTGGATTTACAGCCCACTGGGTCAAGCTAAGCAGTTCTCTCCTGTGGCAGAACAGCAAATGGAGGACACCCTTAATTTCTAATACTGAAAGTATTAATAGAATGGGATGCTCACTATACAACCAGCAGACTGTGCAAGTGTTCTGTATATCACAGAAATTAAACCAAAACCTTATAGGATATTTTATTCCAGGGTATGAATAAAGGAACAATATAGAGCTTAGATAAAGTGAAATTCGATTCAAAATTAATCTTTAAATCCTACCCAAACTCAGTCCTGCATCTTGCACATAATTTTGAATACCTCAGGCATCTGCAGTGCAGTATATTATTAACATATGCAGGTGGGCTTTGGCTTATGAAAAGTAACATTAAAGAATTCAGTGCTTTAAGCAAACACTGGACACCCCTCTGTTTCTTTTTCCCCTGTGGCCTCTGAGGGCTTTAGAAACATTGGTTAGCTGGCTTTCATCCATGTTTGTGATGTACTTATAAATATTTCCCACTTCTAACTGTGGAAAACAGCATGACAAGCTGATGGAATGAGTGAGCACCAGAGATGAAAATTGACTACAGCCCTCGGACCTGGTTGCAGGATTATCATGGACCAGTGTTAAATGATATCCCAAATCTCAGCTTTGGGATACTAAAGCCTTTCATTATGGAAGAGGGGATTTGGCTCTGAGAGCATGCTGCAGATGATGCTTGAGCTCAGCACCTCCAGTCCTGGGGCAACGTCAGGAATCACACAGACCTTGTTTTACCTACAGGGCAGTTCTGTTCAGTGAGGGGGAATGAGGCAGTGCTCAGTCCACTGCTGCAAACTCACCAGTGCCTCACAGCTCCAGAGCAGCTGCAGTGGCCTGGGCAATGCAGATATCACAGCCATAACCTCTGGCTGAGCCAGGTTATCTCAGGGATAGTACAAACAGCAAGGATTTTCTCCACAGAATGAACCACATAAAAGCTCCCCAGAAGTAATATTCCATACTATTCCAGAAAGCAGAAAGCCTTAATCTTTCTTTTTGATCTTTTGAATACCACAAAAAAATTTCTGCATTCTTAATTGGAGTGAACCTGCTGGACAAGGAGTTCACAACAGTGATCTTTGGAGATGAGTCTCACTTTGTAGATCTTGCATCATGTTCAAAGCTCTTCCCTGTGTTGCATCATGCCAGCCTGAGCCCGGTGTCATTGGGCTGGGAATCCCTGGGGGCAGGCAGAGACAGCCTGCTCTGGACACGTGCTGGAGAGGTGGGAACACCCTGGAGACATTCAGTCCCTCAGCTGGGAAAAGTGTTGATCCAGCACACCCTTCATCTGCTGTCTAGATGACTCATATTGTGAAAAGATATTGAGTGGAACGGGAATAATTTCTTCCTTCCACTGGTCCTAACTAGGGCATGCTGTAAATATATGAGTATATTTATAGCTACAGAACTCAGCCTTTTACTCCACTCGTGAGAAACCTGTAGAATTAGCCTATTCTGTGTTTATTGGCTTTTACTGCTTCCAAATAATGCACAGTTTACAAATAAATTTACATTTGTTGCCTCACCTCTTCCCAGATGTCAGTGCTATAATGCCCTTCTCATTTTGAGTCAAGTTCTCCATTATTAATTCAGCTGTTTGTAATTAAATGATTAACTAATCAATTTTTTTTCCTCCTGAGTACCTGTGCAAATGCATTGAAGACTGATTGATTTAACTGGAGTCACTCAGATATAAATTGAGCTTTAACATTATGAAGTGTGAGAAACCAAGAAGAAGAGGCTCTCTGAGCAGGGAATAGGAGGACTTGTGACTTTTAGCCTTGTGGATTTTTTTTGTAGTTCCAGTGGGGAGGAAAAAAAATGGTTCTGGAGCTAGAGATCCAAAAACTACATGGGAATTTGTGTTATTACTTTACCTGCCAAAACTGAGGTTCAGATTTTAAAATGTATGTGGCAGCATTAGCTTTTTTCTCCTTTTTTTTTCCCACTGTCTCATCACATGGGAAGAAAATGAGAATTCTTTTAATGGAATTGAAGGTGAGTAAACACCAAAGGAGATGCTGGGGGTGAGGGGTGGCACTGCACTCTTGTGCTGATTTTGTCAGAGAAGTTAAATTCTGTGTATAACTGTCCTCACTGATTTGAGCAAAGGTGTTTCTGCAGCTCTTATGGAAAGATAAAATGCTTACACAGACGTAAAGGGGTGGGAGGTGGAGATGTTTTTTTATTTCTTGCTCAGTTATATTTTGCTATTGAATGGATATTTTCTCAGGCTGCTGGGAAGCATTTAGGTGCTGCTCACTGCCAGAGGTGGTGGTACAGCCTGAATGTGTGAGTAAACTTTAATGATGCAGCAAAGCTCAACTTTTCCTAATATTTCCTGTAGAACGAGACAGCCTCTGGGAACAGGAGAGTCACTGCCCCCGAGGTGAAGCAGGTGGAGGTTCAGTGCTGGGCTGGCTGCAGGGCACCAGCAGCGCTGGTACCTCCAAAGCAAGGCAGCTGGCTCCCTCTGCTGCTTTCAGCACGATCTGAGTCGTTTTAAGCAAGGAGAATTTGCTTGCTCCGAGTCCTGCGGGTTCCAGCATTCTTGCACCTTCTGGTTTTAATATGGTCTCCTTCCATGGGAGGTAGCTAGGGGGCTGTTCTCCCCTACCTTAAAATCTGTGCAGACTTTTACAGAGAGGAATGTATGTATTTATAACCGAGAATCAAACTGTAATGTGGCAGCTGAGTGTAAGCATTTTAGGTAAGACCTCCATAAAACCATAATTACACCCATCTGTTTCCCTTAAGTACCCAGCAGAAAACAGTTAGCACTTATGTATCTCTTGATAGCTCTCTCTCAATCTGGTGTTATGGGGAAAGAGGGAAGTTAATTTCCCCCTTTATTTTCTTTCTAGAAAAAGAGAGTGCTTAAATTCAAATTTGTGAGTAAAGCAAGCTGAAAGTGTTTGTCAAAGGAGGTTGATTTGTAGATGGAGAGTGTCAAAGCAACAGTTTTTCTCAAGTCTCTCTAACCCTTATGCACCATTTATGGAAAAGACAGAACAGGCACATTTCTAATAAAGTTGTGGCCATATAAATAGATATTAACAATAAAAACTCCCACATAGTCTTTCTTAAAAATATGAGTAGTTTCATCAAAACTTTTGGACATGAAAAGTGCTTGGCAAATAGCTGTAAACTGAATTCCCATTGAGAAGACGCACAAATGAGCCTGTTCTGTTCTGTGATTTGACCAGATTATCCTCCCTCACCTGGGGTAAATCGGCGAACACCTCAGTTGAAGAGGGGTTTGAGAGGCCAATTTCCATTGTGTCAGGGCTGATAAACTGACTCTCGTACATTTCATATAGAAAAAAAAAAAAAAAAGATTAAAGTGAGAGAGAAAAATAAGTAATCTGAGGCATTATTAGGAAGGAAAGAGAAATTGACTACAAGAAGCTCTCTGCTTGTGGGGTTTTTACCACTTATCGATGACCATTTTGGGGATATTAGAACTAGGATATTTGATACTGCACACGTTAAAATATGGTCACTTACAAGAATTTGCCGACCTGGACACAACCAAGTTCCCTAAAGGTAAGCTCCTCGTCCCTTCTGAAACGCCTTCGTCCGCCGTACAACTTGAAAGTCGCTGTGGGCTCTCAATGACTTTTGAGCTCATTTGAAGGGACTTGCGACTTTCCCCAGCCAAAGGATCCTGGGACACTCCAGCTTAGAGCGGGATGAGCATGGGGAGCTGCAGCAGCGGCTTCCCAGGGAGGGTCCCGCTAACACTGCAATGCCCGGGGCACGGCCTCCTCATCCCGAGGGTGTCCTGGCCAGTGTCCCCTCATGCCGGGCAGGGTCCCCTCATCCCTGGCGTGTTTCGGGCACGGTCTCCTCACCCTGAGCGTGTCCCGGGCAGTGTCCTCTCATCCCGGGCAGGGTCCCGGGCACGGCCTCCTCATCCCTGGCGTGTCCTGGGCAGGGTCCCCTCCCACCTGCCGTGTTCCGGTCAGGATCTCCTCATCCCGGGCATGGTCCCTTCTCCCCGGGCAGGGTACCGGTCACGGTCTCCTCATCCCGGGCAGGGTCCCGGGCAGGGCCTCCTCACCCCGGCTGCCACCTCGGCCCCGGCCGGTCCCGCGGCACCAGTAGATGGAGCTCCAGGATCCCGATTGCTGTAGGGGCCATGAAATCGGTGTCGAAGGGGCAGGCGACACCTTGGTGTTTTGCTGTGGTGCTGCCGTTCGCCCTTTGCTACGCCGATGAACTTGCGCTGAGAGATGAATACGAGCGCAGGGCGTCTCAGGATCTGAGAAGTCAGGTTGGCTAAAAAAAAAAAAAAAAAAACCAAACAAAAAAATTCGTTTCACAGAATGATAGAACGATTTGGTTTGGGAGGGACCTTAAAGATCACCGAGTTTCCATCCCCCTACCAGGTGCAGGGACACCCTGAGCAGGCTGCTCAGGGCCCCATCCAGCCCGGGCTTGAACACGAACTGAAGGGGCATCCACAGCTCCTCTGGGCAACCTGTGCAGTGCCCCACCATCCTCAGAGGTAAGAATTTCTTCCTGATGTCCAATCTAAACCTACTCTCAGTTTAAAATCATTTCCCCTTTTCCTGCCACTATGTGCTCACGTAATCAGTTCTTGTCCCTCTTTCTTTTAGGTATACTCTATCTTCATGTATAAGTAGGCTGCAATTAGATCACCCTGGAGCTTCCTCTTCTCCAGGCTGGACAAACCCAACTTTCTCAGCCTTTCCTCATAGGAGAGGTTCTCCATCCCTCAGATAAATTTGGTGGCCTCTTCTGGTCTGGCTCCAACAGGTCCATGTCCTTGTTGTGCTGGGGACTCCAGAGCTGAGTGCAGCATGGCAGGTGGGGTCTCACCAGAGCAGAATCCCCTCCCTCACCTGCTGCCCACAGTGCTCTGGATGCAGCCCAGAATAGGGTTAGGTTTCTGGGCTGAGAGCTCACTCTGCTGGGTCATGTCTGGTCTTTTATCCACCATTTATTGCTGGGTATCTCTGCCCAAACCATGCTTCCCAAATATCACCTGCTACCAAATTATCACTGCCAGGGCAATTAAAGATACTGGCACCTAATAAGCCTTTTCTGCATGTTGTGTCTATCTGAGTAAAAGCTTCTGTGCATCCATATTTAGTCTCTTACTAGAATCACACTACTGAATGATAAAAGATATCATTTTCCATCTCAGGATACCTGTTTCCTCAGGTGTTGCTGGAGCAGGGTGGCTGGTGGCACTTTATCTGATATTTCATGCCAGACCTATCCAAACCAGAAATAACTCTCTTTAGACCCAAAGGAGAGAAGTAGGTGTACTCACACATCACAGGATAAATATTTAGATAAATAGCAAGGATATCTAAAGCCCTATCTAAAGCTTTCCCATGGACTTTCTGTTAGTACACACTTATGCTGGATTCTGTTCAAAGAACAGCTAAGTAGCACAGAGCAGTCAGAGCTTTCTAAATTCCCCTTTCAGATAAAGAAGTTTAGATGTCACACGTCAAATGTAATCTGACCTCAGGGGTTTCAGCCTAGTCTTTAACAGGCATTTCTCACCCTTGAGAAAATGCCTGGCTTTTGAAACAATGCCTCCTTTCAAGAGCTTTGGCTTAATATTGTGGCGTGAAGGTCAAGATTGTCTTGTACTGACTGGCAGGAGCACAGCAGCTTTCACAGTGGTTCCTTTCTTTGTATGTGGCTTTTACTTGTGCTTAACATTTTGAACTAGAAAATGAAGAGAATGAGAAAGTATAGTTTTCTGTGAGAGGCTTTGATGTGTTTTGTCTTTTAGCCTCACTGTTGTTGTGTTGTCATAATACTGAATTTTTATTCTCCTATTACCTGATGCCCTTTATTGACAGGACTGTTTACTTTTGTTGGTCTTAAGTTTCTGGCAAGGTACGCAGACAATTTCAACTTGGACCTTTCAGTGGAAGGACACAGAGATAATTCAGGGTGTCTCCTCTGTGCAGGCTACCAATGGAATAAATAAAGAATGGACCTGTACAAGCCAGGTCAGCTCAACCCAGACAAAATGAAGGTAAATTACAGCACAGGCAGGCTGGGAGCAACCACTAGAAGGGCTGGAAAAGGTTATATCGAAATGGTTCTATTCTCAGATCTGAATAGAGATTGTAAAAGGAGCCTGCAAATTGTACGTGTGCTATTGAGCCCCAGAGGCAGCTAGGCAGCAGACAGGTGGGGGAAATTCCCCTGGGAACAGCTCTGCTTGGGTTAGGTTACACCTCCTTGTCATCACCCACCCTGGATGAAGTCCTTCCACTCTTGCCCCGGGTGGCTGTCAGGTGGCTGTGTGAGCTGGCTCTTGCTTTCCTGGGGTGGGACAGCATGCCAGGAGTGATGCACTTGTTTGGCAGCTGTGGATTGGAACATGAATCTGCAACGTGGGGTCTTAGAGGAGCCCGTGTTGCTCTTGATTCACAAGCCACAGTGGCCAAACAAGCAATTTTTTCTGATGTAGCTGGTGTGTTATGTGTGACCTCTTCTACTGGAAGTGGCCTTTTCTCAGAGGTACCTGAGTCACTCACTGTCACCTCAGGCTACACTTGCTGTGATGTATTTTTTTTTCTCAGACTGAAACTGAATTAATTTAGAAAGGATGCCTGGAAGGACAAGAGAGAGATGGCCTAAGCAGTAGGGCTCTTCCCAGACTCTCAGGGATAGCAAATGTTGAGGAATTGAAGTATACTTATAACCCATTCCTTTTTTTTTTTTTTTTTTTTTTTTTTTTTTTTTCCCCACCACAGGAGCAATTCTCACCCATTTTCAGGTTATTCCAGGGCTGACAAACACATCCCCATGTCTTCATGTCTAGGAATTTCGTAATCGTCTTCAGGAAAAAAATAGTGTTAACTATGCTGGCATACAAGGAATGCATAATAATCTACCTGGAGAAAAGGATACATCTGCTGCCTGAGTCCTTTAAAGTTCAGTTCCTAAATGGGTGGAGATCTAACAGTAAATTTTGGCAAGGTGGCCTATCTGTTTGAATTATATTGGTTTCAAAGTCCTGTGTAATATGGTGATATCAAGAGCTGGCGAGAATGTCTTTAAGCTTGGCTTTTTAAACTTCTCTTCTTTAGGACTAATTCTGAAGCAAACCTGGGGAGTCAGTTGTGGATTTGCAGGAGATGCCAAGCTCTAAAAACAGGAGAGGCTGCTGGGGTGAGCCACTTCCAGTCAGCATGAGCTGGAACTGAGTGCCCTGAGGTAACTGAGGGAGAGTGCAGCACCTCCAGATTCCTATTTCATAATGTGTAATGAGCAGACTAAAAGCACTTTTTAAAAATAGAACCTTTTAATTTTTTGTTCCCTTTTTAGTTCTCTTTTTTTTTTTTTAACTGGAAAATCAAATATATTTCAATCAGGTACTTCAGGCATTGGTACCTATGAAAGAAGAATGACATTATTTTTTGGCATGGAAAGAATGTTGGAAGATTTAGAAAAGAAAATGGATAGCTACTGCATGAAGGTAGCTTTTAATGTGCTGATCCTCAGAGGTGCTGCCCCTTGGGCTGGGAACTGACTGCAGGCACAAGAATTGATGTGATGTTTGCTGCCTTTCCAGTGGTGATTAACTTTGGAGAAATAAAAGTAATTAGTTGAAGTACCTTATTTCATGTTCCTACTGAATGTTATAATTTAAGAATAGTACTTACATTTATTAGAAATACCTCTTTAAGAGCATTGTTTTGTTGGTTTTTTTCCTAAAATAAATTTATCTGGGTCTTAATGATTCCAGTGCCAAGGATTAAGGTCTCTGTCATAGGCAGCTCATGCAGTAGCTCCTACTGTTCCACTTCCACAGAATTTTGTGAATAAAAAGGGTGGACAAATACATAGCATCAGACATGGATTCGCCTGCAGGGTGTGTCCTGTGTGCAGGGACAGCCTTGTGCCTGCAGTCCTCATGAACCATGGGTGGATTTCCTGGATGATTCTGAGTTTATTATGTCAAAAGTGATTTATGGGTCATGGTGTTTGTTTTAAATGAGTAAAACAGTAAAGAGTTAATTTATATTACAATTAATAAATTGTAAGTATCTAGATCTTTCTGGCTTACCAGCTGAAGATTTTGGTATTCTCTCCTATTTAACACTCTGTCTGTTTTCATTATGAACTGAATTTGCAATAAAGTACAGGGTTTAATTTTGACAAAATTATTATTGGATAATGTGCATTGCTAACTTTCTCTGTTTGCCCATAATGATCCAGATTATCCAGATATTGCAGGAAAGGTCATCTAGGAGTTACTTGACTCAAGTACAGTGTGTTGGCAATATGAAATGCCACCTTTTTGAATCAAGACATAAATAAGTCCTTTAACTTTACTGCTACTTTCCCCCCTCTTTCCCAATAATGTAGCTATGCCCTGATTGTATGGCAGTACAAACACTCAGATTCCTTGATCAAATCTTCTCCATAATTGTGCACGCCTTGATCCTATAAAGCCCTTGCATTCTTCACATGGAAGCTTTGTTTTGTTTTGTATTGCTCATTTAAAGACAGAAATAACGCTTTGCAGTCAGCTTATTTGGATATTCTGAAACCAGTAAAGAGTGTCCGTGTCAGGGCTAAGGCACAAAGGTTAGCTGCTGAGTCTGGCTCTGTTGCATAGCTGTTCTGGGGTTAAGATATGTACTTAGTGTTCCAGATCTCTGATATTATTCATCATTCTAGAGGAAAAAAAAAAAAAAAAAGAGTCAGTTAATGAAAAGCAAAAATTTTGAAATATGTAACATTATGTCATGCAAAAGACATGCAGTGAGAGGATCGGATTGCATCTGAGTGTTTTCCAGCATTAGGAATGTGGCAATACTTCCTCAAAATTAATATACTCTTCCTGAGATGCATTATTTACCAGAAACATGGGAGTTGTGGGGATTTGGGTTGGTGTGGCAGTGATGGTGATTTTAATTCACCATCTGCCTCCCTAGACCCTAATAGCCTTTCATTTATTTCATATTCACTAGGGCGTAGAAAATGCTCAGGGTGTTTAAAATATTCCGTGGTTTAAAAAGAACTAGATAAAAGAAATTATAATTATTAAGTGCAGGGGGAATTGCAGTGAAAAGTTTTTGAGTGCTTTCCAGGAGGATGCACGAGCTCAGACTTGCCTCATCTATTTCCACCTATGTCCTTCCACAGTCTCTTTTCCTGAGCCATTTGGGAAGCTTCCTTATCTGCACGTTGCTCTGTCAGGGGTAGGTGTGCCATCTGCATATTATTGCAAATTAGAGGATCCATCCATCTACTATCTTAGATGAGTATGGCTTTCCTGCAGGACTTTGTTAAATTGTGTAAATTTAATTTTCATATCCCTTCTGGAATATTGAACAAAACTAATTTTATGACTGTAGGGTTTGAAAGCAGAAGGGGCAGTAAGTTGATATAATTAATCATTGTGTCATTGCTGCAGAATAATGGACTAATTCTCTTCCTAATTTCCAGTTACTTATCATTTGAAATCTCACAGGGAAAACAGCACTGTGTAGAAAGAACAAGGAACAACCAATTAATGTAAGTGTTTTGTTTCATCATCTTAAGCAACTGTAACAGAACTGAGGAAACTCTGGTTGTGATTTATTAGTTGCATTTTTTAAATTTTCATATACAGTTGGATATTTGCCTGAACTGCTTTATATGGAAAAAGTAATGGATTTCCCGTACTGACATATTTTTGTACATCAAATTTGCATTTTTAGAAAACAGTCAAGTACACAGAATAATTAGCTTGAGTTAAAATGAACAAAACAAGCCATCTAAAACTCTTTGTTAAAAATTTTAAATATTTTTTATCCCAACTCTGAAAAATTAAACCCCTCTGCAATTATAAAAAAATCAACTGTGATCTGCCAGCAGGTCCTAATTTGGGCCTCTTAAACTAAATACTCAAGTTTTACTTACAGGACTGTTTTGAATATTTATTTTACAGCTGATCATTTTAAATGTACCTACTGCCTGTCACTCATTTTGGTGTGGGACTGTGGGCTCTACTCAATCTTTGCAGGTTCAGGTTTAGGCTGGCACAGCAAAAATGACCAACATCTCTGATATCCCCCACTGGGTTTGGAATCTGGATGATTTCAAGGGAGAATACCGAGAAGGTGAAAGAGAACAAATAGGAATGAAGCACTGGGAAACACTGGATCAGAGACAGAGTAAGGGAGGAGCTGGGGGAAAAAGCATCACAGGAATGACTGTGTGGAGCCCATAAAGATGCTGCTGAGTCCCAGATGAGGTGTTGGAAAGGCGGAGTGGGAATGGAGGAGGGAATAGGAAGTTTTGGCATGTGTGAGATAAGACTCCGTGGGATGGATAGAACAGGAAGTGAATAGAAGAGGAAGATAATTTGGTAGCTTCTGTTACTGTAAAGAGTTCAGCATCATTTCTGCCAGCAAGTTGGAAAGCATTTAAAGGCTGAGCTTTCAACTAAAAATTCTCATTAAGTAGAGGCCCAGTAACCCTGTCTGAAAGGTCAAAGCAAAAATACCAAACAAGGCAGCATTCCCCCCACTATTTTTTATGTAAGTACAGCTAATTGAGCTGAACTCAGAGGAAATACTAACTTGAACCTTTTTATTTTCTTTCCTTGAACAGGAATTCAGCATGAACTGTTTGTTAGTTTGAAGTTTTACTGATTTGGAACAACTTTAGTCACTGCTGAACCCAAATGAGAACCAAACTGAATAACTAACATATTTGACTGTGTAAGTAGATGTAAAATTTCAGGATCAGTTTGTGGCAATACCATTTTCTGCATTTTTTGTTTTAATTCCACTTTTCATTTATCCTGCCCAGATTCCTTCCAGGCTCCTGCTTTGAATCAGGTGGTGCTACAGCTTGTAAAAAACCTTCTGGTGGGATGAATGGGAGAGAATTCATGTTGAGGTTTAGACTGTGTGAATAGGATTGCTCAGAGTCCTCTTTTTTTGATATTGCTTGATTACTGCTTCCACCCTCACAAGGAGCTTCAGGAAGGGTGCAAAGGAATCACCTACCTGCCTTCCAGACACTAGGGAGAATATTTCTCCATGTTGTGCTGTGATGTCAGCTGTCCTCAGTGCCTAGTTGTCAGATGAGCACTGCTGTGACAAGTCACTTGGAAAAAAAGGGTATTGGGTGGGTTTTCATCTAGACATCAGGTGATTTTAGGAAAAAAACTGGGAGATTCATATAGAAATTGCCACGCAAGAGTTCATGCCAGTTATGTTGTTAGAAACTTAAATGCTGCACAAGCAAGCTTTTGGAGCTTGATTTTTGTTTTCCTGTCTCTGGAGAACATGGTGTCAAGAGCCCATTTTTTATTTTAAGAATAGTATAAAGTCTTGATTGTTCTTTGATCCTAATGCTGTGCTGAAGGTAGTTCAAAGTTATAAGGAGTTATGTATGCTGTGTCTTAATGAAATGCTTGTCTGAAATTGTACTGATAGCCTGCTGTGAAAAAATCAATTTGCCATCAGCAACTGAATGTACTTGATGCTCAATTTAGTTCACCCAACTATTTCACATTCGTTCCCTGTAGTAAAACAAAAAGGGTCCTGAGAATTAATTACAGTGTTAGCATCTGCTCGTGGCAGCTTTGCTGATATACTTGGTGGAATAAGATACTTAAGGTGGGAGGGAGATGGAGTGTAAAGTTTTTCCTCCTGCTATTTCTTATGCAAATATCTTTTAAAGGACAGGCTCCTCTGATGTTTCCTTTACTTTTTCTTTTGGCATTAAAGCACTCAGTTGTGTTGAAAACTAGCAAATACTAATTGCTTCCAGATAATTTGTGTTCTGTCACTTTTTCCTAGTTCATATTTCCATAACTGTTGCTGGCTGCACAGTGGAGTATTGTTTATTTGAATGTTGGTAATAACATTTCTTAGTTTAAAGCAAATCCCAAATATTTTGGGGGGGTTCAGTAGATGAATGAGAAGTTGCTGAAATTGCAGGTTCCTGAGATTCCCAGTGTTGCATCTTGTGTTAGTGTCATTCCAACTTGCTGTGCCAAGCACACTGTGGAGCAGCCTTGAATGCTGGACAAGAGTACTTTTGTCTTGTGCAAAGTCTTCTTTAACAGTTTCACCTTTTTTAACGTTAAAAGTTGTCAGTGTGCTCACATGCCAACCTAAACTGAGGTTTTATTGTGCTGAAAGTATAAACTGAGTTGCAACACAATCACACAAAGTATCAATAACTTTAGGATTTTAATATTTGATAATTTTGTGTTTTAATGCATATTCAAGTAAATAAATCTTGGTCACTTGGTCTAGGAGAAGGATTGGGTCCTGTAATTTTTGCTGGGGCTTTTTTTTTTTTTTTTTTTTTTTTTGAACCATCACAAAGTATAAATTATCTTTCTTGGAATGCTGGAGAAAACATGATCTCTCAAATCCAAAAGATTTTCATTATTTGTAAGTTGTCTGTAAGTTCTGTCGTGTCAGATTTGAAATGTGTTCATCCACAACACTGTATTTTGGAGAGGATCATCTTAGATTTCTGTGAGAGAGTGCTTGAAATTTAATCTTGTCATGGATGATTGTGATGCCTATAATGGTGGTAGAGTTGTCCTGTTTGCACTGGAGAATGATTTTACTTCATGTAGTTATAATGAACCCCCTAAATTTGGTGAGGTAAGACCAGGTTCATTTAAATTTTCTATCCATTAGATTGCCATGTACCAAATGCTTTTACCTTCTTAACTCCTAAGAGGATTATTGAAGCAGTGCCTGACACTGGTCAGGTGCAGTGGTAATTAATACTGAAGCAAAAATAAAAAAAACATATAAATTAAATATTTAATAAATTAATACTCTTCTAAAACTGCAGTAACATAGTGTGATATTTAATATACACACCTGAATATCTTTTTTCTTCTATCTTCTAAAATTTTAACTGAGGGTTCAAATAGTTTTTCTTTGCTCCCCATTGGCTCAGCAATGGGAGAGCATTTCTCTGTTTTGCAGATATGCTTTATTAGAACATCATATAGCATGAAATTTAAACTCTCTGCATTTTTTGAAAGTTTTTGAAAGAACATTTGCTGCTCCTCCAGACTAAACACATCCTCTAAATAACTTTTTTTTTTTTCTACTTAGCCAGACCATCCTAATCAGGAAATAAGTCATATTTCTTTATAAAAATAGGGCGGTAATTTATTAAAAGTGCTGCTGAGAATATTTGTGATCTCTTTAGACATGAGCAGATACTCAGGTGAATTGGAATCTAGTGTTTTTTACAATTCTTGAATATAGTTCTTATCAAGGTATATGCTTCTTGTATTGTTAGACAATATTGAGGGGACAGAAAAGAATAAATCTGTTCTGTCATTGTTTAACTTTTATAGCATGTGGTAATTGTTACCTTGAAAATACATTATATATATTTACATAAGCTATAAGACTTCCAAACCAATATTTTCTGTGTTAGCTTTGGTCTACAAGGCGTGCAGAATCTTCTGATCTCCATTCCTTGCATGAAAAATAATTGTCAAAAAGAAGTGGATTTTTTTGACTACTTGAACAAAACAGAAATGGGAATTTGTATGTGCTTTCAATTTGATAGGAAGGGAAACTTTTTTTTTTTCTGGTGTGGGAAAAGTGTTCCTGATAGCCTAATATATAATACAGTTGGGAAGAAAACTGTAGATTTTGTACACCACTTAATTTCTCTAGACATTGAAATATATTCACCTGGAGAAGCAGCCTATTTTGTGTCTAGCATTTTTCATTAGAGGTACTAATTAGCAACAGCTAACAAATGATGCTGTTATGCATTAATACTCAGAAGTGCATCCAGGATGGATGGATCCACATTGGATCCATCGCTGAAACTGGGGACACCTGCTCTCAGAGCTCTGGGCAAGATACCAAATGCAGAAATGGTATTGAAACAGCATATAGAGAGCATTTAATATATTTTTAAATTGTTTTGTGGATTTTTTCGAAGTAAGAATCCTTTGTGTGGTTGCCTGCACTGCTTGGAGTTGGACTTGATCATTCAGCTTGTGGCAGTGGAGGGGTGAGGGGACTATTGTCTTTACTCATGCTTGGTGTCAGTATAATATAGAATATTTTGTTATAATCCTATTTAATATAGATCAGTTTTCAAGCCAGATCATTGCCCTGATTAACTCCTTACTACACTTGTTTATCTCTGTGGCAAAGAGACCTTTCCTTCAGCTTTGAAGGGCCTTCATTACTTATCTTTCCTTGATTTATGGTAGCTACATACATCACATTGCAACCCTCACTTTCTTTTATGGTAGCAAAAGGGTTTCAAGCCCACCTTAAAATACTTCAGGAGTTGAACGCATGTGTAGTTAACAAAAATAAATTCCATAAGGTCCTTGTTTCAAATAACCCCCTCTCCATGGACCATGGTTGGACATATGGGGCAAATGCACACATAACAGAACTCTCCTTTCTTCTGTTCTCATTTTCTCGTTTTAGTTCAACTCATAAATTTGCCAGATATTGATTTTTTCCCCCTAAATTTTCCTAAAACAATCAATGATAAAATCAAACTAAAGTTATTATTTATGAGGTTACAGCACAGCTGTTAATTTTTTCCTGCTCCTGTACCTACCAGAAAACCAACCAAATGGATGTTTTATTTGTGGGATGTTTTTATTTTGTTGTTTCCTTGTTTGTTGGCTTCTTTGCACTGAAACAATGTTTTCATCTGTTTCCTTACCCAAGGCAGAAAAGTCTTGATTTGGACTTGTCTAATTTCTCATGGTTTTAGTGTGTAGGTATAGAAAGGTTACAGGGCTGAATTTTTTAGATGATTTCTCTTTTCATGAATTGTCTGCAAACCAGAAGTTTAGAGGGAAAGTAGGGAATTATATCAGAACAAGTCTTTAATAAACCATCACAACAGGTACATATATTTTATTGGAGGCTATTCCATTGCCACTGTCCAATGCCTACTAAGACAAACATTTATCTAAGAGGGTGGTTTTTACACTTATTTCACTTTTATTAGTTTTTTTTAAACTATGGAAACCACTTCATATTCTTTGTACAGCTGTCTATGCAAAAAATTCTGCAATAGCTTGTGTTGTAACTGAAAAAACTTTTAGGGGTCTTCAAGTTGAAGAAGTTTGGAACAAGTGCATTAAATTTGATGGCAGGCAACCTTTAAGAGGAATATAGACAGTTGTATTGGATGGGAAAAGTAAAGTAACAGTAAGAATTAACTTTTACTCTTGACATTTCTCTTCAGTAAATAACTATCTTACAACAGTGCTCATAATTCTCATGGCCCCATTTGTATTCTTAAATTTTGATAGATTTCTGCACTTTATGACTGTTCAAACTGTGTGTTGATGGCAGTAAAAAGGAATGACGTTTAATTTAGTACCACTGAGTTTTCATTTTCAAGGAATATCTTAAGTAAAATGCACCCATGTGGTATACTTTGGAAGATCCTAGGAACAGTTTCCTGTACCCTTTTCCCCCTTTCCAATCTTTGAGAGCCAATCTTTGAGATTATAGATGTTATTTTGAGATTTTTTGCATAAAGTAGATAGCTGAGCATGTGTTTGTGTGCACTCAACCATGTGTGTTCCTGGGAACTTTTTTATTTAATGTAGAAGAGAAATTGGTAACTTCCCAGTTCATGATAACAAAATATGGAATTAAGGAATACATACATTTGATTGTGGCAAAAAACCAAACACAAAAGAACAGCACTGGGAACAAGACGGCAGGGTTAACATGACTTTTAGGGAGAAAGGCATGTTTGGTTGTTTACCTTTTCCTTCTACTTAACATAATTACCTCATTTGTGACTTTGCATTAAAATCTGCCTTACTGTCAGGTGGAAAAATAATTTTTAATTAGTGCTACCTTCAGTGCATTTTCAGAGACCCAGTGAAAAATCTGTAATTGCTTGCAATTTTATAATTCATTTTAAATACATAATGACATAGCTGTTTGCTTACGTAATCTGTGTACTGGTATGTAACTTCATGCAGCATAGAATGCTTTTTATTGGCAGGCCCGTGTTTAGCTGGTGCTTGATTTAATTTTTTAGTGGTAAACCTTAGCTCTTAAAGTTGAGGTTTTTGTGTATAAGTACTGAGTGACTGAACTGTTTTGATTGGTATCAGGCACGTTTAAGGGTGGCTTTACATGTTTAAGCTAGCTTTATACATGTTATAGAGTTTTCATTATGACAGGTTTAATGCTGAGGATGTCAAGTATCAGTACACAGAATACCAAGAGATTTTTCTGCAATCATGTCTAAAGCACTTTCTCTTTTGTATTTACTATTGGAAAAGTGTTGAACTGGATGCCATGACTTGCAAATTGATCCCCATCTCAATGGTAAAATCAGTAAATGTTTGATCTGAAAGGAAGCAATATTGATGATTTCTGAATATAAATTCTAACAAGTCTTTGTGCAGTGCCCTCCGCTTTTCATCTGAGGTACCTTTTATAAAGGATAACTTGAGCCTCTCTAGGCTATTAAGAAAGGAAATGTAGAATAAAGATGCCACCTTGTGGGTGAACAAAATGATGCAATAGATGATTTAAAATGTTTAACAAATAGATTCTATGCGTTTGTGACTGACTGCTGGAAATTGATTTTATTTTTTCTTAAACATTTAGAATTATTTTTGGAGTTTAAATTAATGAATTTTTTATGAAGTACTTAAGTAACTACATTGGGACCATTCTGCAGTAGGTGTTAAATGACTGCTAAAAATCATGCTTGTAAATCACCACATAATTTTGGCATCAAATTCAATGCATTGTTCCTAATGTATTAAAGCACACCTTTAATGCTGTCGTCCTAACCTTACTGAGTGACAAAAAAAACCAAAACCAAACAAAACCCAAAACAAAAAGAAGCAACAGACAAAAAAGGGAAGATTTTGTAGATATTCCCTGTATGAAAACAGAATGGTGATGCATTCAGGTTCCTGTGCTGGAATTCTCAATACATGCCAAGATGAACACATTACATATGTTAATTTGTCATTCTTAACTGCATGTCATGGATTTCTTGCAGCATTCAATGAAATACCAGGTGTCTACAGACCTTGGTGTTGTGGTTTTGAATCACCTTTGCCTTGGGCAAGTTTGTATAGAATGATCTGGATTTTTAGGACTTTATTTCAGTGGGTTTTGGCTCATTCAGTGGTAAGGGCCTCTCACAGCTGTTCTATATGGGGAACACAACTGAGAGAAATGGTACTAATACCTCTATTCTTGTACAGATTTTTGGAGATTCATTCATTTTGGATTTTGCTTTGGAAAATCCATGTTTACTGTGCACCCCAGGTTTCTTGCATCTTATAAACTCTTCAGGATCACTTAAGCTTGTTTGTGGCATTGTGAATCTTTGATGTAGAGAACAATTTCTGCTTCTTTAAGGTACTATGAGCAACATCATGTTCCTTTGGCTTTGGATTTATTTCTTCCTGGTTTGTTTGCAGGTTTCAGGAGGATTGTTAATGTAACAGATGTAAATACTTTGGTAGGATTCTTCTTTTCCATGAAACTTGGTTCAGATTAGGCCAAGGCAACCCCTGTCTCTCTTTTTTATGGACAACTGGATTAACGTGGGTGGAGGTTCTGCGGTGCAGCTGAACAAGTCATTGCTGGCAATTAACTTCTCTACATCTGGCATCTCAGATTATTTTATAAAGGCATGGTTTTACTACTAGCCAAGAGAAAGACCTTTTATTTGTCAGCTGGTAGAAGAATGGTAGAAGAATTCCTCATACCTGGTCACAGCTCTGAAATCTGCTTCTTGCTCTCATGTGGCCCCCATGAGCTGCTGAGAAGGCTGTGGGAGTAGCACAGAGTCTTCCCTGTAAGCTCTGCTGTCTTAGGGCTCTCCTGGGGGCTGAATAGTAGTGTGGTGGTTTTTCTTGGCTGATGTTGACCACAAGAGGTCAGGTATTCAAAAAAAACTATTACAGCATACTATAAAATATTCCTAGCCTGAAGACATTTTAGGCTCTTCTGTGTTATGCTCTGAGTTATCTGCCTTGGGCACCCTTACGAAATAATCAATGACATCAGAATCATCCAAAAAGTCAGGCAATAAGTGCCAAATGCAGATTATTTTTTGTGTATGGTTGTGCACACCTTTTAAGCATGCCAAGCTTTAATAACTCCATGCCCCATTATTTCAGTGGTGTTGATATTTAAATATACATGGTATTTGCTGGCTCAAAATCTATTACTGCAGCTGTCTATTCCTAACATCCTGTAAGAGTGCTTTTGATTTGAATGATTTTTCTCTTCTATGGCAGCTGAGTATTCTGAACTTAATGTTTTGTGCCCTGCTCAGGAATTACAGGGTATACAAAATATACCCTGAAATTCATTCAAACTTTTAAAACTTATTATGTCTAGCAGAGACAGATTTAAGATTGCTGAGGTTTCTGGTTGAAGTACTCCAAGCAGAAATCCATACTCCATTAGGTTCTGAAACATTATGTGACCTTAATTTTCCAGGTATTTTGCCCTTCAAATTGAAGAGAGTATTTTAATACTATTTAAGTCTCCTGAAGAGCCTTGTAATATGATAGGCTTAAGTTGTGAACCATTTGAACAAAATGAAAGATAAAAATGTAATTTAGGATTTTGTATTTTTTTTAAATGTATAGCAACATAAAGATATACATCAAATAGCACATTGAAACAGGTGATAAGAATTGCATATTTTTGGTGCATTTTCCAGTGAAATTATGTGTACAGGCAATCTACCATATTTCTTGTCTGAAGGTCTTTCTTTGCATTTGACTTTTTTAGGCAGAGGCATTTCCAGTGATTTGAATCTAGGGATTTGTCTTTTATGTTGTGGTGTACTTCACATAAAATTCTACCTGCAGAGCAGATGTAGGATCGCATCTCAAGAGATGAAAGAGAATTTCAGAGCTAAACTTACTTTGTGAGGAAAAAAAGAGGAAGAATTAGCTTTAAAAACCCTTACAGAAAAAGTTAGGGAATAAATTTATTTTTCTGTTAATGAATGCAATGTTTTCTTCCACCAATATTAAATACAAGGAAATGAAAATTATCAGCAGCTGGTAGTATGCCCAGCTCCATGAGATGTTAGAACTGGACCTAATAAATGACAGCAATGGCTTCTGATACTTTATCTCTTCTAACATAATTCTTGAGCACTCCCATGGCTGTGCAGTATGACAGAGGCAAATTACATCAATGACAAAAACCTGGATAAAAGGAGGAGTATGTAATTGAACTATAAGGGCACTTATTCTAGAGGTGAAAATATATATATTCATGTGTATATTTCTATATTTTGTAAGTGTGCATCTCAATAGTTACCATAAGTTTTGATAGGTGGGGTTTTTTTTGGTCGAAAAATCATGTTTTATTCATATACACCCAAAAAGTGTTAAGGGCAGGGTTTTCTGTAACTGCATACAATACTGATTGTTATTATATGCTGTAACAACTGAGTGTAGGTTGCCTTACCTAAAGCTTTTCATTAATTGCTGATAAGCCCAAAATGTTCTTGAATGGAACACACTTTTGCCAGGCCTGTGTGCTGATAGCAGCCTAACAGATTATACAAATGTCATGATGTCAAAGAGAACAGCCTGGGATGTGGGTGTCAGCACTGAGACATTTTCCAGTCACCCCTTCAGGTTGGGCATTCTAGTTACTGAGCACAGGAAGGAATGTAAAACATAACCCAGCAGGCAACCATTAATTGCATTTTGCTTGTCTGAGCTGCTGTTTGCCTGTTTTAGGCTGCCAAACACCAAGCTTTTCCCACGAATTTCATTAGCTCTTTCCCAGTCCTGAGGGTTTGCTGCATATTTGGGATCCTTCTCAGAGAGCTGTGGGTGCAGTGGTCAGTGGTGGCTACTGAATTAGGTCTTAGTGGCTGGTCCAGTTTTGGTGAAGTCAGAATAAATTCCTTTTGCTGACAAGACTGCCAGTGCTGGTTTTAAAGCATCGCATGCTGCCTTGGCACTTGGTGGGTGTGAACATTCACCCTGTATTTCTGCCAAGCTAGGAGTAGGACAACTGTGAGTGCAGAAAGGCAGCCAGGAATTTTGAATCAGAGCTGTGAAAAATTATCTCCCCTTTAGTCTGTGCTTGTGGGCTTTATTTTGCCAAAAACTGCAAACTTGACCTCTGATTTGCTAAATTTTACTAACTAGCAACTGCAAGGAATCTAAAAAAGGCTGTTTCAAATGATTCGAGATTGTGTATTTGTTGATTTTTTTTTTGTTTCATCTAGAAAGCTGTGAAGTTTTGTGTCTACTTTACTAAGAGTAATTAGCCCAGCACTCTGAAATGCACAGAGTGAAGGAAAGACTGTGGAAAGGAAAGTGCCATCAGAATATGAAAAGGTTAAAAACTTATTAAAATTCCTGATGTTGCGGTTAAAAAAAAAAGATCTTTATCAGATTTCTAGAAGTACTGAGTATCCACCATAACACATCCACTTACTACTTAGAATTTTTGTGAGCCATGATTTTTGTTATTCCATTAGTCTTTATGGAGAGAACAAGCTTCAGTCTGATGCTGGAAGGATGAATCTGGATAGGATAGGAAGGATAGGAATCTGGAAGGAGATCTTATTCTCACCAAGAACTAAATAAACTTGTGGCCACAGTGTTTCTGCCATTTGTAGAATCTCTTCACAGGAGTTACAAGATGTCACTTGTAAATTATAATCTTTGTAACCTCTGTAGTTCTGCAATGCAAGCACTCCCAAACAAAATCAAACTTTTCTGTGCTTCACATTCCAGTCACAGATAAAAAATTTATCTCATAAAATACAGGGCAAGAATATTTCCATCTATCATTTTACAAGAGAAGAACAAAACTGTTTTATCTTGGAAGAAGCAACATGATCTTGCCCCTTTAAATGAAAGAAGAGATCCTTTGCCTGTGAAAATTAAATCCTCCACAGTTTGTAGTTGCTTTTCAAACTCCTCAGTCTGACAGTGAAATCATGTAATCTGATAATAGCATGCCTGAGGCTTATTGTGATTTTTTGGGCAGTGGTATTAGCAGATGCTGTGCTCTGTTGATTTTAGTCACTTAGGGTTTGATCCTGATCCCACTGACCTGAGTGTAAATGTACTGTGACTACACTGACTTCACTGGAATTACCATAAACATTTTGGGGTGACAGAAAACCACATTTATTTAATGACATTTGTGGTTCTGCTGTGGGCTTTTCAGAAGTCACTAAAGAAAGAAAGGTACAGGTGACTTTTCCCATCTCTTTGTGACAGCTTTCTTAATTCAAAGAGTGTTTGTTGCTGACCAGTTGTTGAATTGCCGTGTATCTGTCTGCGTGTTTGTACTGACGACTCGAGGTCTTTGTGCTGAATGCACACACTGGTTGACTTTCCCTTGTCTTACAGCCAGTTTAAGTTGCTTTAAGATTCCTGTGCCTTGTCACTAGAATTTCTCTTTATTCATGAACCTTCTCACTGACTTTATAGTCAGTTTGAAGCTGATATGAATATATCTGAGTGTCTGTGGTTGGATGGAGTAATTTGACATGTTCTAGGAGTGGTAAGCAGTTGGTGTTGGTAAGTGGCCATAAATAAAAACTAGCAAAACGTAGGATCTAATCCTGCAGTCATTTTTCCCCCTCTGATGCTGTCAATGGGAGATCTGTCTTTATAACAGGGACTAAGGCGGCAGGATTGTACAGAACAGAAATTGTAGCTTGTTCACAGCAGATTTTATAGCACAGATGTCTTCGGTGGCACAGACGTGAATGTTTCCTATTTAGTGAAGGCTTTTTCTTAACTCTGGAGGCTTTTCAGACTGGCAAACCAAACTCTCCACAGCAGACCCTTCAGTTTTTTTCTTATCATATAATAAGGCTAGTTAATTTGATGCTGAGCCTCATGTGCTTTTTTCCTCCTTTATTTTACTGACCAAAGAAATTTAATGGGAATCCTGTGCCTCTTTGTTTCTCATGGCTCTCAAAATCTCCCATTTCAGTATTTTAAAACTCCAAGTAAAAGATGTTAATGGGTGAAGGTGGTAGAGATATCTGTGTTAATAACTACTTCCTGCTACTTGTAACTAGTGATTAAGTAGTAACCAATGTCTGTAATCTCTGATAATAAATTGGTTCACTGTATCTTTCATGCATCCTCAGTGTAATTTAGGGATAAAACAGAAATGTTAAAAGAAAAACAGGAGGGAAAAAAAGAGGAGGTGATGAAAAAGTTTTTGAGCTGGGTTTTTCTTGGTACAAGGGGGGATGTTTGGGACACATGTGAAAGCAGGATTTTAGGCTTGGAGGACCTGCGACAGAGAGAGAGAAAGGTCTCCTGTCTTCTGCATCCTTTCCTTTGTGATTCTGATCTCAGTGGCCACAGAAGAAAGCAAATGTGTTGGTCCGGGAGAGAAGGTCTCCAGAAGTGTCTGACCTAAGTGATGGCTTTCTTTTGGCTGCCAAGTTATTGCTCTGGTTTTGTCACTGAGAGCAGGGGTGACCCAGTATTCCAGTGCTTCTGCTCCCTGCTCGGGCAAAATTTGATGCAGCTGTTAAAGTAAAGGGCTGTAGTGCTGCACAGGACACAACTGGCTCTGGGAAGCTCTGGGAAAGTGTTTGTATGTTTTTTAGGAATTCCTAGCCTGTTTTCTTGGAATTCACCTTTCAGCTTTCCAGGCATTTGCACTGTGCTTTCTAGGAAATGCCAGCTTCTGCTTTCTACTTATATTTCCTCATCACTTTCTAGGATTTTAGTTTATTTATTATTTTTTTTTTCCCCCTGGACTGCATCCTGATAATTTCCCTTCAATTTACAGGAATTGCTTATGAGCCTTTAGAAATTTCCTCTTTTATTTCCAGGAATTTATCTCTGGTTTTCAGTAATTCTCTGTGTCTGCTTGCTACAAATTTAACCTCCCATGTTTTGTGAATTTTCTCTTTGCTCTCTGAGGAATCTCCCCTCTAGGCAGGTATTCTCCCAAGATTTTTGCTCTGTACTTTGTAGGAATTTACTTTGCATGTTTTAGAAAATTTTCCTTGTGCTTTCAAGGAATTCTTCTCTGCCATCTAGAAATTTTCTCTGTGCTGCTTAGATATTTGCACTTGCAAATTCAAGTAATTTACCCTTTACTTTCTAAGACATTCTATATATATTTTGTAGAAAACTTCCACAGGTTTTAGAGGAATAAACCCTTTTCTTTCTAAGAATTTCTCACATGCTTCCTTGGATTTCGCCTTTCGTTTTCTGGGAATTACATCCTTTTCATTTAAACTGAGGGTAAAAACATACTACTCACAAATGGTTATGTATTAATTTATTAACTAGTAGGATGTAGGATCAATTATTTATATGATTTATATCTCAGGCCTTTTCTGTTGAGCCTTTAGTTTTTGCAAAGTGCAATGAGGTCCTGGCCCCGTTTTTTTTTTTTTTTTCTGTTCTAGGTGCTGCTCTTTTATAAGTAAAATTGTAGGACGAGGCCTTGGTGTGCATTCATAGCTCCTGCAGTGCTTGTCTTCCTGTATGAATCATTTGCCATGTAATAATATTTTAGGACATTAATTGTGATAACTGACGTTATCTTAATTTAACAGGTAAGGAAAAATGTAGCAGGAGGGTGATGTAACTTTTCAGCTCCCAAAGGAGCTTAGACAAGATTTAATTTCTAGCTCACTTTAGAAGCAGATATGCCAAAAGTAGAAGTGAACAGTCAGTAAGGGTTGAACCCCAGAATTCTGGTTTGCTTCAGTTTTTTAATCAAGTTCAGGTATTGCAGATGCTAAAAATCATGGAGGAATTGAAACAAAAGAAGATCTAGAATGCTAGATTCTAATATATTGGCCACATAGCTCCCACCTTCCAACACCAGAAAGTTCAAAGTGGGAGTTCCCAGTGTGGTCATTTTTTATCCATGATGGACACCGTGTCTCTTGGCATATCCACCTTGACCAGCACCAGCTAAATACATCAATGTGAGCCCTCACTTGCTCACAGTTTTAACTTTGGTCAAAAGCACCTACAAACACCTGTGGGCTGGGAAAGACAAATAACTTCAGATTGCTCTTTGGTGACATTATCAATTCACAAAGTAAAAGAAAGCAGACTGCAAATGTGATAGGGAAATGCCTCTAGGTGCTGAAAGCTGTCACGTAACAATTCCTCCTCTCTTTGCCTGTTTGTGTTACATATATTAAAAAGAGACAGGTATTAATCTGCTCCTCCTGTACAACTTTTAGTTGTATAAAATGTGCTTTTATCACAGTTACTTTGAGTGGTTAAGCCAGGTAATTTGCTGCTGGAGTGTTTGAGATTTTTATCTATCCATGGGGCAGTCTGCCACACCATTTGCTCATTCTTTAATTGGTTAATTAAATACATTATAGCTTCTGGTTTAAGAGATTAATAAAGGCTTGCAAAATAATCTGTTAGGTACACAGGCTTTGCTTGGTGTCTTGTCCTGTGGTTCTGACACCCACAGGGGTCTGAGAAAGACCACAGGACTCATGAAGGGATTAAAACATCTTGAATAGGAAATCTTAATCAAAAGCTAATGTAAAACCTGTACTTGTTCTTTTTTTCCTTTAAAAATTTGTTTTATATTGGCAGTAATCTGAATCAAAAGAGCTGTAGGCCCCTCCCTTATTTATTGCTTTGTTGATTTATATATTTTTTACTAGTAGTATTTTCTTGTGCCTAGACAAAGGGTTTACAAAGTTGTTTGTGAAAAAGTTATTCCTTCTTTTTTCTTGAATTGTCATATTGACAATATTAAAGAGAAAAACCCATATCCCTCAGTTTATTGATTTGTCAACAGAAGACTTCACTCCAGTCAGAATTTTTAATACAAAAATTTTGTTCAGAAGCAAAATGTAAAATAAATTCAGGATTTTAGCCTCTTTTTAATGTTTTCAGAACGTCTTCAAGAGAACAAAAAGATTTCTACATATCATTAAGCTTATCTCTTTTTTTTTTGTGTGTTATCACATTTTTTTTCCTGGTACATTTCAGAGAATCAAGAACTGTAATAACTTTATCATATTACAGTTAAAAATTTCTTAGATAGTAGGACTAAGAGTATTAATATTGTCAGAGACTTAAATATGGAAATAGGGTATTAATCACGTTTCATGTAAATTGCAAAACGTAGGCTATTGAGTGAGATTAGAAGTTATCTCATGATAAAAGCACTCTATCAGAAAAGAACATTCTCTTAAGTAGTTTTTGTCTCCATGTAAGTATTTTGTACTATTGTTTTCTAATAAGTCATCTGTCATTCAAATAGAAAAGTCCTCGATCTGGGAAATGAGGGGCTAGGATGGAACCAGAGGGCTTAAGGATGTTCAAATGACATCTGAGATTATCTCTGAGGTGCATCAGAGGCAATGGAGCAGAGGAGATTTTGCAGAATGCCAGCTGAAAACCTGGTCCTTGTTTTCTGCGGGAATGCAGGTTGTACACTCTCAGCTTAAGCCAACATTTTGCCTTTTCTTGCAGCTCAGATCCTTCTTTTAACTCGCTGATGTCTCCCTGTGTCTAAAATGCCAACACCCTCATGGTCTCCAGAGACTGAAGCCCCCCTTCTCCTGTGGTGAGCGATGTTGCTTTTGTCACTGCTCAGGGCAGCAGCAGCCTCAGGGTGGGGAGCAAGTGCTTGCCTGAGGGATGACCCCAGATTTCTGCACTCTGATCCCTGTCCTGCAGGAGTTGAGCCAGCTGGAGGCAGTTTCCTATGCCTCACTTGCAGTAGCCATGTGGTAGAATGAGTCTCTTTTATAAAGTTGGACAACTTGATGGTATTCCAAGAGTTAAAGGATTCTTCTCTGTTGTCTGCTGTGGAGGAACTGAGCTCTGGCCTTCTTGCCTGGAAATGTTTAGCTAAACTTTCCTTCTTTGGTACATTTTAACTCCCTCTGAGCCTTTTTGTGCAGCTTCTTTTTTGAGAAAAGTAGACTTTGAGGAAGCACGTGCAAATCAGCTCTCCAGGGGAATTGCAAGAGTGACCTTGTTTTTGTTATCCCTGCTTTGGCAACACTGCGGAAGGATGTTCTCACATGATGCCAGTTAGAAGCAAAAGTTCATTTTTATTGGATGCTCCAGATCAACAGCTACCCAGGTTTATTGAAGTATTTTGAAATCCCCTTAAAATGTGTGGTATACCATTTGCTTTGAAAGAAAAATCTATTCTAGTTTTGTACTGTCTGGTGGAAAAAAATGTTTGCTTTTTCCATCTCCGAATGCACCCAGCCATTCTGTAGCTAAAAAAGCTGAAGTATCATTTTTGACTGTGTGTTTTTTGTCTTTGCAGATCTGGTGTCCAAACCAGCATGCTGTGTTATGCCAATCCAGTGCCTTGTCAGCGAGGCAGACAGCTGTAGTTAGAATACAAGGCTTTTGTGTTCCACCCGCCCCCTCATCTCTCAGGTTTTATTCCACTTCTTTGAGCAGTGGACACGCTCCTGCCAGTCTCAGTGTTTTAATTTAATTTGGGCACAGACTATATAAAATTGAACAGTTGTCTGAAAGCAGTGAAGAGGAGACCACAGAATGAACCACGTGCTCAGCTTTATTTGAACCAAGCAACGCTGCGGGTTTTTTTGGCCCCATTGCCACAAAGATCACACCTGACTTGGAGGTGTGTGACAAGAGGATCCAACATGGGGAGAGAGGTAAGGAGACTGGAATTGAACCTAATTGTCTTTGCTATGTATTTTTGAGGTGTGTTATCAAGACTGGACATTTCTTCATCTTCTACAGTTACCAGTGCTCCTTTCTTCAAAGTAAAGTAAAGTAAAGTTTATATTTCTCAATAAATTAAAAAAAAATATTAACGAAAAGAGTAAAATCTCTTCCACAGAAAATATTTTTCAACTCTAAATTTCCCCTAAATACAACTTGACATTATTTTCAATAGTCATATTGCATATTCAGCTATTTCTAATTTAGGGTGATAGTTACTTTATACCTATGTATGTGAATATAAAGAAATGTATATGTAGAAGTCCTCTTGGAAAGGGGATCCATTTATGTTGCTTTCCAAGATGATGCATTTAATTCTGAAATTTCAGTTTCAGTGCTTTTTTCAATTTTCTTTTCAGATGTACATGTAACAAACTCCTCCAACAAAAGCTTTTAAAGTTTTCAACTGAACAATTTTAAAGCCTTCAGTATGAAAGAGAAGATTATGATACAGGATAAATATGTCTCCATCAATGTTAACTACTGCAGGAATGATAAGAAAAGAGGCTGTACACCAATGAGAGTGAACTACCGAGAAATTAAAGACAATCAACTTCAAATCCAGCTTCAGTCTCAATCTTTTTCACCTACTACATTTATAATGGTATTACCATTTACACACTTTTCTACATCTGAAGGGTACTATAATTGAAAGACATCAAGGTGCAAGTGGGTGGAAAAATCAGAGAATTGCCCATTTCATGCAAACTGACTCCTAAAACAAAAGCTTTATTTTCAAAAGACAATACCTTTAAAGCCTGTAAACTTAATCTAATGTTGTTAGGCTATTTGTAGGATTAATAAATCATTTAGAGCATGTATTTCTTCATCAGTTTAGACAGTGGTAAGAAAATATATCTACTGGAGGCATACATGCAGACAAACCTTTAGTAAGAATTGGCTCAAGTTCAAGTCGTGGTATCACAGACGAGTATCACTATCATGTCACAACAATGACAACTTTTCAAAAAGTTGTGTAAATAATCTCATTTATCACATTACCTTGAGGGAAAAAATAATACTGTTAAATGTCTTCAAAAATAAAGTTCAATATTTCAGGTTAATTTGTTCAACTTATCTTCTGATGAGTGGATTATTTTAGGCAGTGAAATTTTGTACTGTGGAATTCCTGGCCTGCCTACTGGATGGAACTATCACCCCATGTTTCCAGGAATTTCTTGGAAACCAGCACTTTTTATGACCATTGGCAATAACTGTGTGATTATTTCTTAACTTGCAACAGTTTGCATTATAACTTTAACTTAGTTCAGTTGCTATATGTACAGTGTATTACAGGAGGTAAAAAAGCAGAAGTGGATTGTTCCTGATACTTCCTAACAGCACATGTTACATTTAGGGTTCAGTAAACACCAGCATTTTCATCCACTATGAAGAACCTTTGCAATTCTGCACAATCCACAACAGAGTTAACCTATCCAGCCAAAAATTTAGATTTTTGTAGGTGGTGCAGGACTTGGAAGTCTTGAGATTTTTAGCAAAAAATTATTAATCTCCTTGTTACAACAGAGTGTTTTTAGGAACTCTTCCTTTACCTCTTTTTCCAGAGAAGTATATGGCATTATGGAGTGGTGCCTTTTACAAGGCCTTGTTTCTCCTGGGCCCTCATCAATAGGGCAAAACCCCTTGACTGGTTTGGTATATAAAAATGAATTTCAAGTATGAAAATAGGGGCAGATTTGGTAAATAGACAAGATACACTCTACTTTTTTTTTATCTGATGATCTGATTTTAAAATACCAAACCACTATGTACTTTTGCCTTTCTTACAGGATTGTGGAATTACAGGAATCTCATTGAGGAATGAGATTTCAAAATTTGAAATTCTTATGACTCCCTGGAAGAAATGAGGAAGATGATTTTTGTTAGGCTGCCACTAATTTAGAGTAAAATGCATGGGAACTGCTCAGAGGTATTAATCAAAAGATTTAAAAATGTTTCTGTCAGAATATGTTCACTGTAACTGATAACATTTTATTTCTTACCCTGTCTTGGCAGGTATTGTTTGCAGAGATCTAAAACTGGAAAACATTTTAGTTAAAAGCAGTGACATCTTTGAAGTAAATGAAGTGAAATTAAACATAAAGGTAAGATGACAATTGTAGCAGTTTGGCTTCAAGAACCATTTTTAATATCCAGATATTACTGGGAGACCTGACCTTGATACCTATTAGTAGGTTTTGAAATGAGTTACTAAATGGTGTTATTAGGGGAAAAAACATAATTTGGAAGCTAAGAGCCACTGTTGAAAAGAGTATTTTTTTTTTTAATGGTAAGTACATTTCTTGGTCAATTAAAAAAAGTTCCTTAAAGTAACCATACCTTGTTCATCCAGATCAATATTTGCATAGTCCCAAGCCATTAGTTACAGGAACCCAGCAGATGCTGTGAGATGTAATTAATATTTAAATTAGGAATGTTTTCAATTTAAAGTAAATCTGTTAGTAATTCAGAAAAAAAGTCTATTTAGACTGTATCTTGATTGAAATACAAGTATATTATAGGATTCTTTTGATATTAATATTTTCTACCTAATCACAATGTTCCATATGCTTACATCTTCTTTTGTATTGAAGAAAATAGTCTTTGATGCTTTATAAATCATGTGTTAATTGTGCATCAATAACTTGCTATTTTAGTAGTAGTTACTGTTAAAATGTAGGCATCATCTTGTACAACTGAATTGTTGGATCAGGAATTTACTATCTGGGATAGAAGACTCCAGGCTGAGAAGCATTTTAGACACTGAAGTGGACAGCACAGTAATTTATAATGGATAAATCCAGACTGCAAAACTCTGTTTTCTGTTTCTTAGACCTGTGTATTTTTATATAATCTCATGCTCATTTTAAGAAATATCATTGTGGATTTCTCTGTACCCTTCAGTTTGGAGCAGTGTGTGCCTTTCTCCCAAAAATGCCGGAGGTAGGTAAGACATTGTTGAATTTTCTGTCTTTTCCACAGGTTTTCCATCCTTTCAGTGTCCATCAATAGAAACCACCATGGCCAGCTGTTCTTTTGTCATGGCCTTGCCTTATATACCCATTTGGAACAGCAACTAGCACACTCTGTCATCTCTCCTGCAAGGTGCAAGCATTTTTTCTATGTTCCATGTTTTTCTATGTGAATGAGGTCTGATCTTTCCTCACTTTGCTTGTTCCTCTCACTTTAGAGGAGAATAACTCTTGAATGACTTTAATGGGAGAAGTGGAAAATACAGAACCAAGCCCCAAAGCTGGTGTGGCCAGCAGCAATTAAAGTGACTACAGGAAAAGAGAGGTCCATCACACAATGTGAGATTAAAAAAAACAAACAGCTAAACAAACAGCTAAAAACAGCTAAAAACAACATTTAAGTACTTTAGAGTTTCAGGCTTGAGGCAGCTAGTGTAACATGTCAGGCTCAGGTTCATACCCTCCTATTTTTGACTGTGGGAGAGTCTTCCTGTATCTTTATGATTTTTCTGGTTTTGGGCAGGATATGCAGACAGAATTATGGGACAAATCTAGACGTGGCTTGCTCCTGGTGAAAGAGGTTCTTCCATATGGCACACCAAGTACGTGGCACAGGTGCATATTGGCATGAGGCTGAGATGAAATTTTGTTAATGTGCACAGAAGACCTTCTTTTTCAAGCAGTAGTCTCTCAGTATCAGGACATTCCTTCCTGAAATCACAGATACTGATATTTTCAGATGTATGTCTTGTCTCACAGACTTTGATACGAAAAGTATAAAATATAAAAGTACGCTGAAGAATTTGACTTCTCCATGTATTACACTTGAATAAGGCTTTACATATAGGACAAAATTGTACCTTGTTAAAAAAAAACCCCAGCATTTTTTCCCACCCTTTGAAATGTCCTCCTCATGGACAGTTGATGAGTAGTACCTTTTTGGTAAGACTTCTTCTAACTCTGTATTGCTCTGGTGGTAACTTCTCTCTGGTGACATAAAGCCAATCTGTGACTTCTGATATGCTGCAGAAAAATATAGGAATCTCCAGCTAAACAGTGGAAATAAATAATAACCAATTTTTTTAGACAATTTCCATCCCAAAAGTGTTCCAACCCCAGTGTATGGGACTGATTAATATTTGATGTTGAAATGGAAGTTGAAAAGCCCCCAACACCACAAAGGCAGGCAATTGTGACGTTGCCTGCCCAAAGGACATGCTTTTCCTTTGTCTATTTAGGCAATGAAAACTTTGCATTCCACAATGTAAAGTTTTGTAACCTTTTCTGATTTATACTGCATGCTATAACACACTTCACTCCATTATCCAACATAGCATTCATTTTTTTTAATTCTGTGGAGTCTTTTCCTCAACACTTTATACCAGCAAATTTCACAGCTTGTTCATAACTAACGAAAAGCAAAGCAAAAAGAAATCCTTTTTGGGGGAAGATAATTAGTCCTTCCAACATTATGATTTATTAAATACTAGTAGCATTAAATACTCTTTAAGTGAGGGGGCTGTACAGGATAAAATTACTCTTCAATTTACCAATCACGACAGAAACACAGAGTCTCATCACTGTGAGGGGCCTTGAGTTGTTTGATTTATTTCTCTGTCCAAAGGAAGAAGCAGCTGTACTGAGGTCATTTCTGATGAGTATTTGTGCAAAGTGTAAAGACCTCCAGTAATGGAGACTCTATGATCTTCCCAGGCACTCTATTATGATGCTTCCTTATCCTCCTACAATTTTTTCCTGTTGTCTGCCCCGAACCTTCAGTTTGACAATCAGCTTAAACTTATACCTGCAGGCCATGATCCAATCACATTTGTTCATTATAAAGCTTCAGTTAACTCACCTGCAGCCACATAATTGCTCTAGCTGACCTAAAGGAGATGGTGGAATCTTGTGTGTGGCAAAAGGAAGAGGGTGGAACTGTAGTTTGCATTTTCAGACTATTGTTTCCTCCCTTATCCAGCACAGATATGAAGAACAGGTAGGCACCTTCCTGTTTTCAGTGATCTGTTATTTCACTTCTCTCTTGGTCTCTTGTTCTTTAACAAGGACAGACAACTACAAAACCTGCCTTGACACAGCCTTCCACTTTGACAACAAACAAGTTACAACTGTTCTTTGCTAAGCATTTTTTATGGACTTGTGCATTGCTTCTGTGACATTTTAATGTATTAAATTATTACACTAAACACAATAATTTAGATTACAAAATAATTTAAGGAAACCAGTATCAAAATCTTTACTAAAATAGAGATGTGTGACATTTTATGTACCTTTTGTAACCCCAAAGCCTGCCAGCCTGTGCTGCATGGAATTTTGCTCCCGACAGGGGCATAATATCTGTTACTGACCTCTTTGTTTTATTCTAGGTGCCTATTAATTGCAGCATTTTGCTGGGGGTTAGAATTGATGGGATATTTCTATAATCCTTTGATGCCAGATTTTCTACTCTCCTACAGATAGATACCATGATTGCCTTTTTCAGTTTTCAAGTATTTTATCTGCCTCCCACTAATGGTTCTTGAAGAGCTAATAGCTCTGAAAAGTCTTGTCACTTTTAAAGTACTCCAGAATGAATTTTATCGGTTACGGCTGATTTTAAAATTTCCAGCTCAAGTACTTGCTAACCTTTCTCTTCTCTGTAAAAGACTGAGGGCTTGCCCCTTTGTCATTGATATTGATTGGACTATCCACTGCTTGCACTTGACATTTTGGTTAAAATTGATGCAAGAAGACATTAAATACATTTGCCTTCTAAGCATCATCAATCAATTGCCTTCTTGGTTGAATACAACACCGATGTCTTTATTCACTGTCTTCCCACCACTCATATTCTTATAGATGATTTCATTTTGAGTTACATGCCTTGCTAGTTGCTCCTCATTTTTTATTTCTGATTTTGCCCCTCTATGTTTTTGTTTTCCTTTTGGCCTTATTTCCATTTTTTGTATCCTTCCTTGTTCTGTGTGTGAGACTCATGGAAATTCAAAATTTCATCAGAGTAGTTTAATAATAAAGAAAAGACAGAAAAGTAATATCAACTTCCTGAGTTGGTAATTTTATTTTGTATAGAGTATGTAATTAACAATATAAATGTATAAAATTTTGTAAGTTTCTCCAGTATGTTAATAGCATGAATTACTGATAGTTTAAAGTGTTATCAAAATGATTGATTAAAAATGAGTCCCTACAGCAGGTTTGGCCAGTTTGACAATTTTAATGGTTAGAATTTCCTTTAAAATCTTATTTACCAGTTGTGCTGTTATCAAACTATTAAGTTAACCATTTTAAGATCCTTGTCATAATAATTACATATTTGAAACTTGCTGCCTACCTAAGACATAAAAAAATCTGAGATCACAGTTCAACAGGCTTTTCTGATTTGCTGGGACAACACCAAGTAAAATACTCACTGTCAATCTCCCCTCCCATTGTGTGAAGGTTTTTTTATTTTGTTCCTTACTGGGACTAAGTATGTCATCTCCTTTGATTCTGGAATTAAGAACCACAGATCGTGCTGTGAACTCAACCACATCTCCCATGATGCAGCAGCTAAAATCTCACTGAGATGGTCCGAAACCAGCATCTTTCTGACATGTGACTGAAATAATATAAAGTGAGTTGTGAGTAGGTTCTAATTTGTGAATTTTAATCTAGGACTGAAACAGTGGGTTTGAAAATTTTTATTTGAGAGTATTTTGGCACAGATTTTGTTCATCATCTGATGTGTTCAAGAAAACAGAGTCTTTGTGTTTTTCAAAAAACCTGTGTTGTTATGTGCTACCTTTGTGTGTGGTAGAAAACCAAGTTTGTGTGGTGTCTTGAAGTACTTTAAGTCAGTGTGTTATGAATGCTGCTTTAATAACTTACTGTGGAGAAGAAGAGTACTAAGTTTAATCACACAGCTAATGTCACAATGTCACCACCCCCTTAACAGCTAAATGATAAAAGTGAGGACACATCAGCATGAATTGTTAAGGCCTGTACATTATTCATTTAAACATCTGCTGTTGGTTCCTCTTTACATGTGGGAATAAATTATACCACATCAGCACATTCTTCATGCTTTGTGTTTGAGCATTTAAAAGTTTTTTTTTTTCTATTATTAATACTATTTTTTCTGCTTGGCTGGCAGCCCATGAAGTTATCAGTGCCTGTGACTACAGCCAACAGTGTGACATTTGGAGCACAGGTGTCATTATGTACATGCTGTAAGTAGCTTGTAAAAGTAATATAAAATGTACAGGCCCATTTATAATACAAGTACTTACAATTTTGCACTGAAATCAAAAATAAGCCTGTGTGCTAAATCTTCACAAAATAGTGAACTTTCATAATTGCTTGTATGTAAACAACAAAAATTTCTATGCAAAATGAGGTAAATGATTAAAGTATTATTTATGATTCAGTATTAAAAACTGAGTATTTGATTTATGGACCACTAAATAATCTGGAAATAACAGAATATTGCAGTGAAACACCATAAAATCAGACTGAGAGTTTAGGTTTCTCTTTTTCACTGTTGTCTGGATCTATAAATGAGGACTGAGTAGTTGATTTACAGATTATTGGTCAAATTCTGACATGGATTGCACAAACTGTTCAAATCCTTCCTGTGCAAGGCTTTTCTCCTCCACCTCTGATTATGGTAACTCTGTAACTGAGATTCCAGGTTTGTGAGGTCTCCCTGTACTGGTACACTGCACGTCTTGGAAGTTTACTAGCTTGCTGGTATAAGAAGAAGAAATGAAACTTTACATTTTTAAGGCTACATGGATGTTTACATTGAAATCTTTCCTGATTTGGAACATATGTCTTAGCTACAAAGTAATTATTCCTCCCTGAAAAATCTTAACCTGCCTAAACTAGCTAAAACTATGAATAGGTACCCCAGTAATTGAAAATGAATTGTTGTAAAGGATGCAAATTACTGTGCATACGATGCAACTCAAATGTCACATTTTTTTCAGGCACTTTTTTCTGTCATAATGCATTTGCACATTTTTTCTCCCCCCTTTGTGTTTTTCTTCTATCAGTTGCCACCAGATCATGCTTTAATGCCAATGTTTTGGAACACCACAACCATGATTTCATTGGTTATTATTTCTGTTCTGTGATTGTTTTGCTTTTGTTGCATGCAGCTGAGTTCTTTTATAACCTAAGACTTTGTACATGGACATGTGGATACAGATACAGTTTCACAACCTCCTCTTTTCTGGATTTTCTTAGTTTGATTTTTCTTTTCACTTTATTTTGGTTCCTCAGCTTTTTTTTTTTTTTTTCTGTACAATTAGCTCACTTTTCTTCTTGTGTCAGCATAATGAAGTGCTCATAGTTTTATTGCCTTTATTTTTATTCATCTTTTTATTTCTAAAATCCATGTGTACAATTTATGCTGATACAGATTTGAGTCTCATTGTTGTACTTCATGATATTAATATCTGCATCATAGTAGTAGGATTTGTACAACATAGTAGAATATATTATAAAATGTTTGGTAGGGCTGGGGTGGTTTGACTGGCTAATAAGAATCCAGAGCTGTGCCTGCAATCAGCACAATTCACAGCTCAGAACTTGTAAAATTCAGAGCAATGAACTGTGTTGATTGCAGCTGGAGCTTAGAACTTCTGACCTTCTTCCTTAATTAGTAATATAAATATTTCTTAAAATTAGCATTTTGTAATCACAACAGTGTCAGAACAAAGTAGCATTAATTCACCCCTTGTTGTGTTGACTACCCAAGAATGAAAACACCGTGTATGAATTAATAGAATGCAATTCACACTCCTTTTTATTGCTTAATTTGAAAACAGTAATACCAAAGCCATAAGATCATCTTCTGATTTTAATTCTACTTTTGCAAATTGCTTTTTTCCCCACCCTGAATAATAGCTCGTGCTCCTGGTGCTCCTCTAATGGGCTTAAGGATACTGTTAGAGACATTATTGCTACCAGTGCCACTTTGACCCTTCTTGGCTCCAGCTAATGCTTCCCTGCTAAATTCCTGGCTGTCCTGGCTTCCTTTGACCATGCAGGTGGCATATTCCATATAGGTGCCAGGGCTGTTACTGCCACCACAGGCTCTGTCTGCACCCAGATGGGGGACACAAGCCTGAGGTGACTCTAGAACAGTGCTAATGCTCAGAGCTTCCTCTGCACGTTGGGGCAAGGCCAGCCTGGTGGATTTTTTATGTGCAATTTAAGGTGCACTCTACACTTCCCATTTCATTTCTATCTTAACACATACTAATAGAAGCATCCACAATAGTAACCAGCAAAAAAAAAAATCCATTAAAATACAAAAGTGTGCCAGCACATTGAAGGATTTAGAGCAGTGCTGCCTGTCACGCTCCAAGAGTGTGGCCCATGTGCTGCTGTCTAATAGGAAAGGGTCAGGGGTCTCTTTTTCCTGGGCAATCTGCACTATTGGATTTCTTCCTCATTCTTCCAGGTGTGCTCTGTCCCCCACAGTAGTTCTCAAAAACCTTTGTGCAGCTGAAAAAGTCTGGGATGCCTAATAAATTACTTCCTGCATTACAGCAATAAGAAAGCTATTAAGAAAGTGTGGTAATTCTTGCTCCTTTCTAAAGGCACAGAAAATTTCTTCACAGATTTTCAAGGTGCCATGTGATACATTTCAGCTACTTAACTTGATTTCTTCAGCTGAAGTTATCTGTTGTCTGTCACTGCCTTAGTCTGGAAAGAATTTAGTCCTATCTGTGCATAGCAGAATAATGGGCATTGTCACCAGCCAATGCTTAGGGTATCATGTCCTGAAATGAATGCATTCTGCCCCTTTTCTGTTCCTTAAATTGAGTTCCTTGTGGAATTAAGTCCTGAGAGAAATGGGGAAGGAGAACTGGAGGATAAAAGAAAACAGAAACTTCTGCCAAACACATTTTGAGATTAAAAGTTTTGGGGAAAATGTACGAAAATATTAATTTTATGTTTTACCTTAAAAATTAAAACCATGTGAATGAAACAACACAGTATTTTGCTTTGATATAAAGTGACAGGCATCCTTCACCAGGATGTGGCAACTTACATTTTTGAGTACCTACTCCTGTGGTTTGGGAATAGAACTAAAAAAATTATTTGTTGCAAATAATTTATTTGATGAAGTTAGCTTCTTTTTGTTTGTTTGTTTGTTTGAAATTGTCAAAAAAGGAGTATTAGTTTCTCAAAAGTATTTGCTGTGTAATTCTTGGAAGTCAGTTGTGCATGAATAATACGATGCAAAATCTATTAGGAATTTAATCTTTGTTAGTTTTGATTGAAAACACAGACAACATGGTATGGTTTTCCATTCTATGTGATTAGTAAAACATAGATCAGTACTTACTTTCAAAGTATATTCTCTAATAATCATTTAGGATTGACGTTTCTGGTTAATACTCCTGTGGGTACATAGTCACAGGAATCCAATACCAAGCATCTGATTTTGAAACTTTTTTATAGGAATACGTTTGTTTTTAGTTTAATATATGTTTCCTTTTTTAAATTTAATTGTTTCCACATCTTTAAGTATACAGTCAGTTTAAAGGAAGCAGATTAAATTGAACATACAGATACTACATTGATTCAAATATTTTACTCATAATAGCGGAAAATAGATACAGGACAAGAATGCAGCTGAGTTATATTTTTATGAACATGTATGTTCTCAATATGGGCACTTATGGGTAGGTCTTCACATTTTTCTGACATTTCTTTTTTATTATCCTATTTCTACTGATAAATAACTTTAGATGAGGCCAAACAAGGCAACAGTCACACTACATGGGTGAAGGAGATACATCTAAGTAGGAGAACAAAGAATGAAGAATTGAAAATGATGCTTTGTTTCTCCTAGTATTTTCTGCCTTTTTTTTTGTTGTTCTGAAAACTATGTCTTTTGCAGCAGTAAAAGAATATTCTAGACTTCTGTAATTTTCTATGAGAGCTGCTTTAATTTACTCTTATGTTATGAAGAATAGCAGCCTAGACTGAAAATTAAACACATTGCATAGGTTTTAAGAATTTAGATCTGAGTTCAGAACAGCAGTGCAGTTGGCAAGCACCTACTATGTATGACTAATCTGACTTATATACAAAAACCTACAGAATAAAAACCTACAGAATCAAAGTATCTAGTAATTCTGATAATGCATCCATGACTTTTGTTTGAGCTAAACCCTGTTATTAGAAAGAAAGCTGACTGAGACTCCAATGCCAAAATTGAGAGTGGTCTGTTTTGTCTTGTAGCTGTTGTTTCAGTTCTTGTGACTGTTATTAACCCAGTAGTGTAAAAACATTGGCCCATGAATTACTGATAGTTCTTATCACTGCAATATAGAGGTTGTTAGTACAGAATTGTTGAATTGTTTGATGGAAGATATTACTTGGACATGGAATCAAAAGACATGATAAGTACACAGTGGTTGCAGTAAACATTATTTCTGAGATAGAAACACTGCACACAGTGGCAGCAAGTTATCCAAGGGATTTGGGTGGGTGAATTAGGGAGTAGCAAAATACTCTGTGTGTTCAGTTTAATATTTCCTAGCTGATACTTCAGTTGTTTCTTGGTAAACCTTTGGCTGCTACTTAAAAAATCCATATAATAGCAATTACCTTTTACCTTAGTGGATACCTAGTGACAAAGATTAAATCACCTCTTAACCTCATAACCTTTTTCCTTTAAATCTCTCAGAGAGACACATTTTTAGAACTTGAGTCACTTTTGTAGAGTTCTCTGAAGTTTTCCCAGTCCTGCCAACTTTTTGATTTCGTAGTGATCCCATAATACACAGTTTTTGCCTTACCTGTGAAAAATAGTAGGTATTCACTCACTGACCCTAATTTTCTTGTGCCTTTTATAGCAACTTTGGAGGAAAAGCTTTTGAACTAATAAGAAGGGAAGACCTCTGCTTTGAAAATTTTGGTCTGGGAAACAGTTACCAAGGCTGGTAAGTACACAATGCTCTCACAGAATAAATGTTGGCTACATTGCAATGAATTCCACAATTACAGTAGTTGTGATATTTTTCTTAGCTTTTAAGTAGTACATGTTTTCTGAAAAGCAAAATTGATGTTAAAAATAAATTGACAATAAATTATATTGTGAACCAATTTCATAGCACTGTAAGAAGAAAGGTCTCTGCTGTATTAAAGCACTCAGTTGAAAATGTGTCTTGTTAGTAGAAATGGGAGGTTTGAAGTCGAGGATTTCATTCCTAGAAGAACAAGTTTTGAAACGACTTCTGAAAGTTGATGCTGTTCACCAAATCACAGCTAATGAATTACTTGATAACCAGTGGATAGCTGAACTTTGAAGAGATGTAATTTCTTTCTCTTGTATTGTACCTCTTATGGTACATGAAGTTGCTGTATTGCCTCAGTGGAATCCAGTAGGTCGGAAAATTTAAAAAAATGCAGTCTAAGCAGCATAACTCTTGTTAGGGGTCTGATCCAAAGCTCCCAAATCCATTAGCATGTTTTGCTTGTATCCCATGGGCTTCTGATAAACCTGTTAACTAAGAGAACATTTCCACTGTATTCCTTGCCCAAACCAACTTTACCTGGTTTCCCATGGGTTTTGACATAATATGGAAGTATGGGGTTGGGTCAGGTTTGATTAATTCAACTTTTTCTTTTCTTTCTTTCTTTAATTAAAAAAAAAAAAAAAAAAAAAAAAGGAACTTTGAGCTACAGGGTGATTCTGAAGGCAAGTGAAATGCAGTGCTGGAAGGGAACCTGAGAGCTCCCAGCTTGCTGGCTGGGCTGCAGGTCCTGTCACTATGACTGAACTTGCAGCTGGAACACTTGTGCTATTTTGTAGCTGAAAGGAGGGGGAATGGACATAGCTGCTACTTAAAGACAACCCATGATAGCAAACCCTAATTTCTTCCTTAGCTGGCTTCTGTACCATTTAGAAACAGAAATGCCTGTGAATCCCTGTAAAGTATTCTGGTATGTGGGAGAATAAATAGCTCTCTCTATTCAAGATGGAGTACCGGTTTTGCCTCTCACCTTCCTCTACAAAAGAACCATTCTGGACTAGTCTGCAGCTTTCTTCCTTCCTGCTAATTGAGTAGAGCTGAACAGGAAGCTTTTTTCCCAAGGTTTCATTGCATTCTTGTGTGTGGGAGAATAGCCACAACCAAATGTGTAACTCTACAATGGCCTGGAAAATGAGGCAATTTTCGTCCAGCTCTGCCCTGCCATATGAGTACCACACTGTCCTTGCTTCATGAAAATGAAGATATGGAAAGCTGCCACCCATGTGATTTCATGACTTCTCACTATGTATATTCATGGAGCTTGAGAATAATTTCCATATGAACTTCATTGCATTTAACAAGACTTTCCTCCAGTTCATAGTAAACAATTCCTTCTCTCCACACTATGCAACATTTCAGACACAGTAGATTTTAATTTGCAATAATTTTCTTCTTTCATGAGTTATCTTACCTACAAAATACCTAAAAATGCAACCCTGTATTAGTTGGTTTCCATTTGTACTTCCAAAGTAAATGTGCAACAACTTTAAGCATTAGTTTCAATGCAGAACTATATTTTAGATTTTTTCATCAAGTTTGAATGGTTTCTAAATGTTGAGAGGTGGTCATCATAGGCTGATGACAGAATTCCCTCCTGCCAGGGAGTGCACTCTGAGGCCTACAGACATCCTTGGGTCAAAAACCATCAGAAATGAGCTCTGGAAGTACACTGAAGCCATTTGTACCTCCAGCTGATCTACTTATAACAGTTTTAACTGCTTTCTTAAGGGAAAATTTCCTGGATGACACAGTGCTTCGGACAGTGATTTTGGCTTCATGTTTCAGCCTTTCCTGTAGGTGATCAGCCAGTGTTGTCTATTGCTCAAGCCTTCGTGCCTCACACCAGGCTCCAAAAAGAACTGTCATGGTCTAACCCCAACTGGCACCTAAGCACCACGCAGCCAACTCACTCCTACAAAAATTTACTCCTCAGCTTCAGCAGGCAGATGGTGAAGGAGAGTCTTCTCCTGTGCCATACCTTCTATATGCCATCTGCATGTTCTATCCAAGGCCCACAGTTGCTCTATTGGCATTCTCCTGTGATGCTTCTGGTTTTCACATATATTGCAGTGTTAAATGTTTTTCCATTTCTAGTAAAAACTCTAGGTTTTTAGAGGAACATAAAAATAAGAAATGGAGACTTCAAGTGATACTTCAAGTGAAAAGTCTCACTGTGCCAAATTCTTAAAGAAATGCTCCTGAAGTTATCCTAATAACGACCTGGTTTTCACAGCTATGGAACACCTGTGGCTCTGTCCTTACTTCAGCAGGAGTTGCAGATACTCAGTACCATTGAAAATCAGGACACCAGTTTCTACTTCAAGCTTGTGCCTTCACGGCCTCTGTGATTTTACAATAGCCAGATGGGGAACATGAAAGTGCATTATCATGTAGAGAATTCTGCGTGTAAAAAAATTAACCCCTTGGAGCCATGTGACACATGAGCTTCTGCATAGGAGAAAAATGCATTTGGCACCACAGTCTCCCATCAGGAAATCCCTACCATCTGTACCAAAAATTTATGAAGTCACAAGTCATTCTCTATGATTAAAACTGGCATTTCAAACATAGGTGCAGCAATTTTATATTCCAGAACAATACTTTAACAATAAAATTTTTAAATTTAGAAGTTACAATGTTCTTACAGCTAAACAAATGACCTCAAGCTCAAATCAAGTTAGTGGATACCTCTGGAGGTTTATGTGTTGTCAGTTTGAGACCATATAGAGTTTTGGCCGGGGGCTATGCAAAAGGTTGATGATTAATTATTTACTGGAAATACTAATTAATGCAGTCCTGTTACTAGTTTTGATTATTCTGATCTCTGTACCAGCTAAAACTTTTCCACACATGTTTAACTTTTTACAGCTGCTGAAAAGAGCCAAATAGATGATAGGATGGCAGAATATTTTAAAGTTTCTAAGAAACACAAAGACTGTGTTACTACTATATAGTATCTCTCCATTAACTGCACAGAATATTACATATACAATGAGTATAATATTCGTGAAACGTAGAGTAAATCTAATTTTGCAATAAATATCTTTATGGATACATATACTTTAGTTTGATATTATAATTTCCAATTACTTTAAGCAACATTCAAAAACTAATCTCCATTCCATTTCCTACCTATATACTGTATGGATTGTAATGATTTTAACTATATATGTTTTTATATATGCCATATATTTTTATATATGTATTAATATATACTATATTCATATACATACTATACTATATACTATATTATTAATTATAATGATTTTAACTATACTTTAACTATAAGAATATTCTACCTCATTTTGTCTACTTCTCCCCCTGAGAATTTGGTATTTTTTTAGCTCTGGTTAAATGGAAGTTGGTGTTTCCTTCCAGATAGAGGGGTGGTTTAGTTTTTTTCTTCTCCTGTTCTGATTTTTAGTTCTATCAGAAGGACTTTTGAGCACATTTATTGTGATCTCTGATTTAGAATTCTGTATTATTCTGTGATTTTTGGTGAAATTTACAGGTATGTGAGTATGCTTGACTGAAGAAGAAAAGCAAGACCCTGAAATATAAAATTTACATGTACAGCATGTGAGATTTCTTGGTTTTTTTCAGATTGACTTTTACAAGGAAGCCGAATGCCTAAAGCTAAAATCCTCTTGTGTCTGAACTGCAACTCCAGTTCAGCAAAATGCTTGTGTATCTGTTCTGCAAATTATTTAAGCACATTTCCAAAAGTATGTGAGGACTTGAAAATTTTGACACAATGAAGTACTGAGATCCCTAAGGGTGCCTAACAATTCTGAGAAGAAATCTGCTTGGAGGTCTCACTTCCCCATCTTAAATTTTCTCAGCTCTCTGGATTTGGATCTTTTTGTGCACCTGCACCTCTATACCCTGGCAGTTTGGAGCAGAGTCAATTTATTGTTTTTAATTCCATAGTTACATTGGGCTTGTTTTTAGTCTCTAAGGCTGCTGTATGCATCAAGATTTTTCTCTGTCTCTCTCAACTTTCCAATAGTATCAGAGGTATTTTTATTATTTTCAGGCATCTTATTCTTCTATTTATGTGTATCATAACTAATTCAAAGAGTTTTTTTGTTTACCTCTACAACATTTTAATTCTTTCAGTGGAATGATTAATGTATTCGCAATGTCCAATTATCATAAATCAAGAATTTTCCAGTTCTGTTTCCTGCTCTTGGTGTTAGCTAAATTTTCTTCCCCCTGAATTAATAACTGAATTATTGTCCTCTAAGATATCTATTTAAAATTTTTCAGACTAATTCATTGAACACTTCTTGCAAATGATCACTTCAGCCAGTCCTTCTTGGTGTTTTAAAATTTGTGTATATGTTAGTGAGATAAACAGAATATCAGTGCTCATCAGACTTCAATCTTTGTATGTTACATGTGTTCATGGAGAAAATTCTTTATTCCATTCTTCAAGAGTAGCTGGTTATCTCTGCATTTTTGTCTTGAATCTTGCTAAAATTTGCTTACTAAAAATTGAGTAGAAAAAAAAATGTTGAAATTAAAAAAAAGGAACATGAACAACATAATCTGTCAATTAGTGACCCCCAGGCCTATTACCCGCAGTTGGCACCAGGTGCTGATGAATTAAACCCAACAGGTGTTCAAATGAGCCAACACAGATAATTAACTTAAATGGTCCCATTTTCTTAAAAACTGTCATGAAATAAACCCCCTCTTCTCTTTTATGGGGTGTACAATTATCTGGCACTTTGTAAGGCTTAGCTCTTTTAAAAGGCCTAATCTCCAGCTCTGATTTTGTGGGTGCAATTCACTGCACGCTGCACATTTAACTACATAATTGTTCATGCAAAGGAGGTAGTTAAAATGTGTGTCATCAGTTATGCCCAGAGTTGTCATAATTGCAGATGTAAATTGGCTTGTGCAGTAAATGAGGTTGCTTTGCACAATCCAAACCCACCTTTCTGCTGGCTGGGAGTGTTTATGCCTCGGTCATTTGCTACATAAGTGACTTTGCTCTCTGTTTCGAACAAAAGAAAATCTTTCTAAATACCAGTCCTCATGTAACAGAAAACAAATAGTTTGAAATGAGAATTGTCAGTTTAATGGGATGGATGAAAGAGCTTTAGAAACTGTCTCATCTGTGTCCTCTTTCCTCTGCTGGGTCCACTGTGTGACCTCAGAAAAATAATTATATTTCCTGTGTTGCCATGTACTAGTCTGTACAGTCTAGATAAACTACCTAGTAACTATATATCATTAATTAATATTAGAAAAATAAATCCCTGCTGTTAGTGAAGTGCTCAAAGAGAGTCAGAAGATTAGTAGTATTAATGCCAAATATTATCTCTTTAAAGTAAGTAATGAGACAACTCTAGTTTTCAGAGTTGTGTATAAATTTTGCATATAGCATGTGCTTGCCTTTCTTTCCAAACTTCAGATATGTAATTGCCAGCTTTACTGAATAGCCAAGGTAATAAAACCAAAATGATTTCAGAGCATTCAGTGTGATCTGAGAGGACAGATGTCTGATCAGTTTAAAAAGAATTGTTTCTTCAGTATCCATAGATTGTTGCACTGCCCATTATGGATTAGGCTCAATAAAATGGAAGTGTTTTCTAGGCACATTCATTTGCTCAGTAACCTAAAGAAACATGGATAGGTAGAGAAATGGGGAGAAGCAGGGATAGTGGAAAGTCTCAAGTCATCCTCTGACTCTTTGGGTTTTCTTTTTATTTTTACAGAAAGAGCTAAAATTCCTCTCCCAAAAGCACTGAAAAGCACTCTTTCTCAGAAACAGTCCCTGAGGAAGTAGAGATGGTGATGGTTCTTTCAAATAGGAACTCATATCAAAATAGAAAAAACCCTGGACAGTAAGAAATTACTTATGGGGTGAGATCATCTATGTCAGTGCTCTCTCTGACAATGATGACAAGAAATCCGATTTTGGGAGACTAGTCGAGCCAGGCTATTTCCTCCCATGTGACACCAGACCTGGATACTTCCTTTCATTTAGTACCCCAGCATTCAGAATTATCCTTAAGGCTGTGGGAAGATACCTTCCAACATAATCCTGTTAGGTTTCATCATGGCCCTGTTGTCAATGAATATCTCTGATTCCTTGTTGAATATGCCAATGCCATCTGCCTCTGCAGCTGCCCATGGATGTAAGATCCAGAAATGCACAATTTAAAGAGTAAATAAATACTTTTGTCTTTTCTGTTTTAAAATTGTCTCCTACTCTATTCATCAGATGACCCTTATTTCAAGGAGTACAGGATGTGGCAAAAATCTCATATTCACTACTAAGTAAAATCTCAGTCATGTCCCTCATCAGTCCCCTCTTCACCAAACTGGTAACTCAAAGATTGCTTTCCTGACTGGTGACTCTAACTGCCAGTTGAATCACCCTGAGCGTCAGGAACTTGGGTTACTGATCATCAGAATCATTGGGTTACTTTTCCCTAAGTGTACAATTTTATGTGTTTTCCCTCTCTTGTTTGAACCAGTATTTTCACTGGAGATGACCAGGGTATTTAGAAACTTGAGTTTCTAACTGTGTATTTAGGAGTGGGATTTTCAACTTTGAAAATATCAGACTACTGTCCTTGTTAGTCCTGAATATTATTTGTGTTAGCAGAAGTGTTCAGAGAATGACATTTTTGAAAGTCAAGAAATTATCATTGTACTAAGGAAAAAGTCTTACCTTCTCAGCAGGTATAAATCATTATTATGACTATTCTTATAATGAATAAATTGCTGATTCTTATTAATTAAAGATCTGCACCAAGGAATATTCAGCTGTTTTGCTAGCTTTGTTTTGTTCTCTGAAGAGATAAATCTAATAGCAAAAAGTTGAACTTCATCCCATGTAGACCACTGATCCTGTCCTGGTTGAATTTTAACCACAAAAGAGACCAGAGGTACCAAAGAATATATTTTTTTGTGAGAGATGAAGATACAAATCTTCATCTCTTGTTTTTATAATATGAAGATACCATTTTCTTATTGTGGTTGAATATTGTGATGAGGTAATATCTGTCATTTTGATTAAGAGGCCTAGTTAGTGAAGATTAAAACCAAGGAAAATGTCGCTTACATTTGTTAAAAAAAAGTTTCATTTCAAAGATTGGATTTAAAATTTAAAGACAAGAAGCTCATCTCTGTGTACTGTAGGAGAGATTTAAAGTTATCTGTTATAATTCTTTTATTTCTGTGTGATCTTAGTTTTGCATATTTTATGATATATATAATAGAGTAGAATTACATCAGAATATTATTTTCTAATTGTTCTCTGTTATGATACTTCATTGATATCTGTATTCTTCATACCTTTTTAGTGTATTTGTAACATTGTAGTCTTTATGTTTTTTAAAATTGCACTCCCCTGAAGGTAGATCAGTATCTCTTGTATAAAGTTCAGAGCAGAATCAGTATTTCCAAGAAAAGAAGGGAGAATTTGCCATGTTCTTGGTGTCTTCCACCCAGAAACTGGGAAATAAAAGCCTCCTGAAGCCTGCTGTCTCACTCAGAGTCAGACAGAAATCACAGGACATCCATCGACTTTGAACAACTCAAGAGTAAAAAGCTATTACTTTTGTCAGAGTGAGCAAACTATAGAAAGATAGACAAATATATCCTCAAGTGTTTTGTCTCTTTACTTCCCTCAACCCTTTAATCAGAAAGCTTTAGTTTTCCTTTAGCACTGAATAAAATCTTACAGCAGTGTGAACTCCTAACCTGTAAGAGGACATCCACTGACTGTATTTTTGTCAGAGTACAAATTATGGAATTGTCTAAAATGTATGTAATTTATTTGTTCTGTACTAATAGACACCATGCCAGGTAGGCATTTTTCTTTCACAAATCTATTTTGTTGTGTTTTACTTGCTTTTACTTCCTTTACTTTTGTTACAAACATTGCGGGTGGGGGGACCTCTGTGATGAGGCCAGAATCTGCAATAAGGATTCCTGATAACTGCATGCTTCACACCCAGAGAATATTCTAGGAAATTGCTTAGAAATTTGCTTGAGGCACTTTAACACAAGTGCTTCAGTCTGTGGAATTTGTTACTGCTATTTTAGGTTGCTTTCAGTTGCTTATTTTTGAGCAGAGCTTATATTAAACTGCACAAATAAGAGATGTTCTTTAAAGCACAATAGAATTCTGGGGTTCTCGCTACTGAAATTCTGGTGTGTTGATTAAACTCTAAATAAAACAGGTGTTTGAGTAATGGCCTTTACAAGTTAATTAATCTTCATTTTCAAAGGATGAGCTACCATTTGGCTTAGGTTTATTATACGTTAAGTGTAAATTACAGTGTGATTTACTGTTCTAAAGAAAAAGCCACTCTCTAAGGACAGGTCTTGCCAATAAACTGGCATTGTGGCACATGGTGTGAGCAAATTATGCACACTTTTGGTTGAAAACATTTCCTTAAATATATGTACAATCTGATTTATTGCTTATTCAAGAAATTTTGCTGAGAATATCAGTTTGAGGAAATCCCACCTATTTAAATACCTTCTCATCTCCAAAATAATATTGAAATTCCTCTTACAGTCATTACAGCCTTGATTTTATTTAGGTGTGAAGTATTTCTATTACAGATCCAAAATCTTTACTGTACGTATGTGAACACAGGAGAGATTTTTTTTTACAGTAAGGAGAGATTTTTTTTTACATACAGGAGAGATTTTTTTTTACAGTAAACCAAGAAAGAATTTTTTGACATCATATAATATTGAAAGGGTAATATATCCCTCTTATTCTCATTGCAGAACATAGCTATATGCGTAATCAGGCACCTTTTGGGAGGATTGATCTAGTTTCTGTTCTTCAGATCAGAACAAAGTCAAGCCTGTTGAGGAGAAAAAAGGTATGTTCTACAAAATGCAGTAGGTCTAAGCCACAGATTTCTATATTTTTCTGACAGAATTCTGTAAGATTTTCACTTTAAGCAGAAAGTTGTCCTTTTTTTTCTCTTTTTGTTGTGCACCCACTCAGTAGCAAAGTCAACTTCACTTATGAGCTCTAATAGTCACACTGTTTTCATTTGATGTGCTTCAAACCTTTTACAAAGTCCCAGCTGCTTTCTGGTCCTCATGACACCAAGATGGTAGGTCAGAGTGTGGCCTGGATAACTATCTCCTCAGCTGGCAGGTGACACTGCTCATTCCTTTAATTTAGTGAGAGTCACTTGGAGGGCACCTCTGGACTCACCAGCACCACAGTGGCTGCATCCTCAGCCCACCTCGTGGCAGTCCTACCCCATCACTGCACTTGCACAGCAGTAAATTTGGGACACAGTGTTGCCTAGTGCTGGTATTCTCTTGTCAAGTGCAATTTTTTGGAAGAGAGATGAAATTTTCAGAATCCCAGCAGACATGCTGACGTTTTGTACCCCTGCTCTTTCAAACTAAGGGAGCTTGGAAATGCACTGCTTCACATCAAAGGGTTATGTCCTTTTTACAGCACTAGCAGAGCACAGTAAGTGTAATTTGCCTTTAGAGAGTGAGGTATTTACTTTTCATGGGTACATTCTCCTACCCTGAAGTGTTAAATCATTTCCCATCTCTGATTTTAAGATATCTTGGTTAGAGCACAGCTTTTTGTGACTGGCTCCCGAACAAAGTTAACTTTGATCTCACTTGATCTTGTTGTGACTTCTCATTTCCTCCACAGTCCAGGATTTATTTTGTATGCTGTCCTGTTTTGGTTCAGTACAATTCTCTTCCCACAACTTCTCATGTTTTTTGCCACAGACAGGATGTACACCCTGCATTACCCTGTGTAAGTCCCAATTGTGTCTGGTGTTGTCCTGACATAGCAGTGTGCTTTGGTGAGGGGCAGTGGAGCTCACTGGGGCTCACAGAAGAGAAAGTAACAGCCTGTCAGATCCATGGCTGTGACTTGTCTCCTGCCCAGAGGTGACTTGTGTCAGGCAAGAAGGGAATGAGGAATTAGTATATAGGTTGGAAGTATCTTGAAGGTGATGTTGCCAGGATGGGAACAGTTGGGAGGTGCTAAAGAACATCATTGTCCCAAATCTTTGAGAATAAACTTTCATTCTGTCAGAGACTCCTGGAATTAAACCTCTTGTTAAACAAAATACACCTCTTACAGTAAGCTCCATGTATTTCTCCTTTTTTTTCTTTATCCCCCTTTCCCCCTTTATCCTCTTTTTTCACTCCTTTTCAATACCTTCATTTCCTCAGTTGATTTTTTTTCATTTGTCAAAAGATTTCTTTTTTCCTTCCACAAATCCCTTTCTTGTTTCTCCTTTTGATGTGGCTTTTCTCTGTGTTTCCCTTTCAACCCTCAGAGCTTATTTTAGTCTCTTCTCTGTATTTGTTACATTGAGGAGCACTATTGAAAAATTAAAAGTAGATTGCATGGGATTTTCTTATTTCTCTTTTTCCTCTAGAGGCCTGTTTCTCTTCCCTGCTATTTCTATGAAGTTTACCATTCCCAAATGCTTCCTTTCTTTTCTTCCAAATTATTTTACTCATCTTTTGCTCTCTTGCTCTGTCCTTCAACTTCCCCTTCACTTATTATTGCTTGATATTGAATTTCTCAGGCAGGGTGAGTCTTTGTGGAAGCATTCTGTATAAATACTCCAATCTGTACCTTAGCTCTGCTGACAAACATTAACTTCCCAACTGCACCTATACTGGCTTTTTGTTCCATTTTTTTCCTATTTCACCCGCCACAGCAGCAGCAAGGTTGGCAGTATTAAGTGCTACAGCCACATTATAACCACAGCCTTGTATAACCCATTAAAGATCAGGTCTGTATGACATTGTAATTTTAATAGCAGTCACTGGCAGCCTATCTCTGCTTGTTCTCCTATTATTACAACCACCAGTAGAGCTGTTCTACTGGGAAATTTCAAGTGTAGACAAAGCTTTAATCAACAGTAATCTGATCCTTTAAAAATGCAACACCAATTCATTTATTTCTCATTTCACATATGAAATTTTAATAGGTACAATCACCCTTAAGGATGTTTCAAATATTAACATTATGCACAATTACAAAACAGAATCTTTTTTCTGTATGAAGCTATCAGCATCTTTGAACCAAGTAAGTAGTTTTCTGTGCAGACATCAAGTTTACTATCAATCAGAAGCTTATTAACAGCTGTGTTAGTCCTAATTAAGTGCAAAGCAGTGGCAGACTTTTTAATTAAGTCTTATTTTCCTAAGAGGAGTCTGATGGGGTTTTTTTCTCTTCCTTTTCCCCACCTCCATCCTTATTTATTGTGTAAAGTCAGCTTTAAAAATAGCTGGGACACAAGATGGGGCCATTGACATGAGGCCAAGGCACCAGGAAATATTTCCTTTACAGAATGGCTGTGTTGTGATTATGCTGACCATATTTTATTCCTCTGGTTTTGTAAAATAATTCTAATTTTTTAAAACTTTTCTGCAGCGTTTTTCATTTTGTTTTCTTTTTAAATTCTCCACTTGTTTGTAGTGTATTCCCTGCATCCTCAGTTTCAACAGAAGTAGAAATTAATTTTAGTGTATAAATTCACATGAGAGAAAGTGAAAATGTATGACATCATATACACCAGAAAGGTCCTTGTTGCCTGACTAAACCTCTGTGCGTAGTACAATGCAGTAAACACTCAGTTGTTATGAGAAAGAATTGGCCTCACAGGTAAGCTGAAATTTAGAAGTCTCTACAAGTGTTTGATTTTCTTAGACCTGAGCAGTGCCCAGTGGTGTACATGTACAAGTGAAGCAAGGAGAGAAGTGCCCTGAAAACTCTCATAATCTGCACATTCTACCCAGTACTGTTTAAACTGCAGAACTTCTGTAACCACAAACAATGTCTGGATTGTTATTTTGCTAAGAGGATAAGCAGTGTGTACATGTAAGAGGGCAGAGTAACCTCTCACTGCCCTTGTCAAGGTATTGTCAAGCACGAATATTTTTCTGTACCACTACAGGTATAAAATGCCTTAACCTGAGCTCTGTTCAGTCTGTATTTTAACCTGAGATAAAATGTCTCGAGGCAAATCCTGGCCTGGATGAGCTCACAGTTACACCAAGGATTCCTATGAAATGCTGACAGTTTATAAGGGGTGAGGATCTGAGGATCTGTCTTCTACAGTTTAAAGATAGGGTGGATCACCACAAGATGAATTTCAGTGTTTACTTCTTTAACCCACCCCTGAGCTCCTGGGTTTGCTCTTTCATGTTTTAGGCAACAGACTGTTTTCCTTTGGACAGTGTGTTCAGCAGGAAAACTAAATGTTTTCCTGTAAAAAAGAGCTCCAATGTACAAGGATGGAAAGATAAGGCATTGGCCAGCAAGTTTAAAGGAACTGGAGCCTAAAAGCCATTAAACCTCATGGAGTTGCCTAGCTAGGCTTAACACTTTGGGCTCTGAGGAGGAGGAATTGTCATTTTCTAAGGGTTTGCAGAGCACTTGTTGCAACGTGAGCTGCCTTGAGCCTAAGGCACTGATGTAATGTAAGCACTGAGGTCGGTAAAATCATAGTAGCAGTCGTGGTGGCTTTAAAATGCTCTGGCTCAATTATGGCAGTAAATCCAAGTCTAGATATAGCAGCTCTTCACTTATAGGCACATGGAGTATGTCATAATTGTCTGTAATAAAGTATGATAGAAATTAAAATGGCAACACTTTACCTCCTGCTTTGTGGAGCAAAGCAGTGGTTTTATTTATTTTTTTTTTCATCTATACCTATTGCGTGGTTTCTGTGCTGTTTCAACACAAGTTCTGGGTTTGTGTATTTAGAAGTTTCTGTTCAGTAATCAATACCTGGTATGTTCTGGTTCATTGCAGCTGCAGGGGTTAATGAATGACTATTGTTTATACGTTGTCTGATGTTAAAGCTTAATCCATATTTGGGTCTGATGCCAGCTTTGTTTCCAGGAAGAAAGAATTGAGATAATGGCTAGGCATATTTTAAAAGAGCATAGGGGTTTTATAATGGTTATGGATCATTTTTATACTTTGGTTATCTTGAGTACATTGGACGTCTATGCTTCAGGATTGCCCAAGTGTGATTATTCTTTTTTTTTCCTCTTACTTTAATAAAAAAGCAGAATATGCTCATGAATTTCTTCCACTTCTTTTCCCTGTCTCTCATCCACTTTTATAAGGTTTATATTCACACTAATGTCCTCTGAAGAATAAATTTTAAAAATGCGATTTTACTTCTTTTGATTGCAACAGCAATGTTAAGGTGGGAGCTTTGACATCCAAACAGGATTCTCTGAGGTCCTCTGGACGAGGCAGCTTTTTGTAACCAAACCTTCATTGGCAGCTGTTGCTAGGAGTGCTTGGAAAGGGTTGTCAGATGTTGGAATGAGCTGCCTGGGGAGGTGGTGGAGTCACAGTCCCTGGGGGTGTTCAAGGAACAAACGGATGTGGCACTCAGTGCTGTGGTCTGGTTGCTACGGTGGTGTTTGGTCATAAGTTGGACTTGATGATCTTTGAGGTCTTTTCCAGTATAAAAGATTTCATGTTTCTGTAATGGAGACCTTGGAAATGACTTTTTAAAAACAGATAGTACTGTAAGGTTCCTGAAGCTTCTGCCCGTTTTCCATGTAAAATATCTGCTTTCCAAAGGTGGAAGTTTGTTTTGCTTACCCCTAGGCTGCCAAGAGCTCTACAACACTTACCTTGTACCACTCTCCTATGTTCAGTGAGGATTTTTTAACTGCTGGAATGTCTTTGTTTTTCTTTCCAAGTTAAACATACTAAGGATCACTATAAATGACACAGAGTTTATTTGATTAAATACTGTTTTCTGGCAAAATTTGAATTAATCTCTAACAAAAATATGTGATAAAGGTGAATTTATCTTTCATGTTGATACTGTGAAGTAGTGGAACATAGGTTTTCATGATTATGCTTACAATTTCCAAGAAAAATAGGAAAGTATAATGCAAACGTTACCATCTCCAAATCAGAGCCTGCAAATAAAAGATAGTGCTTAAAAAATTTACTCTGTTTTCATAAGTATGTGGTTTGCTAATTATCTATAAAGGTACAGGAATAGGGCAGCCATAGTCTGTAGAAGAATATATTAGGGAGTTGTTGGAGGATTCTTAGCATTAACTAGGAAATATTTTGGAATAGATGGCACATTAATACCTACTGTCAAAGAAAAGGAGACTGAGAGGTGAAAGAGAAGGAAGTGGAACCAGCAGCACAAGGGTGACTGCCATTACAGGTCTCCGATAAAGAAAGGAGACTGCACCTGTCTGGAATGAGGAAAGTCAGCAAGAACATCTTTGAAAGAGATAAAAGGACTCTCATCCCCCTTTTCTCCCTTTATTTATTCAGTGAACTTCAGCCCTTGCAGAAAGCACCTGGCTGACAGCTCTGTACCTTGTACTCCTGGGTGTATTCCCAGCAGGGTGTACACTACAGACATCTACAGCGCCAGTTTCCCGTTTGCTCTCCTGACGGGAAATGTGGGCTATGCTTTTATTTCCAAGGTGTGTCCTCTCATGGGCCTGTCTGCCCACCTCTGCAGAGGGGTGGGCACAGGCTGGGGGGTCTGCAAGGCTTGGAGACTGGACTAAAATGAGGCAGCTCGTGCTGTTAGTGCCCCCAGCCATCATCCCCACCCTTTGGTGGATGCTGCCACCCCTGAGGCAGTGATGTCTAATCCACTCATGAATCAATTATTGAACTGTTGCATTTTTCAGCCTGGCCTATTAAATTAAACTGACATCAGTCTCATCTCACAAAGACATTAGGTAGTGATGAATTTCAGGTACTGTTAACCTGGTTTTGAATTGGCCAGCTAGAGACAGACAGATTCATTTTACATTCCAGCTGCCAGAACCACTGTCACGTCCTATCTTGCTGTTGTGGCTTTTTGATCAATGGCCTTCCTTGCTAACTCCTGAGAAGGAGCAATTTCATAAGAAGTAAGAGAGCATAAGAAAGCCAAAAAGGTCAAAATCTGGATTTATTTTTTTTTTTCTGTCTTTAGTAGCACTGTGAGGAAGAGGGTGCATAGGTAAACAGTGAGATTGGCTGTCTGGCTGGTTAAAAAAGCTTCACTGGAAGAATCATAGAATAGATTAGGCTGGAATGGACCTTAAAGATCATACAGTTCTTCCTGCCATGGGTAGGGACACATTTCACTAAACCAGGATACTCAAAGGCCCATCCAACCTGGCCTTGAGCTCCTCCAGGGATGGGGCATCCACAACTTCTCTGGGCAACCTGTGGCAGTGCCTCACCACCCTCATGGGAAAAAGCACAATACTGCCTACACTGATTTAAAAGGCACTGCTTGGAATTAATGCAGTCCAAGTTAGGGGAGTTTACTTCCATAGGAAAATGGAAAAGAAATATTCCATACTGCCAACAGCATTGCTTTATACCTGCAGTGCACCTAAAGTGGAAAGGCCCTGCTTGCTCTGTGCTCTACTTCATCCACTGGGTGTACCTGGTAAGTGAAGTGTGGCAGCTTTTTACTGTGGCCTGGTAAAATGTGGAAGGTCCTCAGAGTGCTCTGAGCTGAACTTGTATGTGTTTGTCTGTACTCATTCCCTTCTTGGATTCTGCTTTTATTGGTAACTGAAGTAGAACAAAAAAGGTGTTAGTTCACTGCTTTCCACAGTTTACCCTCTTCTCTCCCCTCAGGACTTAGGGAGAATTCGTGTCTCTGTGCTTCCTTTTGGCTCCTCAAGGCAAGATGGAGCCGCTGGAGACCTGTTACAGGGATGGCCAGAAGGGCAGCCGGTGGGTTTGCAGAGTGGGATGCTGACCTGTGTTTGTGAGTGCCCTTCTCTTCAAAAGCACTTGTGTTTTTCACTGTGGGGGGGAAAAAAAATCAACAAGGAAATGCTGGCAGACATTTCCTGCCTGCTGGAGCTGTGGATTCATTACTATTAATAGAACTCTTAATTGACTATTTGAGAGCAGCTATAAAAATTGATTAGATGCATATGAGGAAATAAATACGGGTCAGTCTGTAGCAGCACAATGATATGAATTTGATGACCTATTAGGACGCTTTTGTGTCTAGCAAAGGATTTTTTTAATAAACATTAAATACTTCACCCAAATTCTGCCCTCTAGCACTTCTCCCAGTCTAAAGAATGTATAATGAAAGCAAATATTTGGTATAGCAAAAGAATCCCATTTTTTAAAATCTCATTCCTGTACATTTTTAAGAGGTTAGGTTACTTGACATGTAAAGCATCTATGAATTTTAAGTGAGGCCAGATTAGTAAGGCTCTGTAGTTGGTCTTTCATCTTAATGTGACCAAGAATGTCCTCTAGCTCACTCTATTTACTAAGAAATTAAAAAATAGCAAATTGCACATCACTGCAGGCCATATGTCCGTTCCTCTCCTGGGCTCTGCTCTACAGCAATGTTAATTGACTTGCCCAAACCCTCTTCTCCTGAGTTGTGACCACTACTGATGAAACAATCAACAATGCTCCTGAGCAGAATAGGGAATGAAAAAACAATGTAAAACACTGAACCACATTAAGAATAAATTCTTTTCTGCAAAAGGATGATAAAAATTTAATACTGAGAGATAACCTAGGCTTTCAAAGGTAAAATCTTGTTTTAATCTTTGTTTGCTTAAAAAGTGGGGGGTTCAGCATGGCCTGAAAATCAGGGACTTTTTAAAGGCATTTTACACTGAACAGAGTAAAAACAGTAAAATACAAATTATTGAGTGTTACGCATTTATTTCTGGTTTAGTAGACTTTGAATAAGGCACACAAAATTTTTAAGAAACCTGCAAGGGCTGTTAAATAAAGACTACATATTCTTCTATTGGGCAAATAATTCGATAAATCTGTATGTAGAAGATAAATTGGATTAGACTACATTGAACAAAAAAAAAAAAAAGCCATAAGTTTGTAGAGTATCAATGAGCTTGCTTTTTACCTTTTCACTTGGGTTTTCAGAGAACCTCCATTAAATCACAAGCTTTGTCTTTTAAGCCAATACATAACATTTAGATGAGGATGCATTACTCCATTATGGGACACACCTGAGTGCAGAACCCAGCTGAAGAGTTTTCCCCACAGCCTGTGGCAGGTGCTGGCGGTTGCCCTGGGCTCCTTGGCCAGCCCATGAAGAGGTGTTAGTGGGCTTCTGTCCTCTTTGGACAGCCAAACCTTTGGCTTCAGACCTTCTTGGCTAAGCAGGGCTGTGAGAAGGAGAGATGAAGAGCCCAGGAGATGGGCCAGAGCCTGGCAGGAGCCTAGGCTGCAGCTCTGGAGCTTCCTGCACTTTCCTGCTTGGCTTTATCTCTACCCCTGCCAGCTGCTGTCTCCAGCATCTGCAGAGGGTGCTCAGTCCCCTACCAGCCAGGGAACATCCACAGGTAATTTTTGTGATTGTTCCTTCTAATGCTTACCTTGAGGGTGCTTATGGGGCTCTTTATTTGTGTACTTCATCTAAACAGAGACAGACAGATTCATTTTACATTCCAGATGCAGAATGTGGGATTTTCCAGTTCCTCTGCAAGTGTATGCAATTAACACTTAACCCATACCAAACTTTCTTTCTTATTTTTTTTTTAATTGTGTTAGATGGACATAATCAGGTCAGAATTCCCTGCACTTTCCTTCTTGCACATTTTTTTAAAAAATGTCTAAAATAGTAGGTCTTGTGGATGTAGAGAAAATACTTCAATTACCAGAAGACTCAGAAATGAAACAGCGAATACAATGAAAACTTCATTATCATTAATAGCCTGATCACTTTCTCTAGCAGTTTTGTAAATTTTTTACTCTTCAAAGCTGGCAGCGAGCAAAAATGGAGCATGGCTATGGCAGGCTTATTCCAGATTTTCTATATAATGTTATTTGGTTAGTAGCTATGAAGTTAGAATTTTAATTTTAATAGCACCTTTTTTTTCCTATGCATGGTCAATCTATTTTTTTACTATGACAAGTTATTTTAAACTACTTAGTATTCAGGATATTTGCAGTTGCAACGAACAAGTTCATTTAAACACCAAATCAATCAGTATTTTCACTAGAGAGAAATTTTTAAGTACCAATTAAGAATGAAAAAGTGATCTACATTCTCTAATACAATATTAATGTGCTGAGAGGGGTGATCCCAACTTCATGAGAAAAAAAATGCAGCTGTGCATATGCTTGTCTTAAAAAAGGGTTTTCTTCTGTCACTTAGAATAATTTAATGAATAAGAAGTGGTTCTTTTACTGCTGCTAATGAACGGAAATCCCATCAAATTGCAAGGCATCAACACAAGGACATTCCTCTTAAACTAAGAGTGCTGTAGATTATCCCAGTGATAATGGAGGCCATGAGCACTTTGTGGGATGGATGGACTGTTCTCCTGGTGCTGTGCTGGAGTTACCTTTCAGCAGTGCATAGATCACAGCTAAGAGTTATAACAGGTGCTTAATTCTGTTATTCTCTGTTGAAATATCAACCTATCTCCTCATAATGAGACCGTTTAAAAAAACATAATTACAGAGGCTGCGGGGAAATCACGTCCTTTACGTTGATGAGGGTGTGCACTGGCCTGGTGAGGGGAGTGGTGGAGTCTTGCTGATGAGGAACTCATAGCTGTGTTGATGGATCAATTGGACGTGTAATGGTGGGAAGGATGCTGCCCTGGCTCAGTGTTCCAGTGGCCACGTTCTCCTCTGGTACCTGCAGTTTGGGTTTTGTGTGCTCTGAAGCAAGGGGAGCAGCACATGAAAAGCCTTGGGTGCAGGTGCCCTGTTTAGGTGGGGATTAGATTGCATGGAAAAAGGATTTTACAGGCCTCCAACAACTGGAGGGCAGTTTAGGAGACCTAAAAAAGAAGGAACCGTGCTTTAACCAAAAGAGGTTTTATCACCTTCACTTAGCTAGCTTTGTTTCAGCTTAACACCCACTTGGCTCTTTAGAGTCGATCTGCCAGGAACATTGCTGAACAATAAGGTGACAACCTCACCCTATCAAAATGACATAAAATACATTTTCTTTTAAGTTGTGTTTGAACTTGTCTTACCATAAAAGTATTTTTAGAGCACAGGCACCTTGGGGGAACATCTGAAAATGTGAACAGAAAAAAAAAAAAGAACCTGAAGTTGAATTGTTGAACCAAAGATTGCCTGGCCTCTCCAAGGATTTCATTAGTGCCTTTCCCGTGAAACAGTTTCAGGAGCCTATTTACAGCAATTTTGGTTTTCTTATTCAAGTGACTCTCTTGCATTAATTTGTATAAATGCTTTTTTTTTTCTGTGATATTTCTGTAAGTGTTATCTAAATATATCATTTAAAAGGACTGTTGGCTTAACTATTTTAAGATAGCGCCTTTATGAAATAGACTTTTTTTAGGACAGCAAAAGATACAGAATCTCTTTCTGGTTATCTAGGGGGGAAAAAGTATTTATTATTCATAAACACAAGGATTTGTGCATATAAAACTAGAGCCATTGAAGTTGGCTCGATATACACAATTTGGAATCAATCCATGTTGTTCTTAAAGTACTTGTTTTGCAGTTTTGGCATGAAGAGTTTGCAAGTAAAACAGTAAAGCTTCTGCTCCCTTGCTGGTTTATAAATAGTTTATATATTAGGCACTTAGTATGCGTTTTTTAATAAATTATTACTTGTCCTGAAATTCAGGATGCTTTGATCTGTGCATGTTTTCACAAATACATAGCACCTCTAGGATGACCCCAGTGCTAGCAGCAAACTGCATGGGAGGGCTTTTCACAGGAATATTCCAAGTTTTTGCAGTTTGGTGGGCAGCAGCCTTGGCTGTGTGCCACATCACCCTTTCCACGTGCACCACTGCGTGGGTGTTGTTGGAGATACCACAAAACCAGGCTTGAAGTTACTGTGCACAGGATAAAAACACCTTCCTGGAATATTGCTGCGATAATCCCAGCCTAGCAAGGTAATGCTCCATCTAAAAGATCCCTTCAAAAGAGAATAGGAAGTGCAGTAATTGGGGAAGTGAGTGGAGTCATGTGGGAAAATATTTGTAGCAGATGACTGTTTTCCAGCACTGCTGCTGTTACAGTAAAGAGCTAATGTGTAAGTTAATGCTGCCCGAGGCAGGATTAACTTCTGATGTGTAGGGATTGAAGATGGCTAATGACCTAGGCAGCAGGAACGCCAGCGTGCCTGGGAAGGTGGCTTACTGTACTTGCTTCTCTTATCTGGCTGTTGCTTGGTTTGTTTTACTGAACACCTGGCACTGAAATTTCACTGCCTGCCCAGCTCCTGACTGGGCACAAAAGCTGTTGCCAAATCCAAGGCAGGGCAGAGCCATTGGTGAGGCCATTTGTGTATGAGAACAAATCAAGGTGTATGACTGACTGCTTTCCTCATGTCTCCTCGGGGTGCTCTGCGGGCACAGAAGAACTTGCGCTACTTCCCTGGACCAGACTTGTAGTAGCTGCTGCCAGTGAGTGAATCCCAAAGAAAATGGCAAATTTGCATGCTCTGGGAATGTGATGCTTGTGTTTAGGTGATCCACTTTGGTGTGCTGAGGTTTTTCAGCATGAGAGGAGGTGTTTCCTCTATTGATGGAGGGTGTTTGTCAGGGTGATAAATGCTCTGATGGATAGAGATAAGAGCATGCCCTCTTCCAGGCTTAGCCCTAGCTCTTGCTTTTCTCCTCTGTTGTGGAGGGGTGGCTGGGGTCCCTCTGGTGTGCCCCAAGTATTGAATGGAGGTAAATTCCCATGGGAACCTGTTCCCCTGTATCCCTTTCCAGTTTGGGTGTGAGGAAATTGGCTCACAGCATCACTCACACAGAGCAAGGTAGACTTGGTGTGAGTGGGAATTCTCTGGGAGCACTTGCCATGGAGCTTTGTGTTTCTCATCCACTGTCTTTGTAGGGACTTAGTCTTTTTTTGCATTTCTTCCTCAAATGTGCTACTGAGCTCTTACTCTGCTCTCAGCTCCTTCTCTGGAAAACTACTCCAATGTGCTCTGCTGTGCTGAGGGCATTATTTCTTCAGCTTCTGGCTGCTTTCTCACCTCCAGTGTTTTGCTTCTCCTGGTGGAGAGACAGAGCACCTTCATGTATCCCAGCTGCAGTAGGTCCTGTTGATTTGTATCTCTGTGTCGGCAGTTGTGCAGTCAATCCACTTTCTTGTTAAAGTGTATGCTGTTTCCATACTGCTGTGTAACTCTGTCTTAGGATAAAAGGGAATTGAAAAAATTGAAATTAAAAGCAAGAGATGGAGTAAAACAGATGAGTTTTCCTCCTTTTTATAAAATGTGTTAAATGTGGGTGGAAGTGCTTGTATAGATTCAGCAATCTTGTATTATGTTTTTTTCTTGAATTTTTTTTCTGAATAAGATGTTGACATTTGTGCCTAGAAATAGCATTTCAAATATTTATTTTTTTTCAATGTGTCATCTTTTTGTGAATATACTAGCACTCAGCTGTTGCAGAGGTAACAAGACCCATCAGCATCCATCAATCTGAAGGTGTTTCTGTGATTGCCATTTTAGAGATTCCTGCCTGTTGTGCAGTTTTCATGCTGAGTGATGAATGGAATATTTCTTCAGCACATGTGTAAGGAGGCAGAGGGGATGAATGGTGTTGCTGAGAAAGCCAGGAATTCCTTCAGCAGCACCAGGACATGTTCTCCTCCCCAGTGAACATGGATAACTCAATGCTAATGGCTGCTATGCACAAGGGAGAGGATCTATCGCATTGCATGCTCTGAGAAGTGCAATTTAAAGCTTTCCTGAGGCATCTTGAAATTAAATTTCTTGGAGTATCTACCTCTGAGTTGTCTCACATGCAGAGCCCGCACTGACTCACCAGGGCTTGCTACACACAGCTCAGTGGTGGGAGATTTCTCTTTTGTTTTATCTTTCCAGGAGATGTGAAAGAGACAGAGGTAAATCACTCTTATTGTTATGATAGACAGGTGCTTGCCTGTGTGTGTGGTAGGGATTCCCTATGAGATGTGCACTTTTGGGTTATGTGAATGTCAAAACACTGGAAAAATAAGCCAATAATAATAATAAGTAGTCAGGAATTTCCTTCAATCCAGAAGAGCCTCCATTTTAGGAGTACCCTTGCCTGCTGAAAGGACTTAAAGGAGAGTAGGTTGGTCAGATGAGCTATAGAGACTGGATGTTTAAAATGGCTAGCAAGAACATATGGATTTGCTGTGAGAAGAATTATGCAAACTAAAACAAAATCCTCATAGCCACAGGACTTGGGTGACAAAGAGGTGTCCTCATAAAAAGGGGGATTCTGTAGTAGCTGTGTCAGGCCTTTTAGCATTTTCCTCAGATGCATCTGGTATTAGTTGTGGTTGGTGATTGCAATGTGGGATTCAGCTGATCTCTGCAGCTGACCAGTTCCCATGTTCTGGTTTTTTTTCCAGTAGAATTCAAAGAGCCTGAATCCTTTTAACTCTGCAGAAGATGGACTTGTGTTATCATAGTTACACAGTGTTTGGCCAAATCCCCCTGCATTTTGATGTGAAATGAAGGAGGCAGCATGTGGATTGTTCTGCTGAAACCAGAAACATCAGACTAAAACGTGATGCTGGTGTCTGCAGTGCCAAACTGCTGCTTTGTGGTCTCACCTTATTTCATTCTCCTTCTTTAAACACAAGGGAAATTTTGAAATGATATCTTTTTCTTAAACAGATTTTTGAAATCAGTGGGGGTTAATTAAAAACTAAATTTGGAATCTACAAACATCCAGAAATTATTTACACTGTTGTTAATTTCTTCTTTAATATTCATAAGTGTTTTCTGTTAATTAAGAAGAGAGGGAGAACATGAGGAAAGGCTCAGAACAAAAGCAGTCTGCATACAGATTAGGGACTGAGTTCTCAAAGAACTGGACTAAGTACATGCTGCCAGCACTGAGTGAGGAATTTATATGCAGTGAATGTATCTCGCAGCTGAAAAATTGGGCAGACTTGTGCCTTAAACTTACTGCATCAGAATTGGGCATGATCCTCTTACCACCATGGTTGCCACTTCCCTGCTTTCTGGCATTGGCCATTCTGCAGTCCTAAAGCAGTTTTATTGAGTCACTGAATGACCAGGGCTGGAAGAGACCTTAAAGATCACCTTGTTCCCACCAGCCTTTCACCAGACCAGGTTGCTTAGAGCTCCATCCAACCTGGCCTTGAACACATCTGGGTATGGGGCAACCACAACTTCTTTGGGAAACCTCTTCAGCAGGCATAGGTGGTGCACCTTCCTCAGTGAATATCCTTTTCTCACATGTGGGGGTATTTGCAGCCTCTTCCACATCTGGGACCTTCGCCAGCTTTGTTCTTTCCAATATTTAGGAGCACCTGTTTAGCTTCATTCCTACAGTGTATTTACCTTCAGTATTGAAACAACCTCCTACTGAAAATCTTTTATTTGAGCTGTTTTGAATACTGACCTATTGGGCTGCAATTTTTCAACTCTGTAGGATGTGGGTGAGCTTTAAATAATGTACTTCAGAATATACTTATGAATAAAAGTACTGTATTTCCCAGCAAGACTTGGGAATCTTGTGTTAGTTGTGAATAGCTGGACTCAATGCCTGTGTGGATTCTCAGTATAGAGAAGAGATTGAAAGAATGACCTTAGTTAAAGAAGTATTTCATTTAGGATATTGAATATATCAGTGTCTAATGTGCTTGACAAGTAGAAAATGCAAACTCTAGGTCCCTAAAAATGCCCTTTGTAAATAGGCTATGTGATTGGCATTCCTGCACTGATGGCTGCTGTCTTGCAGTGCTACCAAGACAGGCCTATTTTCAGGTTTCACACTCCACCATCCCTGCCTAACATTGTGGAAATCTTCTAAAAATGAGCTGTGCTCATTTCCTTACAAAACAGCACTTTAAAGAAAAAAGAAATTAATTGTATTTCTTACCTCAAATCAAAGGTAGCAATTTTTTTTGTTTGTCCCGTTGTTATTTTTTTCTTTCCTAAGGGTGGAGAATCTGGAATGTTGCTGAGGGAAGAAATAGAATTAAATGAATAAGAGTTCCCCTGTGCTCCAGGGAGGCTGTTGTATGCTCTGAACTCACTATACACAATATTCTAGGCTGTGACAGTAAGTCAAAAGTTACAGAAAAAAGTATTTTGGCAAAGGTTTATGGAAGAAATGAAGGATATAGGGGAGTCTGGAGAGCAGAAGCAGACTTCAGACTCTGGCAGCTTGAGCACAAGTTAGAGACCAGGGTTAGAGATGAGCCAGCTGTATGTACAAATACATTTCTGTGATCTTTTTGATAGGAAAAAGATCACAAATTATATTAGAAAATACAGGGTCAACTGTAGCAAAGAACACCTCGGGGGAGATGGGAGCTGCAGTAATATCAGAAGACATCTGGTAATGGGGCTACAGCAGATACTTTTCCCCCTCAGGGATGATGATGGAACAGTAATTACCAAGAAAGCCAGGAACCTGCAGAGTGCAGGAGTGTCTTGCTTGTACTTAGAGATGCTGAAGTCTGGAATATATAGGGAGCAAAATTTGGTCTCTGAGCAACTGAATCTGCAGATGGTGACAGGTGAGAAGGCAAATGGAATGGGGAAGGAGGAGAAGGAAATGAACACTGGGATAAAGAGACTTCCTCAAAGAGCTAATACACATCAGTTTTATTCTTTAAAGGTTCATCAGCTAATGCAACTGCATGTCCCTAACCCAAATTTTATCTAAAACTGAACCCATGAAAAGGAATAGTCCAGGTATAAATGGGTACGTTTTGATCAGTCCCCTATGTCACTAAAATAAAATTGTGGCTGTGTTTTTTATCTGTTGTTCTTCCAGCTGCTCTACAAAAATATTGTGCTGGTTTAGCTGGTGATTTTAACCCTTTGTGTTTGAATTGCAAACACCATTTGCATGGGTTGTTGTTGTGAAGATGAAATGAAACTGCCATAAGTAATAAACTGCAATGTAAAAAGGAATAAAAAAGGCATACACTGTTTGAAGTGACAATGATTTAAGATGCTTGAAGCTCAGCTTCAGTGAGAAATCTGAAAAGAAACTGAGCTCTTGGGACTGCTCAGACACCTCTAAAGATCAGCCCTCTCTATGCTATCTCACGGAGGTCACTTAAAAAAAGCTGTCTCACAGCAAGGCAGTTAAAAGTGAAGGCCTAGAAAATAAAATTTGGTACATATGTGGCACATGTCTTCAAAACTGATTCTGGAGGCTAGAACTCACTGACGTGTTTCTGCCCTTGCCCATACTTCTATCTCCCCTACAGAAGTAAATGTAGTTTCTTTGGGGATGTTTTGTTGTTATCTGTGCCAATGAACTCCAGAGCAATCTGCAGAGTCAGAGGAAAAACAAATCTAAAGGCTGAGATTTCAGTGGGATATTGCCTATTCCCTCTTCTCCTGCAGGTGCCCTTGGAGTTGCTCATCCCAGTATCAGATGCTCTCTTTCTCTTAAAAAACCCTTCAAATTGCTTGGTTTGTGCTACTGGAGCCCTGTGTGACTTTGATAAGTTGTTATACTGTATTTATATGTAAGCATGAAACATTCTTCTCTTTGAATAGGAGGTGAACAAGTGGCAATGAAAATGCAATTGAAAACAAAATCCTACACAGCTGAATAAATTCTGTCCTTTTCATATTAATAAAGATCTGGTGGGATCAGCAGAAGGTACAGTGGTGGTGAAGTGTTTGAGTGGGTCTGTCCAACCCCCGTGTGAGAATCTAAGGAGATGGGAGTTAAGTCACTGCAAAAAAGGGTTTAAAACCCACAGATTTTAAAAAAATCATAGATGTTGTTTTTAAAAGAAATAAAGCAACAGATTCTACTTTTCATTTTTTAGCTGTGGACAGAAATAATTTAGCAGACACATTTGCCTGTCAAGAGACCACTGGCTGCTCATTGGTGTAGTGGAAATCTAGCAATATAATAAAGCTTTTCTGTTTCTGAGCGTTAAAACATCAAACACTAAATAGCTTTGAAATGCATGTTTTTTAACTGAGGTCTTTCTAGAAGTAAAATTAACTGTGCATCACTATTTAATGCATGAAACCACGATTTACTGTCCTGAGAACTAATTTCAGCTTGCTGCAGTTGTAAACTTGCCCTCAATTAATGCGCAACTGGGCCCAATTCAGAGATGGGTAAAGTCAGCAGGTCTTTCCAATTACTTTTATGGATATCAGATGAAGTCTTTAATTAATGCACCACTGAGTGCTCAGGCTCATTTAAAAATTTCTCATTTCTAGATAGAATGCAGATCTTTCAAAATGTCATTGTACTTTAAAGCTGTTCTGCTCTCTTGGATGAGAAGTTATTTACACTTGTGTGACTACATCTGATATATTCCTTCTTTCCTCACACCATAATATGCCTACAGTATGTGTTTTGATATATTATGTGTATCTTTGAATACATAATATATTACCAGATGGTATGTGATTAGCAGGGTACACTAAAGTAGAAAGATGTCTTCTGCCCTGGGTACATGTACACAGTCTGGTAGTGTACGTATTTAAAGTGAATATTTCAAGATGTATTTTTAGGAGAGAAAATAATCTGTTGGTATATGCAAAAGTTCTGTGTGTGCAGTAAACGAGCTACCCGGGAAAGTTTCATATGTAACACGCTACTGGAAGTATTGGAAAACTACCTTTGATTCATGAGGTCATCCTGGTGAAATTTTGACTCAGGACTGAATACTCAGATGCCACTGGCATGGTTTCAGTCCCAGGAGCTTAATAGTTCAGATTTGGAATATGGAATAGCTGTTCCTAATTTGTAGAGGAGCAAAGAAAAAGTGTTTGTGATGGGTTACTGCCTACTTGGTTGGAAGCATGTGAAAGCCATTGCTTTCTCAAAACAAATAAGCAAAATGCCAGCTTTGGGGTTGAGCTCCAGCATCAAGGAAAGCTTACAGATATGTTTCAGACTCCAGAAAAATCAACATTTAAATCAGAAACATTGATACAGCCTTGCCTGAAATAATGTAATTTGCTGTTTCAGTTCAGGCTGGTGTGAAGACACCTGAAGTTATGGTCACCTATTCCTTGCATAGATTTTAGTCATAATAAAATGAGTGTCATTGGCCAAACTTTCAGCTCTTAGCAATAAAAATTACACTGTGAAGAGGAATTATAGACATTCCAGAAGTGCACTGTTTATGGGTCGATTCAGGTTTGGAGGTAGGTTTAGGTTGGTAACTGACAGAAAATTCATGCAGGAGCCTTACCTCACATAAATCAATAAGGCTTCCTTGATTGTAATGAGCTAATGCCAATTTATACCACCTGAAGAGCTATTGCCCAGATTTACAGTGTAAGTATAATTACTATGACATAGATTTGCTTTGGTTCACTGAGCTGGCAACCAGCAAGGTTTATAGTATCGTGTCTTTTTGTTCTCACTTAAATTGCCTTTCTAGAGGGTGGCTGGAGTTGGAACCCAGACCAGAGTTTCCCTCCCAGTCTGCTGTTTTGATGGTATCATGTATAAAGTAGAAATCCTTGTGGAGTGTGGGGCTCATTCTCACAGGCCCTGTGTGCTGTTGGCACAGCAGGGAAGGGCCATTCCAATGTGGTGCATGGCACAGCAGGAACCTCCTCAGTACTTGCAGGAGACTCCATGCCCCTTTCAGTGGTGGCTGCTGTAAGCAGTGCAATTTATGTATTATTTTATTAAAAGACACTGCTTGTCTTTAGCCACAAGCTTTCCTGGTCTCCAAAGTACCTTAGCACAGATCTCTCTCTGCCTGGCTAAAGGCCACCATTCAATTTCCATTACTTTTCCCCTTTTCCATTCATGATGTGTCTTCCCCAGCTGTTAATATCAGTTAAAAAAAAAAAATCAAGACTTATTAGTAGTAATTAAAGCATGGGTGGCCCATTATGCTGGGTGGGCTTGGTTCCTCCAAGTATAGATTCTGCACTCAGCTGTGCAAGTTCACTTGGAGTTACTTGGTGCAACCACCCTAATCTCTGGATGTACCTGAGAGCAGGATATGGCCCCTGGCTCTGGGGGATATTCTTTTAAGAGGTTGTTAAATGCAGTAAAACTTCTGATTTTAAATGGTTGAAATCCCATGTAACTCAGAGAAAATTGTGCAGGAAGGAAAAGAGCTGAGTGAGTCAGTGAGGCAAGCTTTTTGTGCTTGGAAAAGAGAGGAACTTTTTTCCAAGTGCTCTCTGTGTCACAAATAAGAGTACAATAGTTTCAACACTAGCATCTAGCAGTCATTTCCCACAGTATAAATGGACCATAACTTAGCATGATTTCTGTGCTCCTGGGAGGCCATACACTTAAATAATAAGGGTGCTCCAGGTCACAGCTGAGATGCAATTAACCCACAGATTGAATAAATACCTTCCCACTTGCAGGAAGGATTCTCATTTTGAATAGCTTTCCATTAGTTTTCCTGTGGGAATTGTACAGTACTGGCAGAATTTCTGGAACTAATGTGGCAGTGCTAGCCAGGGAGCAGCTTAGCTATAGGTCCTTAATACTTCTGTGGTCACAGGAATTCTGTGGGCTTTCAGTCAGGCTCTATCTTCTGGCTATTGGGAAAATTTTTTTGCCCTTCTTCAATGGAGGTGATGCCACGTGGCAAAAGAAATGCCATGCCTGTATTTAACAAGAGCTGTGTTTGTGTACATCTGAGATGTGATTTTGGCTTGTTAATTCCTTTTGCTCCCTTGGTGACCTATAGACCTGAATATGGTGGTGATTTAAGTTGACCAAAAATGTTTGAAAATCCATAAAATAAATTTATTTCTATCCGAGGAATAACCTGATAGATAAATTGGCTAGGCACACTTATAAGAATCAGAGCTTCTCATTATTCAAAGTTGTATAGCTAGGGTCACTAGGAGAAGTTTAGGAATTTGAAAATGGTCATTTATGGTGGAAAACAATTTAATTATTTTTTTAACTAACTGTGCAATTTTCACCCATGATTAACTTGATGTGTGTCTGAATTCCTCTGCCTCTTTCTCATGGAATAGATTGTGTGTTCTCTGCTTCTCTGCTACAAGATTTTTAGATAAACTGATATATCCAGATTGATGCTGTTTGCTATTTGGTTACTTAAATGTTGTTTTGTATTTTCTTTTAATTTTTCATAACTCTTATTTTACTGTAAACCCATTTCTGCAGAGGGACACACAATAAGATGAAGGGACACACGTAAAAATGAAACAAAACAGGAAATATTATTGTAGAAGAAACTTAGTTAAGGACAGGATGTCCTTTAAGTCTTATGAAGTGTGGATGCTTGAGATGTCCAGCATGAGATAATCCCTGGGAGAAGTGCCATGTTCATCTGGAGAATGGCTTTGGGATGACTAATGGTTTGGTTTATTGATACTCCTGAAATTTTTGCGTCTGGGCTGTGGAACATCAAAAGCCACTGGCTAAAGAAAGAGACTGACTTAAGTTGGTTCTTGTGAAATCTTTAGAAGACGTGATCAGTGGACTGAGTCACTGATACACGAGAACAGGACTGCAGTGACTTAGAAGTGCGTGTGCTGCAGAGGTAAAAGAGCCTTTGTGCAATCAAGTGTTCTGCATCTTCTGCTTTCCTGCCTCCCCTGCCCATGGAGTCTGACCTGTCTGGCTGTCTGGGAATGTGACTTGATAAATGCTGCTGTCACCCACAAGGAGATGATAGGCAGTGCTGGCAGTGGCTCATGTTATCTTTGAAAAACAAAACCTGCAAGATCCTGTAGAACAAAAGGCAACAATATTGAGAGCAGTGAGATGTAGCTGCAGTGATGAGGAGAAAAGTGATAGCTGGAAAAGCATCACAGAGGCAGTCTGGCTCATCAGTGTTGTCATGTGTGTGCTTAGGAAAGGATTATTCCTAGTGACCAGCTCCCACTCTGTCACATAACCCAAAAAATCAAAGTACTTAGAGGAATAAAAAAACCATAGTGGATACATATTTTAATCACATGAAAGTGAAAAATTTTCTCAATTTTCTTAACGGATCATGAGGCAGATGGAGAAAATTAGGAGTACTTATTTACATTTAAAATGATTATTGAATGAACATCAAATTTTGGAAGTGGGGGGATTTGGACCAGATGATTTTCTAAGGTCCCTTTTGACCTAAACCATCTTTTGATTATCATTTTTTATGAAAGCAAGGGGCAATGAACTCTTAAAGGATGTTTTGGCCTGTAGACCCCCCCTGTGCCATACAATACTACTGAGTCCATGATGTTAAATAAGAAAATGATTAGACATCAGTATAGATGAAAAAGAAACCAAATCCAAACTCCAATCTTGGGTTGGATGAGATACCTTTTGCCAAGGGCTGAATGTTGTCAGGCCAGCACAGCCTCTAAAGCATTGTAAGAAGATTTCTAAAGAGGTAAAAAAGGAGTTTCCTCTCGTTTCCCTAGTGCAGTTGATGTGGGCCATGGACAGAGACAGCTTTTCTGGCTTGTCAGGACACGCTGTGTGGAGGGTGAGTTCAGACTTGAGCTATGAGAAGACAGGTCTCATTATCACAGCATGGCATCTTCTTTGTAAGACAAGTTCGACTTTCGTACAAAAATTATTGTGGGGAAAGAAAAAAATGGTTGTATAAACTTTCCCTGGAGTTGAAAGTTGCATTTTGCACTGGCACCAGATCTACTATCAGTTGCATGGATGGAGAGAGGGTCCAATTCATCATGTATTCATTCAAGGTGCTACATGTATGAAAGAATTAAGCAGGGAAATGTTGAATTCCTTCCTTGAGGAGGGTATAGCCAACCTTGTTATGCTGCTGTGTGACCCCTGGAGTAATATTACCCCAAATGAAGCCAGTGGTTTCCTACTTTTTGCAAACTAGGCCAACATTCTTGAAGTGTTAAAAAACTATTCATCTCTTCTTGAGTAAAAGCAGATTAAGAGAAGAGGGTTGGCTCTTTTCTACAATAAACCCACCAACCTGTCCTTGTCCAGAATTTATTTTAATAGAACACTGTCTTCAAGAGTGGGTAATAAGAAGATTATTTTTGAAGAGAGAGAGGAAAAGAATATAAGCCTGAAACCCAGTTTTGTTAGTGCTGCAGTGTGAATTTGTTGCAAGGTTAATAATAGAGTTATCGCTGTCAACAAAGGAAAGAGTCTGACAACAGACAAGAATTCCAAATGGGTTTGAGTTCCTTGCATAATTGTTATTTTAATTACCATGTTCAGGAAAGGCTTCAGAGGTTCCTCAAGCACTGCTCATATCCAGATGAGATTTACCAGAGCACCACTCACAAGCTTTCTTTTGAAAAGTCACTTTCTTGTTTTATCATGTTTACAAAAAACTGAAGTGAGAGTTAGCTATGAATCTTCTGTTATTTGAGTCGATGGCAGATGCTAGGAAGGCTTTGCTTTGTGATAGAGTTAAACTCTCTGGGACTGATTACAAAGAAATTCCATTAGCAATATTTAAATGCCATCCTTGAAAGGCACTCAATAATATGTGTGTTGGCGCTGATCAAGAATAGTACCTTTTAAAAATGAAAAAGTAATGTGACTGTTAGTTTAACATGAAAATGTCAAACTGTGGGCAGTCTCTTGTCAATTAAAGAATCTGGGCTATTCCTAATGGGAATAAGGAAGAAGGGGCGGGGGGAGAAGTGGGTACTAAAAATTGCAGATGTGCAGAACTACTTAGAGATAATTTGTGCTGGCAAATAACACTGTCAGCCAGTTCGGGAGTAATACAGGCAGCTTGATATCTGTTCTTCCTGAGCCACCTCAGTGATTTCTTTTTCTTAGTATCTTCCTTAATAGCTAGCAAGGCTTTAACAGCAAGCTGGGCTATGGTAATGGTGTGCTGAGTGGGGGTGGACTTGTCCAGATTTGAAGAATGTGCTTGCTAAGGTTCATAAAATGTATTAAAATGACAAACCTGCTTGTTGCTGAACTGAGATATACCTGTGAGATGGGAAGGAGGATTCTTTAAACTTTGGGGGCTGGTGGAGCTGATGCTCAGATAGGAGTCAAGGGATGAGGATGTGCTTCTTTGTAACCTGTCAGTTCCTGTTAAGGATACGTCTCCATAAATAAAACACCACAGTCAAGTTTCAAACTTTGCCTCGTCTAAAAGTAGCTTCCAAGGAAAGAAAAGTCTGCTAGAATTTCACTTGGAGGGAATGCCATACAACAACTCTACTAGCTCACGTGGGTCTGTCGCTTTTGGAAGGTCAGTGCCTGATTTTTGAATCTTAGATCAGTGTTATTTCCCTTGTAATTCACACACACATTTCCTCAAACATTTTCAAACTAATCTATTTATTTAGTGTTTTCTCTTCCTTCACACGTTTCAAATCCTTCTCACTTTTTAGAGAGTTTTTATATTTGCTCCAAAGCTGTCCCACCTAAAATGAGGCCTGTGCAACAGCTGCTGCTGTGGTAGGATGTGGATGCACATCCAGAGCTGTCTTATGATGTCAATGTCAATTGGAGTGGAAGCATTAGCATCTCTCTTTTGTAAGGCAGGAGCTGAACATGAGAGGGTGGTATGACCATGGTCATGCAGGTCTGTGGCAGGCCTTGAAGCTGAACATCCAATGTGTTGTCTGAGCCCTGAGACACTTTTTTTTTTTTTTTTTAATCTTTATATCTTAATGACAATTTCTGATTTTCTGTCTAAACAACTGTCAAAACTGTAACAGATTTTCTTTTTCTTCACCCCGGGATCTTTTATTTTATTCTTTCATTTTTGTCAAATTACTTTAACTGCTACTTGTAAATTGTTTACCAGACTTTTTAAGCCAATCATTTGGATCTTTCTCCTTTCATTAATCTATTGCTCTTTGTGGTTTAATTTTTTGTTTTAATGACTCTTATCCCAACTTCTTAACAGTATTTCATCCGTAGATTTGATGGCTTTTCATGTCAGCTTAATATTCTGTCGTCCCTCAGGGCCACCAGTCATTGGCTCACCATTTTTGACATTGCTAATTGTTATACTTCATTTTATTGCTCTGTCCTTCTATTATCCTTTCCCGATACTTTACTCAAAGTGCTTTATAAATGACTAAAATACAGTGTTATGGGCCAACTGTAAAATAAATTAATGGACAGTCTTGCTGTGAGGCCAAAGCCTGTGATCCTCAAGAACTGTGCTGCAGAAGGCCAGCTGAAATTTGAGCTCTGGTTTCTCTTAGCCCCACTACTATCAGAATTTCTCAGTGTTAATCCCCAATAGATATATTTGTTTTTTGCATATGAGCATGTGTATTTCCCTAAAAATGCAGGAGGAGGCATGAGTTTTGCATCTTTAAAGGAGTTGTGGATATTCTAATGATATTTTCCCAGTGTTTGGAGGCTGTTAGAGCAGAGGTTGCAAAGTGGGGGGAGGATGCTGCATGAGTGGACACAGGGCAGGCAGTGGGTGGTGCACATTTCCCTGGCAGATTGGGCTTCTACCCAAGCCTAAGACAATTTTCTAATTTTTGCAAAACCCATGTAACCAGTAAAGCGAGAGGTTTTCACATAGCTGAAACTTTGGACAGCTTTTAGGAGCAGCAAAATGTACCTTGTTAACTTGATGTGGGAATGTGTGAGCCTTTAATTAGGGACTCTCTAATAAGAGCAGCAGCAGACTTTCCCTCATGCAAATGCTGTGGAGGAAACTTCTTCTCCTGAGTTTGATGAGTGTGCTTTTCTTCCTTATTGCATTTTGTCTTTAAAGAGGGAATAAGTGTGTTTATTAAGGTGGTTGTATTTACCCTTAATGCAATGCATTAAGCATCTATTTATTTCTAAGAAGTCTGCTTTAGCAGAGAGTGTGCTTGTAGGAGAGCAGAGCTATTGATTGGACAGTGTCTGAGGCACTTTACTGTTGTTACAGCTGGAGCAGATTTGATGTGGTGGACTCTGTTTCTCTAAGCACTGTGCTATGCATGCATGTCTTGTCCACTGCATATTCAATGGTTGCTACTGAAAGGGATTTTTGCTCTTGCATGCCATTGATATAGGCTGAATGGTGGTGTTCCCTCTTCCTTTCCATTTTTTTCTTTCAATGGTAATAATTAACCAGCTCTGATTTCACTTTTATTTGTGTAGTGGTCTCTCACGTATCGTAGGTGGAGTCTCAGTATCTGTGCTTTTGCATGAAAGGATGCTTCTGGAAGCTCTGAAATTTATTGCAAACAGCTTTTAAAAACAAACAAGAAAAAAGAATCTTTCAGCACAGGTGTTCCAAACACATTTAGGAAAAAAGGGTTGAAAAATCTGGACACCGATACATGATTTGAGGGATTTTTGTAATTCTTTTGTCTGTGATATTGCACATATATAAAGACCTGTCTATAATTTGTGTATGTTGCAGCTTTCACAGATTGTAGTGAGAGTAGTGTTGAGCAAGCTCATTTTGTTTTTTTAAATTTTGTTATATTTTTGAGCAATATGAAAGAAACGGTTTTTCCATGAAAAATGAAGTATTTCCTGCATGGCAAACACTGATTTGCTGCTTCCTAACAAACTTAATGTTTCTACTGTGTGGTGAGAGGGCTTTCTCTGATTTTTCTGTTTGCTTTTATTTTTTTCTTTGCATGTTTTTTGCATTTGTTTGTATTCATTTGCGTTTCTTTGTTTTTCATTTTGTTTTCATTTGGGGTTTTGTTTATTTTTAGGGGTTTTTTTAACAACAAAGTTTGCATTCCTCTCTTTGGAAATCAGGAGCTCTTGAGTTCATTTTTGGGAGACTTCTGCTTCCTTTCCCTTCTTGCCCCGAACCCAGCATGAGCAGCAATGGCAAAACCTGTGTTATTCATGAGCATGAGAAGAAATGAGTTGGAGAGGTGAGGAAATCAGAAATATAACACTAATTTCCATATGTAGGAAACTTCTTTCTCCTTCCGTGTACCGAAGGGACATGGAATTGATGCAACATCAGCATCAGAAACTGAGGCTTTGTCTCTTGTCTTCAAGAACCCTCACCTCATTTTTGAGACAAATCTGGGTGATTTTGAACAGTATGGTGTCCTATCACAGTGTACTTAAATTCTTGTCAGCAGTCTTGGGAATGCTAGACCTGGGGAAAGTTTGTGGACAGCAACAGCAAAAAGGCTGAAAAGAAAAGCTTTGGACAGCCTTCTCTAAACTAGAAAATAAAGGGGAGGCTTGAAATTTAAACTGTTTCCCTTTCAATCCTTCATTTGCAAAATGTGTGTGGATTTCTGTCCTGGGAAGGTACCTGTGTGACTTTCTTCCCTTGGCATGCCTGGAAAATTGGGTGCAAAGGTTCTGTGCTATCTTTCCAGCAAGGCAAGTACCATTACTTGAACAGCTGCAACTTGGCAACTGCTATAGCAGAACTGAGGCTTCCTGCAAAATCAAGGCTGATCATAGAATCAGGGTTATTCTTCTGGAAAAGTTTCTGTTGTAGAAAGATAAACACATTTGTTTTGTTCTTCGGGGAGTGGAAAAGAAGTTTTTGAAGTCAGGAACATTTTAATTAACAGAAAAAGTAGACTTACACTAGACATATTAATATGGGTGGATGTTTTTTCTCTATCCTAATTATTTCCTGGAAACTTTAGCTGAGGAACCTAAAAATTCTTTGATTTCAGGAATTTCAGAATATAATGGGTGCTCACAGTGGTTACTGCCCAGGTGGTTACACCCTCACAGTAACCTACACCTGAGTGGTTACTGCCCAGGTTTCAAACACTTCAATGAAAGAATAGTGAAAGAGGCCTCGAAAAATAAAGCAATGAAAAAAACCCCAGAGTCTGGGGAGAAGTAAACCCTGCCTTTTCATTTTAATAACCAGTGCCACATATTGAAGCAGTGGAAGTGGATGCAACTGCCCAGTTAAGCCCAAGGACAGACTCAATACTTGGTTTTTCCCTTCTGAAATTCATTCTTTAACCATGTAAGATTGCCTGCCTTGGACTGAATGTTACTTTAAACCAAACCCTGACTATTTCAGTACATCTGGGGAATGTAGTAATTGGAAACAGATTGTAATGATTGTGAATAGCTCTTCCCAGCATTTGTATCCCTGTTGTATTCTGGATCTTCATAGTACTAGAAAAGCTAGTTAATCAAGGAATGGCATGCAAGAGACTGGATGACAAAAAAGTGGTCTTAGCCTTGATATATCCTTTGGTGAATACCATTGCTTATTCTTTTCTTCTTTTTCCTGCTGTGGAAATTGTATTTGTTCTAAGTGTTAATGCTCCTTCTCCTTTGTTGATCTTGAGCACTAGGGTAAGGCCAGGCAATTGTGCCACTGCCATGGTGAAGAGGGGAGGCACAGCTGGTGCCTTCAAGCAGGTGTGGCCATTTCCTTGGAAAATGCAGGGAATTGGGGAATTCTGCCTGCCAGCTTTCTCACCAGAATCCTTCACCATTCCCCAAATGATTTTATAGCCACATTCCTCAATTTAGCCAACCTGCCATCAGCAGAGGGACCAGAACAAGTAGAAAAGGCTGTTCCATATAATATAATTTTTCCTAAACTGAAATATCCTTAAGGATTTTGTCCTTGCTTCACACACTCATGTACCCATGAGTGCGGGGTTTTTTGGTAGCAAAATTCCAAGTTGTGGATGTGTCTGAGCAGAGGGATGTGGTGTCTGGAAACCCAGTCCTCGGAGGGTCCCTCAGCTCAGGTCGTTCCTGTGCTTACACATAGTTAACCTACCAAACCTGAGACTGCTTACACATGGATTTACTCCAATAACATCCCTTCAAATCCCATTTGCTTGTTTTATCTTTCTGTGCCTGGCTGGACTGGGAGCCCTCCTGCAGCTGCTGTTTCTCTCCCCACTCTCTCCCCCACAGGCTGATGGTCATATGCCCAGGATGGATTTGCTGCTGAAACCTTCTGGTCATCTCCTTACTGCTAGTTTCTCCCAGTTTCCCTCACCAAATGTACCCCCAGGACCAATAATTTTCCCTTTTGGGTGGAAACCCCTGGTTTTGGGCAGATGCTTTCCTGGGCTGCCTGAGGGGTCTGCCCTGCTCTGGAAGGTTCTGTGGAGGCACACAATCTATTGGTGCCTTGGAGAGGGCATATGGGGCACAGCATGTGGCTGACAGCACTTCTGCAGCCAGTCAAAAGGTTTGAAGTGTTGGGCACAGCCTGGTTTTGGAGGGAAAGGAGTGCTCTGAAGAAGCAAGGATTTGGTTTTGAGGCCCTTGTGCCACTGTAGGAGCGGGGTCTGATGGCAGTGGGGGCTGCCTGTTAGCAGGACAGAGATGGAGTGAGGGGACAGGCTGGGCACTGAGCAGTGCCAGGAGGGGAAGAGATCTGTTTGGGAACAGAAATCTCTGCTCCCTGGCTATGGTATGCCAGTGATGGGAGGTGCTCAGTTATCCCAGGAAGGGGGAGAAATCTCCTGGGGACAGTCTCATGCCAGTGCTGCGATTGAAATGCCCTCCAGCTCACCAAGTCTTTGTCACTAGATGGTCTGCTATTGTAATTTCTTAGATTAAGTTTATACTTACTGATTTTTCTAAAATGTTAAGCTTCTTGCTTTTTCTTTTTCTCTTTTACTATCCTCTTTTTGAACTGCAGCAATGGAACTGCTTTTCTGCCTTGGGCCTTAGGTAAATGGCAGCAAGTGCTGCATTGTAGGTCAGGGAGCAGGCAAGGGAAAAGCTTTCTCCTGGCAGAATTGCATTTTATTCCATGGGGAGACAACATTTCTTTGCAAAACACTCCTCTGACTTTAAGATAATACATAATAACTATAAAATTACCAAATGTCAGGTAAACAAAAAGTTATTAAGAATGACCTTATTAGTTCTATCTGCAATTCACAGAGCAAGGTAATTGTCAAGCCTCACTGTTATTAGGTTGAAATAATAGTTTGGGGACGATCAACATTAAAATTTCATTATGATGGGACAAAAAGGCTCATGTATAATCAATAGTAAGGATCCATTATTATTGACTTGGAATGAATGAAGCATGAACACATTTGTGCAGATATGAACAGTTAGCAATCTTTTGAATAATAAAGAATTAACACTACACAGATAATGCCATTCTGGGAATTGGACTCGAACTCAAATTGGTACATGTCTGTTTGTTATAAAGTCACATCCACTTCCCTGGGTAACTTCCATTAGGCATTTTCTCAAAATACTCATTGTCTACAGTTTTGTATTCCTCAGCTCTGGTTCATGAGGGAGGTGGGCATGCAGGCCAGGGTTGCATTGGAGCATGCCCTGCTTGCTGTGTTTGGTGATCCTGCTGGGAATAGCACTACTTTGGGACACAATGCAGTGGGCACAGGTGGCTGGGAGCAGGTTGGAAGGGTGCAGTTGCTTTCTGCCATCAGGAGCCTGGCAGAGCCATTTCAATGAGACAGGGTTGCTGCTCACATTGCAAGCACTGGGCTGAAATAGCTGAGGGATGGTGAATGCAGAATAGAGAAGTGCAGAGCCTGTGGAATGTGCTGAGGATGTGGCCAAAGCTGTGGCTGGGATGTACGACACTACCTTGTCTGTGTGCTGAGACAAGATGTTCCCAGCATGTTCTGTTCTGTCTCGCTGGGATATGTCACACTGGCAGTATTGCTGGGTGCCTTTTTTGCACTGATGAGGTGATATGTGTTAAATCTGATGTGTTTAAATTTTTTTGAACCTGACTCTGAATTTCTATGTACTAAGTGCCTTTGAAAGGTGTTATTTAAGGGTATTGGAACCCTCTTCCGTACTAACAGTGGCCTCTCAGCATTGTCTTCTGGCTGTGGTTTACCTTCTCCCTCAGGCTGGCTCCCAGCTGCTCCGACACCCAAGGTACTCTGAATCTCTGTTGACTGATGCTGTATTTTACAGAGAAGAAGGTTTGGGTTGCTCCAAGCCTGTCTCTGCTATTACAGTGAAGAAGGTCAAACGTGGAGTGTTACTTGTGGGTTATGGAGTGTCCTGCAGTGCTCCTACTCCCACATCTTTCAAATTCCCTGTCATGGAGCACTACAAGGGAGATTTGGACCTTCTGCTCCAAGTATCGGATGTGCAATCTTAGAAGCACTCCCTATAATTGCTGGTCCAGTCAAAGAGCACATAGGAACAGAGTCTTCTGGAAATCTGCCTGTTTTTTTTTTTTTTCCTGAGGCTCCATTCTGTAGCGTGCCCTATTTCTAATGGAATTGGGGAAGTCACCTGATGCCTTAAAAAGAAGTAAAGGGATCTTGTGGCTGTGCCACTTGACAGGCTCAAGGAGACTTTCTGGGGAATCTGGGAAATATTTTTTTTACCTGTGAAATGGGAACAATTATTTTCTTTGTCAGTGGAGAAGGAATTATTATTTATTACTTGCATTGCAGTAGCACTAAGGGCTGGTTAGGCTAAATGCCCAGAAATAGAAAAAGTTATTTAATGAATTAAGTGTATTTTTTTTTTTCAAAAGCACTCAGAGTACTTTGGATGGAAGTGGGAATGAGTGGTGTATGGCAGTGGCACCTGCTTTAAGCCATTAGAGTGAGTACAATCATGAAAAAACATGAGTGTTATTTCCTTTCAAATTTACTAACAGAGCATTTCTTCTTCCCAATACTTAACTTTCAGATGCCTTTCAGGGTTAAGAAAGGAAAACAACTGAGAGACAAGGGGCAGTACAGTGAGGCAGAGGGAAAAATCTGACCTAATCCTGGGAGAGAGGGAGGATTATACTCCCTCATTTCCAGTGTCCCCTTTTCCAAGAAGGAGGCTGGAAGAGGGAGAAGCCTTTGGCCTTTCCAGCAAGGAAGGTCAGAGATCCAAAAGTTTTAGAATATATGGATATATATTCAATTTGACTTAGTGCCCTAAGCCTGTTTGGAATGATGGGCATACCTCATTTTTTGTAATTTCTCCCTGTGAGAGCATAGGTTATGGACAATCTGAGACTTCTTCAGTGAGAAAGACTGAGGGAAAACCTGAAGAATGGAGACACACTGAAAATTTTTATCCTGCTGAAGGCATGAGCCTCTTCTTTTTTTTTTTTTTTTAATTCTGTTTTGCTTGTTTGTCTATTGACACATCATGTAAGCCATTGATGTTTCCTTTACTTCCTTAAGGATGAAGAAAAAGAAATAAATAGACGTGTATAAATTTGTCAAAAAAGAGGCAATTTATATTACTTTTTTTTTGGTGCTGAGTTTAATTTCTGAAAATGTTCCTGAATTTTTACTATTTTTTTAAAGTGAGAGATACATGCAGGGCACATAGAAACATTAAAAAGATTTTACAGAGCACATACCATAAATCAATGAGTAAGTTGTTCAGAACAGCACAACAATGAATATAACGGAGCATATATAAATCTAGGGAGAAGGAAACCTTTTTTTCTAATCTTGTCAAGTCTCCTGCTGATTTATAAAATAGGTGAGTAGCCAGCAAAATCATCAAAGTGTGCCCAGAAATTATACAGTGGTCTAAAAATACAATACTATTGTATTCACAACACAGAGTATTCATCACTGATATGGTTCCATAATTATAATTGTTAAACATGAGTCCTCCATACCAGATCTGATACTTTATTAGAGTGATTGATCACTGCAAAATTTGTCTACAGAGAAAAATCCTATTTTTCTCCAGTGAATTGCATCAACCTATTTTCCTTTTAGTGCTAAAACCAGTTTCAAGTACTCTGTTTCAAAGCTGACTTCTTAGCATAACTAAGTTTTCATTTAAGTTGAAAATTTAAAGCCCAAATCTTTCAAAACTTTTTCATTCCTAAACTAGGAAGTACTATAGGCTATAAACTTATGGATCTTGTCTTCTGCTTCTTTTGGATCTGCTTCCCTGCTGTGCTGCTTGGATCCCTTTTTGCTTCAGTGTATTTGTTTCCATTTGTATGTAGAAGTTCTGATGCCATACATGTAATATCTGGGAAAGGACTTGACATACTTGAATTCCCTTCATGGGAAAAACATTTCAGTTCTGCCTTTCTTGCACTCTATTCTTGAAACTTTGAGGTGAATGATAAAGGTATAGTGTTTTCCATAATGAGTAATATTTCAAGTAAAAGCATTTACTTATGGGTCATAATTGTTTTTAAGTAGTATTTATAAGGGGAAGATGCAGTGCAATTTACAGTAGTTTAAACCAACCATGAGAATGCTTCATGCTCATAAACTGCATTTCACTTTAAACTGTTACAAATACCCAAGAGACCATGAATTTGAATACATGCATTTTAAACTCTGCATTGTCTATCCATTATTTTTTGTGTGTGTGTGCATGGTGACTTTTTCCTTGCTGAATTGCTGCCTCATGTCTCCAGCCTCATTTTTATTGTTGTAGCGTACCTGCCACAGAAATAATTTCAACTATGTGCAAGGTCTAATTTTATTTCTCCTCCTTCTTACCAGTTGGAGAGCACATGATACTGCTGAAGAGACATAAACAGAAACTTTGGTTCTGTTAAGGCATGAGCATGTGTGAACTCGATAGAAGCCCTTTTCGTGTGACCTCCCCACTAATGCAGCCCTTTGGATTAGAGAGGATTTCTTCTCCTTAGCAGTAAAGTAACCTACTCACAGAACTGTTGGTACTGCTATTCCTACTTCTGGATAGAAGCCAGAATAATTACAGAAAGTGTAAGTTGTTACTTTTAGGTGGTTTGCTTCCTATCAGATGAGACAAATAACTTTATCAGTTTTATGAGGCCCAGCAGTTTTCATGTTCAAAACAAATAATGACCTTATGTTTCTCCCAACCAGTGTGTCCAAACCCAGGCAAAACCAATTGGCTTGTCCAGCTGAGACTTTTAAGGATAATTCACATCAAGTGACTCTTGTCATTAAAAGGAGATGGGGAATGAAATTGATTCAGTCTTAGTCTGTGCAAATGGTTCTAAAGGTTTTGTAGTCACTCCAGTCAAGTTGGCACATTTGATGTCTATCAAAAGAAGAGGTGTGAGCCATTGAGAAATGAGTCTCATCTTTGAAACAAGTCTGTTCAGTTTTTTTTTCTTTGAGTGCAAAAAGCATCTTAAAAGATTTAACTTCTGTTTCTTTGTCACTTTTATAACTCCAAAATGCTAGACAAGTCTTCTTGAACTTCAGTAAAACTCTGTGAATGTTACTGAATTTTGAGTGGTGGAAGGAAGATTCTGATGAGAAGTACTTCTGCTTACATCAGCTTCCAAAAGTTTTGGTCCTCATTTAAACCTGCTCCAGTCTTTGATCTGGCAGATGGACTGGAAGTCTCTTGGCATCTGATATTAAACTTTTTTTAATTTCTGCCACTGTAAAATTTTTCTGAGGAAACTATCTTACTTGGTTGCTTTCCCTTCTGCTGTTAGAGAGAGCAGGTTATTGTGAGACCTTGACTTAAGTTAGGACCTAGATCTGAACTTCAAAACCACGTGGGATGGAGGGAGCGGAAATTTCAAAGCTGAGCTTTCCAGAGCATTTTGATTGCTGAGAATATTGCTAGCCAAATATATATATTTTTGTTGTTGTTGTTGTTTATACAGGCTTGTCTTACCTAAAATGTACATAATTCTGTAGTAAATTCTTAGAATAGTGCAGTCTCACAAACATTTCAATTTTTACATCTTTTAGTTACAATTCAATGAAAAATGATTCTGCCTGTCATAGGTAACTACTTTTCCTGTGATGTTTGAACTTCCATTATGACACTCATTATATCATGTAGTATGGAGAGTCCTTTGTAATTACATTTTGACAAATACACATTTCATGTTCATGACATTATACATAATAACTTGCCTTTGTTTAACTCTTCAGTTTCTGCCTTGTATTTATTTTACTGCAGTAAGATTTTGCTATTCCTGAGCAGCTTTCTTTTTATGGAATGTATGTAAAAAAAAGAGTGCAGTTTTCTAACTTATATGCTCATATTTGTCATATACACGGATCAGTCTTTGTGGTTTCATCAAAATAGTCAGGAAAAGCATGAATAGGTGCAATTGTACCGTATAATAGTTTTAGTTTATGTCCAATTATAATTTTTTTACAGAATTGTAATGGGGGGATTGATTAGATTTGATAATCTCAGAGGTATTTTCCAACCTAAATGATTCCATGATCAGAACCTCCTCTTTGCCTATCAATTCTATTCAAGCAAACCAGTGTGAGTGGAGTTTGTGTATTCTAAGCAGTAAAGATTCCCGTTGATTGAGATAGGTGTCACGTGGAGTCAGCTGAAGCTTACCTGGTGTTTGCCCATCTCTAGAGAGTGCTGGACAGCAAACCTAGTGTTCTGTATTTAATCCTTGGAGAATTAAAAGGAGTTCATTCCCCAGCTGAGCACAAGGAAAGATATAACCCTGTAGGAGCAGAATCCCTTAAATCCTTATAAAAGGAGAAGTGAAATAGTGCAAGTTGCCTCTAGTATTCAATGTTGTTTCCTAGCATTTTCTGCTCATCCAGATCTGTTGAACTGTTCTATAACTGGCAAGGATTCATATAATGTTTCTCCCCCATTTATTTAGCAGGAAAATACTGTTGTGGCTTCTCAGCTTCTAGGTTTTTAAGGTTGTCCCTTTGCTTTTGCTGATTGCCTTCCACTCTGCAGATCATTCACAAATGAGGCCTGATAACTCTGTGCTGACAATGTGTGAGAAATTCTTGTGTTCAATACCCTGTGTTTGGTTTTAAAATCTTTGTTCCCAGAGAACCATTTCCCTCAGCTCTGTCCATTATAAGTAGACCACGTTGTATTATATTTATTTAAAAGACCATGGGAAATATTGTTATCCAAACTAGCAAAATTGGAATGCGTTCAATCCAAAGAGATTTTCCTCTCTGCATTCAAGGCATCAAATTTTTTCTTCCATCAAAACATAACAATTGTAATGAATGATATCATAATACTGAGAACTGCTTAAGAGCTTTCACTTTAAAACTGTAATGGGCCATGCAGCCAGAAGAGAAAAAAAGGCTAAAAGCATAAATTGAAGATAATCAATGTGAATAGACCTTACCCATTGTGCAGTTTGTATAGGATAAGCACATATTATCTGGCATAATTGGTTCATGTGATTTTCTAATTGAAGAGAAGAAGTAATTAGAGCCTAATTGAAGCAAAGTAACACAATGTCTGTCAGCATTTCTCCTTCTACCACACATTATATTATTACCTGTCATCTTTTACCTTAGTGAGAGTGAAAAAATGAGGAAAAACCCACCAATATGAAGCCTTTGGAGTTTACCTAGCCAAGGCAAAAGTATGCATAAAAGACACTAAATAAAATCAAATAGGGCTGACATTAATTGGGTGCTTCTAAACTAGAAGTGTTCAGTTTGCCTAATTAAGAAATGCATTGCATTTGGTAAAATGATATTATAAATTCAGTCTTATTAGATATTAGACTATTCAGTACTTGTTTCATTTGATCCAGGGCTCTGTACTTTCTGCTTTCCATTTCTAAGTGAAGAACTTTGCAGTGACAAATAAAATGGTTGCTATTTTTGGCAAGATGGTGGAAAACATCATTGCAGCCCTTTCTGCTGATTTTTTTTATGAACTACATTATTTCAAAACTGTCTAACATGAGAAGACCAATTGCTCTCAGTGCAGATAACAGAATGTACTCAGAAGTTGTTTGGGAGATGCTTTAAATAAAAAGAGGGAGGTATTTGCAGGTTTTCTGTCTTGGAAACAAAAATATGTTTTTAATATTTTTAATTCCCAGAAGAGAGAAAAGAGCCTGGATGATGAATTAGTTTTTGTCACTCTATACCCATAAATTCAGGTGTAATTTGAAAACAAGTTTCTTGAGACAATATGTAGTAACTCTTATTAAGGAAAGGCGATATCTTAATGGAATAAGAGGTTACATTAAATAAAGAAGGAATAATACTTTTGGTAAAGAAATTGTAGCTAATCTCCACTCCCCTTGTTGCTATCATATATTTAGTGTTGAGTCACTGCCAGTGGAGCAGTGTAGTAAAAATTAGAGCTCAATCACCCTCATATTGCAAGGCCTCTCAGGTTTCTTGCAGGCCACCTTGACATTAGTTATTAACCTCTAATGTTGGTAACAGATCTGAACACTTTTTGGTGGAAGCAATGGGAGCAGCACTGTGAGACAAACCAGCTAACCATGATTAGATCAAAGCAGCCAGTTCACAGCCAGCAAGTTCAGGAAGGCTCACTTGGCCCTCTTTATAGAGTCTAGAACAATTACAGACCAGGAAGGCAGAGGGACTGTTAAAAGGTTTTTTAAGCTTTTGTCTTTGAGGGACCTAAATTGATGAAATTGAGTTGAAGAGAGTTTTGCTTTATGTCCTGGTGCTGTTTGAGTTTCAAATAATAGATTTCCCAGTAGAAACACACTACTTGTGAAAAACATGCTAATCCTGCCTTGGTGCTGGGTAGGTTTGTACTGCATATCAGAAAATTAAATTTTATTCAGGACAGTGAGAGATAGTGGAGGAAAATCTGAGTAGCAAAAATGGGTGAAGGTATGCAGCCTTATGCTTGAGAAAATATAGAATGGGATGGTTTGCTTGGAGCTAGGCAGGCAAATAAAACAGTGGTTTGTTAAAAAAAAAAAAGGAAATGAAGTTCTCACTTAATTTTGTTGTTGTTCCTTAAAAATATTGGAAAATGCCTCTGCTTTTTGATGAAACCTGAGGCAATTCCTAGCTCTGTTTATGCCCTTAAAGAAATAATTTTGATGGAAAGGCTTTGTGTGGAGTACCTTTTATACTTGTTTTCTGTGGTCACAACTTTCTGGGCAGCTGCCTAGTATGTCCTGGAAAGGCTAGAAAGATGTGGCCCATAGCCATTATCCTCTGTTTGGTGCTTTCTATAGGGGATTCTGACATTAAAACAAAGATACTGTGGGCAATGAAGGAGAATAATAGTCTGATAATGAGTAAAAGCCAGAGCTGCATAAATTGATTATACCTGAAGCTTTGCCTGCCAGATTCCTAAGGCCAAGGAGTATGTGCTTATTGGAGAAAGCTGACGTAACATTCTTTCCTTGTGTTTGAATTTGGTTCACTTCCCTTGAGAGGAAAGATTTAAGTTAGGCTCTCTAAATTCTTGGAGAAACTTTGAGTTTAGATTTGGAGCTAAAACTTCAAGTGATTTGTGGCCCATAATGTTCCTTTCACCAGATAGCATCAAGAGCCTTCCATCATTGCCATCAGGGTTACCTTTTAGCTTTTCACATGTATTCACTTTCCCATTTTCTGATGTGACATTGGGGGTAGAATCTGTTACTCTCCCATCTGCTGTTGACCACCACTGGGGCCAGGCTCATTCCTGAATGTCATTTACTATTCTGAAATACATGATTAACAGTGAGGCTGTAAAAATGCTTGGCTACATTATGTTGCTTTTTTTTTTTTTTTAATGAAGGTGAGAAAGAATTACATTTTTTAAATGAAACACTTCATATGAAAGTAGATATTAAAATAGTAATGCCTCCAGATGCTGGCACTGTTGGAGATGCATCTATTCCATTTATCAGTCCTGTAACATGAAGGGCTTTTTTCTCCTATGTTGAGTTAATGTGGTGCATTTTGTCTGCATGGAATAAAAATTGAATGTAATGACATGCTTTGCACAAGCTGATGAGCACAAAGGAATTAAATCTGTCACCTGGCTGGGTGGAAATTCCCAGTGTGAGAAGCTGTAGCACTGAGCCAAACACCTGACTCTTGCATCACCTCCTGTTTGCTCTGATGGAAGGCATATGTTAGCAGGTGAGTGTGGGATATGGGCTTCCCAACCTGACCAGCAAACACATCTTGCCAGCTGATATCAATTAGCCTCTTTGCCTGCCTGCCCCCTCCCCAATCTATGTAGGGCACACAACCTCCCTAGAGACTGAGGTGTTGCAACCATCTCTGACAAGCAGGATTGGGGAGGTAAGGATGAGCTCTGCAGGCTCACTGCTCAACCTCACCTTGCATTAAGCCTCTTCTACTGTATCTTCCCTTCTGTTGATTAAATTAGTTTGATTAAGCCTAGCACATATAACTGTATGCTGCAGTCATACATCCTGGCTGATTGCAATGCCAATATGTGTATAGTTAAATTCCCTTTTGCTTTACTTAAGCAGTGTGAAACTTTGACTGAGTTCTATCTTTAATAGCTCTGCAATTTATGTTCATTGACAACGGATGCAAAACAGAATGAAATTCAAATTGTAGTGAGCAGTCTCTCTCAATCTCTGTGCTTAATTAAATGGTTCTTCTCAGGAACACTAAATATGAAAACCTTGTTAGCACAGGAGATGAGGCTACCAATGTATTATGTAGGCTGTGCACACTGTGAACGAGGTTCTGATCTTTGTGTACAGCCTTCTTTTTGTTTGACAATGCATGCCAACAAGTTTTTACCACCAATGCCTTCAGTTCTCCTTGAGGTACCCTGTGCTCATGTTGGAATGTGTGCTTACTTTAAATGCATCTCTGCACTGTTGGCCTCAAGCGTGAGTGGAAATGTGTAAAGATCAAACGGGTATCATCTGAACACTTTTCATCTAATTCTTGCAAAGCCTGAAACTCCATTGTTGAAGACATTAATGTGGAAAGAGTAATCTCCAGCAAAGTCAAAGGGCAAGCTGTTTTTATTTTTCAATACAATGAGCCTCATTCATTTGGAAATTGATGGAAAAATTAAATTAAGCATTTGCATGTACTGTAGATTGATGGAGGTCATGTTTCCAGCTTGCTTTACAATTACTTACATTGTAGACTTCCTCGCAAAGCAGATAAATACTGTAGGTAATACTGCTTAGGGCAGGCGTGACAAGGAGAGTTACTTGAATGTATCCATAATATTTAAGATGTATTTTTTGATTTTAAAAATGCCAAGAACCAAACCTGGGCCCTAGGAGCAACCTTTTGGCCCCCATAGACTGCCTTTTCATGTAGCTGTTTTTTATGCCTAGGGAAGGCTGGAGGTATTTTGCGCTTACTCAGTTACAAGTTGTATAGTTTGACCCTGTTCTTTTTGTTAATAGTTAAAAGGGGAGAGAGTGACAGAAACTAATAACAATGATTGGATTATAAAGATCTTCTTTATTAGTCTTTCCTGTCTCTCTCTCCCGGTGCAAAAATTAAGAGGAATCAAATAAAATTACCGGGAAACAAACTGGATGAAGAGACAAATGAAAAAATAGGTCTTCTTTGCATCTCTGAAGCTCTGTGTGTGTTGTGTGTGAAGCAGAAAGCTTGCAAGCATATATCCTGATTTCCTCTGATTGAGTACTCACCTTGCAAGGCTTGAGAAGTATGAATTCTGATAGTATTGCATATTGTTTGTCATGTTGAAATAAGTGTACTAATTCTAAATATCCTGGGTTTGTTGAGGCTTGGGTTAGGCCTTTAGGAGTACAATTTCAGCCTAGCCTCTAATATGCCACCACAAATTATACTGAGGTACAGCCATATATATATAAATGTTTATATTTAGCCAAGTGTATGTGATAGACTTGTGCTAGCAAACAATTGTACATGCAAAAAAATGAAAGCCAATATTTGAAAATCAAGCTCTATCTTATTCTGCAGTAACGTTCCATTTGTGTTTTATTTTGTGGCACAGTAGCAAGTTAAAATACATGCCAACAATTACTTGAAAAAAACCCCTCAGTTTTGCTTAAGGTACCATTGGTGAAGAACTATTAAATAGTGAAGTGAGGGAGAAAGAGGAAAGAGTCTCAGTGAAGAGACTACTCAATGCAAAATAAAATTCAAACTGAATGTGTTTGCCTGTGTAGACATGTTAAATGTGTTAAAAACAACCGGGAGGAAAATGTTCAGGAGTGATAAATCAAAGCTGAAAACATGTGCTACAGCATTTTTTTCAACAGTCCTGCCTAGAGAAGGAAAAGGAAAAAAGAAGCCTTGGAAACATCAGAGTGCTGTATGGCTGCAGAACCTAAGGCAAATGGATGCAGGCAGGCATTACATGAATAGGGCAAGAGAAAGATTCAAAGATGTTTTTATGTAAGATTTGGGTTGTAACTATTCTAGAATCCTACTGTGCAGAAAAACTATTAGAAGAGATGCTTAAAATGGTGAAAAAGACCTCTCACAGATGCTGACCATTAACAAATGTTCTCAAATAAGATTAATTTCCAGTATTTGTATACCTTTGTTCAATTTTTATTTCCTGACACTAAGACTTCTTGTCTTTTGGCTTTGAAGAATTTTCTTATCCAAATCTGTAACTCATTTATGTACAGACTGCAATCATGGTTTACAGGTTAACCTCTTGTTCAGGTGCAGATTCAGCTGTACATTAGTGATCATGTACTATCTTCCAAATTTTCATTGTTCTCGAGGCTCTTCTCATTTCTAATTTATTAATAGCACTTCTGGACTTCCGGATATTAAAACTAAACCCTGTATTCCAATACTAATTACCTTAATGCCAAACTAAGGGAAATGAAACTTTTTGATTCCATCTTGCTGTTTGCTCCTTTCAAGCATTTTAGGACTGGATTCTTGGCAGCAGCGTTGTTTAGGATCCATACTTGGCTGAATATGACAATGACACTGAAGGTCTAGTCACAGCTTGTGCCCCACAGTCTGCACATATACACACTGTTCCCAGATCAATTGCTTTAATAGTGACATAAGTATTCTCACTGGGAAGCAGACTGTTCAGATTCTCTGCAGCTCCAGCAGGAGTAGGGTAAAGATTTCAGGGTGTAAAGGTTTCAGAGAGTAAAGATTTCAGCTCTAAATAATATGAACTAAGGTGATGGAGACCTTAAGCTTTAAAGGCTGAAAGTTTTCTGTGGACGAAGACAAGGTGATGATACATTGCCTCTGTGCCAGTGACTGCCTAATTAGCATGCATAGTTGCGTGTTAATGACTCCCCTTCTGCTCCATTTCAGGCCAATTTGGCCGCATAGTGGTGCCTCAAAACACCACAAGGGAACTTTCAAACAACACCCCATCAGCAAACACCTCTGAGCTGCCATTTCTGCTACACGTGAAGGAAGCAAAGGTTGTTTAAGAAATAAATAACACAACATTGTAGTGTTATGCAAATTGATTTTAGCTCTGTGCACTCCCAAGGATTCCCTGGTTTGTCTTCCAAGATTGAAGCAGATGCTTCTTGTGAATGTGTTTCCCTTCCTTGTTTTTTTTAATGAGGTGGAGCCTTAGCTTTATGCAAAATAAGGATGTTAAAGTGTGTCCCAAACTTCATATGAATGAGAGACTTCAAGAAGATTCTTATTGGTTCTCATGGACTGTCTCATAGTGTGACTGCTGTTATTACTGTAACTTGTCTCCTGTACCCACTGCATTGAGCCTTTAAAGAGAGAGGCTAAAGACTTTCCCAAAAGGTCAGGTGTTTTCTACAGTGATGGACTGCAAGAATAAACTGCAGAAGACTGCAGGTTCACAAATACCTGTGATCAAATGCGTTTGGACTGCTTTGAGGTGTGGTGGCCTACAGCTGGCCTGTTGGCCTCACAGTTATAATTAATTCTAGTCTTATAACTGAAATGTGATTGATTATATGATCACCCTAATTATGCAACTCAACCAGTAAGGCCCTTTGGAGAGCAGGCTCAGGCCTTTGGGGGTGCAATAAGGACTGACTGCACATGCCTTCTAATCTGTATGAGGAAAAGAGGCCTTAATGAAGTGTCCTGTTGCTGCTTGATCCCCGTGTGTGTGTGTTGCTTTCCTGCTTCCCAAATATCACTGCAATATCTCCCTCTCCTTTCCTCCCCGCGTGTGATAGTCTTCCAGCCCCACAGAGGGCCACGTGTTCAGCTGGTCTGTGTAAAACACTGAGTGGCATGCACTAAAAGCAGCTGGAGATCTGAACTCCGTGATGCTTAGCTCCTGCCTTCTGTGAGATTTGACTTCTGTAGTAACTCAGATAAAGAATGCAAGCCTGTTGCTTTTGTTGTTTCTGGATATAAGGTCTTGTTGCAGAACTCTCCTGCAAGCAGAACTACCTTACACCCTTCTTGTCCTGAATTATGCTGGAAGGTATAATCTTTCAAAGAAAATAGAACAGGAAATGGCCAGAATCTTTTTCCAAGGTCTTTATTCCTGATATGAGGTTGCGTTAACAGCACTTTGGGACTGCTTTTAAAAGTGTGACAATTTTTGTGATTAAATAGAAAGCTGGTCAGAACTGTCTATGAACTGACTTTCAGTTTGTGTTATTATATAATCTAAGCTACATGATTAAAGGCAGTTGCGTGTTATTTGCTACTTCATATTTGGCAGTGGCTCAGAACAAATACAGCACAACTTGAAAATACAGTTTTATGGGTTTGTTATTTTCAGAAAGTGACAAAACTTGCATCTCAGAAGTTCAGCCTCTGTATTAATGGATGCCTTTTTAAAAACAGGGAGATCTTTGTATGATGTTTCAGAAACCCTAAAAAGGCCAGGGGGACTGGTAAGGCATAGAGGGTGTGCTCATAAGTATATAACTAGGCAGTTACAAAATGGACAAAGTCAAAAAGAACAGATTTGTAATCATAAATTCTAAAAAGCCAAGGAAAAATTTGGTTTAGATATTTGTGAATGAAGAATCAAAATTGCTGCATCTGGATTTATAGAAATTTTTTAATTGCTCCCAACATGCTGAAAAGCTAGAATAAAACAAGAATACTATTGCTAGTGTTCTTGGGCCTTTTCCAGACACAAGTCTAGGCAGCACTGATCTTTAGTTTCCTTCAGAGAAATATAACCCTGGAGTCAATTACTCAGAATTTAGATTTAAACTAATGCAGACGAGAACAAAATGTGTCCCCCAATGTGAGCCAAATGATACTTAAAAATAGCCTAAACTTGGTAAAACCATGCTGTCTCTCATCTCCCACATTCATGAAACATAGGGTTTTCTCATATGTTTTATGCCATTGGGAATTTACAGTTGGATCTGGCTTTAATTTATTATTATTTAACTTACCCATATCTACAGGTGACTCTGAATTTGGCCATTCTGTGTTGTTCTTACTTCAGTAGCTGTTTTCCTTTCTTTATTTTTTTTTAATGGACTGAAAGATAAAACTCCCAGTTTCCCACTTGACACTTTTAAGTCTCAAATTCCCTTTCTCTATTTTTGCGTTACTGACTGGAGTTTTTCAAATCATTCTCCTCTCTGTTTTGATCACTTTGTTGCCTTAAAATACAGATCCAGTGATCTTTTTTCCCTTTGACTTGTACGTGAAGGCTCTAGGGACAGCAGAGGAAATTATGCTGGCAGCTTAATACAGATCCATCAGTAAGGCTTGGTATTGATAGTATGCATGGAATGAGTCTATTAAAAAGTCAAAGAATAGCATTTATGAAAATACAGCATTTACAGCAATATTTTGCCTTAGCGTCAACCAAGAAATATATTCATATAGAGCGACATAACATTCAGTGGAGTGGAAAATAGTTTATGTAAAATTGTCCTGACTATGAAATTGTATCAATACACAGGAAAAAAGGAGATATTTTTAAAGGTAAGAAGCAAAGCTGTTCTGTTGCTTCATGGAAAGGCTTTTGCATGTGATAAAAATTACTTTAGACAGCTAAGCAAAAAAGCTAATTCACAGGAATTACCCAAGAAAACAAGTCATAGGCACTGTGAAGAGAGGTTGCATTAAGGTCAGGACCTCATAAATGATCGTGACAGAAAATCGTATGCTCTTTTTGTCTGACCTGCATGAAATATCCATGTCTGCCCTAACTCATAAATGATATTAGGTCTGCAGTCTGACTCATTCATAAACCAGTCTCTGATAATCCTCTGATGGATGGTGATGATTCCCAGTGATGAAAACATATTTATAGTCTGGTGTTTTGGGTACTCCTCATGCAGAGGATCTCTTCCCAGGGAAACAAGGGAGAGCAACAAGACAAAACTCTTCAGTGAATGGGTTTGATTTCTGCCCAAATCGTTCAGCCCCTGGGGATGTGTAGGAGGCCAGAGATGTCTTTCAAGCCTGAGTTCTCACTGTTCTTCCCAGTGCCATTGGAAGCTGTGGCTCTGAGGTTCTCAGCTGTTGCCATTGGTCGTAACATAAAAAAGAAGATATAGAGTGGTTAATGCAGCCTCAGGCTTAGGATGTGTGGTTGTCAGCTCTATTCACTTGCTTTTTCCCATTTGACTGGGCCTGGAGCCAGATCCCCAGACTTTCATCTCTAAAGAGATGGTGCTGGAAGGGCATGGATACAAGTAAAAAGGATTATGCACTCAATTACTTGTGGCCAGATGGTTTCTGTGAACCACAAAATCCCTTCCAAAAGGAGGGAAGGAAAGGTGGGTGTGGTGTTTTTTAAAAATATCTTTTAATATCAAAGATCATTGCTTTATATCTGTAATTATTAATACAGTGGTCTCCAAAGAGATTTTTACCTTAAAAAAAAACCCCAAATAAACAAAACATAAATCATACCCCTACCTTTCTAGCTGTTAAAGTTCTGTGGTCTACTACAAAAGTCAGGAAGTTCTGAGTTCCAGCATTATGCAGTTTGCATGCCCTGCTTTTACTGGCCTTTACCATGCATAGTTTACAGTAGATAATTTTACTTGGAAATGCTGGTTAGCTTAGTCTGGAGCCAGCTTTCCAAAGTTTAGGACAGGACCCTGTGATTTTATACAAAAGACATCATTAATCTCTTTCTGGTTTTAAAAACAACCCCAAAAAGCTCTTTGAACTTGAAACCCATAGAAAATGCTTTTCCCTGTTTTATCAGCCATATAGACAGGAGGGTTTTCTACTGATGACTTGTCTATATTCTAAATCTTTCTTTGTTGCGTGAACTTTTACGTGTGTTCTGTTATTACATAACTTTGTAGGGTATTTGACCTATGACTTCTTTGGGTTACACAAGCACAGAGTCCAACCTATTCCTCAGTAGAGTTAATTTTGCAATGTTCTGATTATCTCAGGAGGTTATATTAAGCTCCAGAAATCTCTCTCACATTGGCATTTTCTCTAATTGACCAACACGTGGGAAATCAGAGGTGGTCAGTCTGAGTTTAGGTACTTTATCTGTGTATCTTGGAAATCTTCAGTGGCTGCCTTTCATTTCAGTGTTTTTCTCCAAACTTTGCAGTTTCTTATGCTGGTTTAAAGAGGAGAATTACCTGTACAGACACCAAATATATGGGCTAAATGTGAAAAAGGCTTCAGGGATCAGCAACGGGTCTTGCTAAAATGGCGAATATGCTGCATGGAGATGACAAATGCTAACTTAGCTTTTGGTGGAGAAATAGATTGCTCAGTGAAATGCTAAGGTTTTTTATTCTGAATTCTGCAACCTTGATACAGGAATGTTATCCTCCATGAGCTGGTCTCTGGGTGCATTTAATAACAGGACTTAGAGGTGGCTCTCACGTTACACTGAAGTGATTTTCTATTCTGCTAGTGTCCAAGTCTTTGAACACCTGGATATAATCTTTCTTTGAAACTGCACTGCAGCCATCAGGACTGAATGATTCAGCAGTCAGCTCATTGTTTTAATTTGAGACAATATCCTCACTTAAAACAGTACGCCAAGTATTTGGATCCAAGAAATCTTTTATAAAAATGCAATAATTCTTTACTGGCAGCTTAAGCAAAGGGATGGGAAAGTGGACTCATTGTCTGTGCCCACATGGCACCAACTTTCATGTCGTAAGAAGTACTATTGTCACTTAAAATCTGCCTCTAGTGAATGCACATTCTTTGCATGCTGCTCCTGGATATGTCTGTATAGTGCAAAGTAATTTTTTTTCCTTAGGCAGTGAATAGGTTTTTATATATATAATTTCCTTCGTTGCACATACGTTGTGCATTTGACATTATTACATTAATGCAAACTTTGTTGTACCTAATGGTGCAAAGAAAATGCAAAATTCTCTTCCCACTTATCCTCATCAGTATGGTCAACTGAGAGCCATGGCTGGGTTATATACAAACAACTTAGATTGTCTTTCCCTTCAAAGGTCTCAAGCCAAAGGCAGTTTTAGTGAAGCAGGTGTGCCAGTCAGTAGAGAAAGGGGTTATTTTGCCTTTGTTTTTTTGTTTTAGAGGTTTTTCATAGGTTAAGGGGGAAACCAAATTGCTTGGTTTGTTAGAGGGAGATGAGAAGGAACAGGTGAAAATATGGACATGACAGTTGTTTTGTTTTTCTTTGGACAATAAGAGGCCTACTTACAACCTCAAAAATGATGTGATGGGACTGGGTTGAAGTATTTAGAGTGAACTTGATGCAGCCATCCTTGGGAGCAGGACGAATGATGTTGCAGGAATCAAGGTGTCTCCACAAATTGATTACATAAAATTTTCTGTAGAAAGGAAGGTGGGGAATGGAATCAGATCAATAGCATTGTTAAGATCTGACTTTTCAGAGCTTCTCAGCACTCTGAGTTTGTACCAGTCCATGGAAATCACGTCCTTCATCTGGCACCTGGAGCACTTCAGAACACTTCCTTGCTCTCTGTTATTTACAAACCCACAGACTAATTATGATGACTGCAAGAAACCTGTTTGGTGATGAGTAACCAAGGGTTTGAAATAGTATGGAGAATTATGAAAAAAAACAGGAGAAAAAGGCTGTTCACACAGAAAAATTGGTATTTACAGGATGTATAAAAAGTTGTCTCCAGAGAAAAGCTAAGACTGATTCACTCTTGCTTTAACCTTCTGTGCTGAATGCAGAAAAGCTTAAGGTACAAACAGATTGGGAATTAATTGGTGTAATTAACATTTTGCGATTGTAATGACTTCTAATCAATTCTTTATGCAAATAGCTGTATTGATGTGCTGAAAAATGGGTGCTAGTTGTATTTGGATGGGAAAAAAATACAATCCCCTTTGAAGTCCTAATGAAATTCAAACCTTTCAGCTCAGGTAAAGTCCTGACCACATCTTTTTCAAGGTAAAAGGAAGATCCTTTAGTGACCTATTTAATTAAAATGGCTCTAATACAGCTGCTGACTAAACTTCATGAAATGAGGTGGCTGGAGGATGAAGCACATCCTTCTGCTGACTGCTCCCTCTGTTAAAACACTGTGTTTTGTCACGTTTACAAAGCAAAACAGAAAACCTGTCTTGATTGGTCCTGATCCGAGCTTGCAGCAGTGAAGCCTCTTCCCATGGTGGTTGTAGTCTGGGGGACTTGGTTCAGACGTCAAAGTGAATGGGATATCAAGAAGCTTTTCAAGGCCAAGAAGAAATGGATAAAAGACTTTTTTACGATGAGTGAATGGAATCTGACTTATTTCTCTGTCTCTAGAAACCACCTTTGAATTGTTCCTCATTTTTTTTTCCTTTCTGAAGCTGTATTTGGAATGGGTAGTTTAGTGATCACAAAAGGCTAGATAGGAGCTGCCAGTGTTTCCACACTCCAACCTTCAACTCTGTGGTAAACAATATCTTTAACACATCATATTTGCCAGTGGTTCCATTTCTTTCCTCTTTTGAACATGAATTGGAGATTGGGAGGCATAAAAGTGCAGTCACTGCTTAACTCAAACACTACCTGAATCATCTGTTTAGATAAATGATGGAATTAAAAACAAAAATCTTTTATCCTTTGTGTTCAGAAGTAGCAGGAGTGCCTTTGAAATTGTGGTTTGTAAACCTTCAGACATAAGGAGGCCTGAAATGTTGCAGAATTAGTTCTTTGCCATAAGAGATTGTCATGCTTTCATGGATGAACTTCATGTTTTTAAGGGGTTTTTTCCCAATCTAAATGATTCTAAGAAATATATTTCAGGTCTTCAGTTTGGGTGTTAATGGATATCTGCTCACAGGGGCAGGAGACCATTGGTGGACAGGCATTCCTTGATGCAATCTGAGGACTGTGGCAAGTCAGCATTCAGAGATCTTGGAAAATACTATGTTGAGAAGATTATATAATTGACTTTTGTGATAAGGCTACACTTGACCAACAGAGAAGAAAACTGTGACAAAGTAAATGAGCAAGAATTTTACATATACAGTGTTGGTCTTGTTTTTAGAGAAGGAATAAAAATGCGTTTTGTTATGGTTTTTGTGTTGTCAAAGGAAAAGTCACCCTACTCAAATGCTCAAAGGGCTGCTGGAGTTTGTCAATAATGTGATGTTGGTTTCATAAAACTTGCAAGCCTTTTGTCCAGTCATAAGGAAGCATTAAACTTTTCAAGAGAGTCTGATAAGCAAACTCCCTTAGTCCTCAAAGAGGAGGCAGCTCATGCCAGGTATTGGCCAAAAATAGCTGTTGGGATTTCACACAGTAAGCATGTGTCTCATCAGCATTCTGCAGCACTGCCAAAGTTTGCTACAGCATGAAGGAGAAAGAAACAAAGAAACATAAGGAGAAGGGGGGAAAAGGAAGCTAATGAGAAGAAAAATTGCTTTTTAGCTGTTCATTGCAACTATTTTGGTTTCCCAGTGAACCTGAACAGTATCTTAGGTGATAATGTGGGGAAGCTAGCATTTTTGGCACCTGAGCAGGGCACGTTTGCAGTTTTGGCACTCTGGAAAGAACTAGTTTAAGTGTTTGCTGAACAGTGACAGAGTAGAGTTTCTGTAATTTCTGAATGTCTTGCTGAATTGGGACCTTAGTCTGACTCCAGTGGTAAAAGTGCTCCCCAAAATTGTGTGTGTTTTACCTTGGACTGCCATGGACCACACTCCCTTATTAATGAAGGGTTCACACTTCCTATGTGGATCAAAATCTGTTTAAATGCTCTGGGAGTATAAAACACCTTGAAGTGACTGTAAATGCCATGTGGTGCAAGACCTTCTTAAATGACAGTCAATCAAAAGGTAATTCTGTTTGTATAATTTGATAGGGTTCTTTTAGCACTGGAGAGCATAAAGTGTAGTTGTTTGAGAGAGATGCTCAAAGGAAATTTGAGAAGACTCCTGCTTGGGTTGGCCTTCACGTGATAATTACCTTCATTGAATCACTCAGAGCAGACAGCTACTCTTCCTCTGAAGAGCTCCCCTCTCCTTTGCAGCTGAAAACGCTCTCCCTGATTTGCTAGGTCTGATAGAAATACTGCTGAAGCAAGGTGTTAGACTCCAGTCATCAGAAAGATGCCAAGTTGTGTGTGTCACACCTCTTGAAGATGAAAGCTGAGAGGTTCAGAAAGTCACTTAGCAGGACATGGGTGGCAGCCACACTGCCACTCTTTTTCCAAAGGAAGCAATCCCTATGAGTTTTTCCTCTGTGTACCTACAGCTTTCTCTACACACCTGTTCTCTAACACTTCATGTTCTACCAATAAATTTTGAATTAAGAGGTTAGAGGCACAGTGGTTCAAAATATTAAGTTAGATATTTCATGAAAACAAGCATTGCTAGTGCCCTACCATACACCAGGACCAGTCTGCCATGATGTCCTCATCACATAATGAAGGATCTTCATAACCTCCAGGAGAAACTTGTTTGGTACATGACCTAAATGAGCAGGATACAAATGTTTGGGAACTTTATTTGACTTCCAGTTTCCAGAACTGCTTGTCTGCAGACAAGCAAGTGGAAGTGTTGTGCTGCTTATTGCAGGAAGAATAAATTAATTTTCTTGCTTTCCTGTGTTGCAAAGGTCCTTCACAGCTACAGCTATGATGTTTGCTATCACACTGTGTGCTTGAGTGACAGTAAGACAAGTTCTAAAGTTTTGTCTGCACTTATGGTTTAAGAAGGATCTGACTGAAAGCAAGATTTATAGGCTCTAAAGCATGTATGCAAAAATTCAGTTGCTCAAGGGGCTCTTCTGCTTTGTCCTCAGCACAGCACAAATTGTCGGGAAAGATGGGTTCCAACTGAAGGCTCTAATGTTTCCGCTTTGTTGAAAGGAAAAGTACAAAAAGCTAAAAAACCTTTTCTGGGGATGCCTTTGATATGGCTAAGGAAGTGGAGACTGCTCTGTATCTACCTGAATTCTACTGCTGAAAAAGATGAAATGAAATATTTCTACCCTTTGTACTTGTAACAGACACAAAACTACAATCTAGGGAGTCTCTATAGGCTTCAGGAATATTCTTCAGTCCATTTACCAGCTTAGCCTCTTATTCGTTTTCAGACTTGCTTTGTATTTGGCTGAAAAAAAAGGTGGCTTAAAATCAAAATACTTTAAATACTGTGCCTCAGTAACTTGCTGAGTGTGTGTTGTGTGCTACTTCCCTTCCAGAGGATTATGGCCACATGAAAGTAGGCTGGAGTTTCTGCTGGGCTGTGTCATGAAATACCTTTGCTTTCTGTAACAGTTTTGACCGCTGACAAATTACTTTTTTTTTTTTCTGGTATGCCTTCTGCTTTATCTTTAATGTAGAAGCCTGTAGTAAATATTCTGAAGGCAGGGCTGAGAGTGGGGCTTCTAAGTAATTTTGGGACTTCTAATGTTTCTAAAACAATGTTGCTAGGCTCCTATTTATTCCTGCAATGCTTATCTGTGCTGTCGTCAAAGCCCCTCTAGAAATAATAGCCATGTTAAATGCATCAACACCTTTCCAAATCAATTAATCCCCTTGAATTCTCTTGGGAGGAGGGAAAAAGGAGGGGAAGAACAGCAAACTCAAAAGTAGACCTTTGAAAAGAATTAGCTTGAGATCATAAGATGAGAGAAACCTGACAAACTGTCCAAACATGGAGAATTTTGCAGCCTCTAGAGAAGTGTCAGGCTGGGACATGGTGCTAATGGGGCAGAAACTGGGGTTATGAGTGGACATTTAGCAGACAGAATAGAGGGTTTCTTGTGTCTTCACAGAAGCAAATAAAGGCAGTTGGCCAGAACTAGGTGTTTTAGAGAAATTGCGTGTTTGTGTTCTGTAAATGTTTGTTTTGCTGAGCTGCAAAGCTGAGAGGAACCAGCAGGCATTGCAGTGGAGACAAACATGCAGGAGAAGCAGCATTTGGGAGACCTAGAAGCTGATCTCACTTCTAGATTCCTCATAGCTTGTAACCAGACAAATCCTTCCTTCTGCTCTTCTGTTCTGTGGCCTTAAATTACAATAGCAGTCATGAAACCTTCACAGTTCGCTTTATACTGCAGGTTCTTTTTTTTAGTCTTTAGTTGGGCTCTGGGAAATAATAGTGATTAAATCACTTTTATTCTACAGCAAACCTCTGTCTCCATTTATCTCTAAGAACTCCTCTTTGCACCTGTCTTCCAGTAGTACAGCTGGACTGAGAGCATTTTTCCTTTCTTCTTTTCTGATGAGTGAGGATGGGAACAGGCATTTGGCTGAGCTGGTCCAGTCCTTGGTGGGAGTCCTGCTGCTGCACAGGACTCTCCTCCCACTTCTACATGTTTGTTGCCTGTCCTGTCAATCTAATGTCTAAAAAAATCTTAAACCCCATCCTCTCTCCTCAGAGCAAGAGTAGTCACTGCATCTTTGAAGAGGTTTCAGTGGCCTGAAGAAGAGATTTTAAGGCGGCTCGGGTTTGTTTGCACCTGCATGGTATAAAATGAGGTCAGACAGTTATGGAAAAATTTAGGACTTTATAAATATTTGGTTGTGTAATGAAGATGTTACTCTGTTCCCGTAGCTAAAGGTGTGTGGGACAGTTGTCTTCATGATGCTCAGTGTCCACTAGCAAAATATGCTTTGAAATGTAGAAATTTCTTCAAAGTTTCCAAGAGATTGTGTCCATTGCCTTGTTCTACAGTGGCAGTACAAGTCTTCAAATAGCTTAAAAAACAATTATGACAGACAATATATAATTTTTTTCTTTCTCCTTAAGTGTTTAGTAAATTATTGTGAGCTTTTCTTTTTGTAACAAATATGTGAACAGATAAGAGATGATTAAATACTAAGGTCTGCTTCAGAGAAAAAGAACATTAATATGGTGGACTGTTTTAGAAATGGATAACTTCTGATTGATAATGAAATCAGACAATGCAAATCAAGTGAAAAAGAATTAGAGCTGATGCCTGGCAGACTAGTTGTTTACAAGATTCTTCTGTGCTCTCTAATGTGTGGAGTATTTTTGCCAAGACTTACTAAATGATGAAACGATACTGCAATTAGAATTAAGACTGGCAGGGATATTTGTTAAAATTCTGCTATTTCTTCTCCAAAACATAATCAATTAAAAAAAGGCCTTTGAAAATAATGAGAACAAATGAGAAGTCAGGAAGTAGCCAAGTAATCACTTGGCTGGTTCTGTTTAGAGGAACCGGAAAATTCTTCCCAGTCACAATTAAAAATTAAATTATACAAATTATGCCCTCTGTCCTGCAAGTTCATGGGGTGAATGTGTCTGAAAGGGAGAAATAGCTGTAAAACCACCTACTTCTCTGCAGGAGAGAAGCCAGTAAAGGTCAGATTTAACCTTCCCTATAACCAAAATCAACATGTTCTGAAAAAATTATTAAAAACCCATTTACTGCTCTAACTATTCGCTATCACCAAGTGAGATCCTTACAGCTAGCTGATGATTCTAAAACTAATCACAGACCTAATTATATGCTTATAAATATTATTATCAAATTATTGGTTTGCATAGCCTGAGCACACAAAACATCAACCTGGATTAATGTCTTATTGTTCCAAGGATTGCATGAGTAGAATGAAAAAGGCAAACCCCAGTAAATATTACAGTCTGAAAAGGGAAATGTGATACCCCAGGTAAGTAGAGCAAAACTCTGAAAGAAAACAGGTGGCTGAAGAGAACATAGATGAGTTCTTAGATTTGGTTTGGTGTTTATTTGGTTTCTTTTTCTGTGGGATTGAATACTGAGGCTGAGGGTTCCACTGGCACATCACTCCCTGCTTTCAGGTCACACACACTTCACATAAGGATTAAGTGGCCTAGCTGTCAGTAATGAACTTTTGAGACACCCTCACAAGCTCTTCTGAGAAAAATAGACCCTCAGTTTTCTGTAAAATCTACAAACTTTAGTAATTAGTCCAGCATTTGAAGTCAAGTTCTGGAAAGAAAACAAATAAACAAGCCCCCCACTCCTTGTCCTGCAATTCTTATGCCTAGACACCAAAAATTGGAGAATATTCAACTAACTTTGGAAAATCAGACTTGAACTTAATTGTCTATTGTAAAAATGGGAGTCTGGAGCATTTTAAAATGAGACTTCTAAAAGCTCTTTAATTTCATTGCTACTAAACTTATATGCAAAGCTTTCGAGGCTAGGACGAATGGCAACAAGATGGATTATTCCGTTCACACAGTATAATAGCAATTAAATGTACAATGAAAGCCTTTACAAGATTCTGCCAAAATTACTGAAATTATATTGAGCCAGACTCGTGACTAGTGCAACTCCATCTGTGTTAGTGTTCCTGCTACATCTAAGCACGGAGAGATGATGAGTCATAAGGAAAAGTGTATTTTCAAGGAAAGAGAGGGGGGAAATGGGTAATTGTAGTACAAATATGAAGCAAGTTTCTAAAATTGTGCTTGACAAAAGACAGTGTTCTTTGATATTTTCCCAGCTGGTTAAAATTTAACTAGTTTCAGGAGACAGCATACGGAGTTTGGTCAGAACTAGTGTAGGGAGGGGAAGCTTTTCATAAAGAATTGCTAACAAATGGGATTCAACACTCAAGAGGCTCAGATGGCCTATTAATTCTGGTCCTGGCTTTCTTCCAAAACAACTGTGCTTCTCTTAATTCATGGCTAATTTCTATCAGCGATACCAAGAGACCATTTCTTTTTTCGACAGGAAGCATCCACGTTGCTTAAATGGATTCGTGCGAGGGGCTTTAGCGAGCAGACATTGATTGGCTTCTCTCTGGGGCCCGCTGGAGGCCCGATGGGTTCTGGTTTGACACAGGCAGCAAATGAAATACGACCTCCTGTAAACGGGCCTGAGCTTTTGGGCCTTTGCGGAATCCGGGAGCTAAGGACCTTTTCAATCCCTTTTAATTAATGAAGTGATTTGACTTGACTGAGATTACGCTTGCAATAATGAATTAAAAAGTAATAAAAAGAAATCTCTTAACAAATATGCAACGGGGAACGAGGACCAAATTCAGTGCGTATCTGATCCCCGCTGTATATCTCATTTCCGTGTGCACTGCAGATCGATAGTTTTAAAAGGGAGGCTCTTCTTTTCCAAGCACTGACATCTGCATGCTTCATTTTTCTCAAGTGCTCTTCTACAGAAGATTAAAATTATGATGATCTCATATGCCGGGATGATTATTTTAGTCCTTTCTTATCTCTGTTGTGCTAAATCTCTCTCTTCCTCAGGATTCTTGACATCTTATCTCTGCCACCTCTGTGCTGTACTTGTCTTCTGTGGTATGGCATGTTTTTAGCTGCACTTTACTCCATACCGATGGGCAATGGTCACTGTGTATATTTTGTAATGGGAATGCAGTCACCCGATGTCACTTCTGACGGGCACATAGCGAGTGTGAATCTGTGCCCAGCCCAATTTAAATGATTCCCCTCTGTATTATGTCTGAAACCATGGCTGCATTTCCCCCCATCCCTTTCCTTCTACTGTAAAGTGACATGCTGTAGGAATGATCCTAAATTTTCTTGGAGAACATCACATTCTGACTCTGATGGGTGTGTCGTAATTTTAGAGATATAACTCGCTGTCACTTGCTTTTTTCCCAGTCTGTTCTGAGTTCAGATGTGATTCAAGTCAGTGCAAGTCTAGAAAAACTCCACAGTAATAGTGTGAGGTCATTCTGATCCAAGAACCGGGGCTTAGACTTCTTCCTGACGTCATGTTTCAAGGTGTCTGAAGTGTCTTTCTTACCAGGTGAGAGGGTGTTTGGTTTAAACACCTGATTGAAACATTCAAATAAAAGCAGTTGTTGAAATGGAAAGAAAATACAGGTTGATGGAATAAATGGATCAAAGCCTCTGTATTCTTGGCTGAACTTGTGATATCTAGGGGCTTTCAAGAATGTCAAGTATATTTAAGTGTATAGATAAGGTTAGCTAAGAAAAATCATGGGGAAAACTTAATTCCAAGAGTTACATTTCTACATTTGTATTGTGTGTTTGTTCAGGGACACGCACAAAATACTGTGTGTGAGCACACCACAGAGCAATGTGACACACAGAGGGATCTTGGAGCCTTCCACTTGCAGGATTTCCACTGTGAGGGAATTGCAAGGCCACCATAGTAATCAATCTACTTTATTATATTATAGGATGTGCTTGAAGTTCAGTTAACTCATTTTCTTTCTATTTATCACAACCAGTTGTCTTCCTCTGCTACAGCATAGATTTATTCCATTTTACTTCTTCTTTTGTATATTTGTCTATGGGAACCACTCTATTTTTTCTGCTGTAAAAAAAATAAAGCCATCAATATAATGTTGAAGTAGAAACTTTAAAATTGTCATATTTCTAAAAATTGTTTCATCATTTGACAGACTAGAGCAAAACAGAGGTACAGATGTCATAATGGCCTTCTGTATGATCCTCTGGGAGCTCATTAAAAAGCAGTTACACTTAGATACTATTAGGTTTTTAGCATGGGAAGGATCTTGCCATGTAGAAGAGGAGGATTTAGAGGGGTAAACACTGAGCAGTAATGTAGCAATTGGTTAAATAGCAAAGCGTAATTTCTATTACAACTTCAGTTTTCAGCATTTACAGCTTGGTTAAGATGCCACTTAACAAATTTGTAAGAAGTATCTCCTTAATTGCTAATATAGTGGGAGAATCCATAGAGAGGTGGTTATTATCTACTTTAATCTGTTGTCTAGTGCTTAAAAATAAGTGACCTAAAATTAAACCCCCTTGCTCTCTGGAGAAGTTTCCTTGCAGATTTAAGTTTAGAACTACAATAGTTTTAAATGCATGCCTAGAATTTTATACGAATTGGAAATTAGAAGTCATCAGTGAATGAACGAACAGCTGTTTTTTCAAAAAATGTGATTTTACTGGCCAGGGGTACCTGCCTGATACTCTGAAAGAACCACCCATGGTTCGTAAGGAGTTAAACCTACCAGACGCGGGATTCTTAACTACATTTTGCTTTGAAACTTCCTCCCGGTACTTTTAACCCCGCACTGCCCATTTGGCGAGTACGCTCCGGGAAGATTTAGTAACTCTCTTATTTTCACCATTATTCTGCAAGTAGCTGCTGCAGCTCGGAACTTGAATTACTGCGGAGAGCGTGCGGCAGACAGGGACGGCTGCGGTGTGAGCAGGGCAGGGATGGATCCCGCTCCTTCGGGATGTGCGGGGAAGGGTCCCAGCCCCTCGGGCTTCGCGGGGCTGCCGGAACCCGCACCCCAGAGTGCCGTGGAGCTGCACCTGAGGGCGAGCGTGGGATTCCCGGCGGGTCCGGGGCCGTGCGGTGGTGGCGCGGCAGCAGGTGGCAGCAGCGCACCGGGGATGTGGAGCCGCCCGCGGAGGAGGCAGCGAGCGGGGCGCGGGCCCCCGGAGGGAAGTTTGACCTTGGATGGAAAGCATCCCCTCGGAGAGATGCCGTTAGTGTGGGTGGTTGGAGTGGTCCTGGTCGTGTGGGAAGAGGCGCAGGAAAGCGAAGGCCAAGTAATATGTTGGCGTCTCAACGTAGAAACGTCCGAGTCTGATAGCTTCATAAAGCTTCTGCTTATAGCTACAAGGGTGACTAAAAGAAGAAAATCACCTTGGAGGTATCTCTGAGGGGGAGATGGCAAGTTGGCTGGAGCACAGGAGGATGGAAGTTGGCCATAGGTTACAGATGTAAACACGTACATGCACACATTTAATTCCATATGATGGTGGTACCTCAGTTTAATTATCTTAATATCCCAGCACTATGAACTTACTAAAAAGTAGATATGTGTTGATTTTCTGTAGGTAGATCTGCTGGATTTGGTGTTCAGAAGTAGTTTGAATTAACTGGAAAATGTCCTTGAGAATAGAGATATCATGAAGGAGGGGAAAGAAGAAAGAGATGTATTTATTTGGCAAAACGTGAAGAGGTCACTGTGGTTGGCTGCCCACCAGAGAAGGCAGTAATAGTAGGAAGTTTTCTTAAACTTTGAATACAATCAAGTGGAAAATGGAGGAATGATACTGGGGAAGGTATGTGAGTGAGACTATATTCAAGCACCTTATCAAGAGGTAGACAATCTAGATATGAGGAAATGACTGTTTAAAATAATGCAGAAGGAAAGATTGAGGAGCGACACAATGGATGAATAAAACCTATTTTCTTTTCCAAAATTTGGGAGCAGTGGGAGGATGAGGACTGTGAGGCAGGAACAAAACTTTATGGAATGGTAAGAAATTTGGTGTAATGGAAACAAAGATTATATGGAAAAGAGAGTTGAAGGATTATGCTGAGAATGAGAAAGGGCAAGAGACAACTGAGGTCTCTTTTAGGAGAGCTGGAAAAGCCACAGAAAGAATTTGAGAGGGCCACCCTCAAATTTGAAGTATATTCCATCCTCATCTGTACATTAGCAGGTGAATTGCTGAGAGCTCAGAGCCCCTGGCAGAGTCTGGCATTTGGAAATTAAGTTCCTAGTTGGAAATATGTGCGTATTATTTTCTAATATGGAAACTTAGGGCTCTGTGACCCATTTACCTCCAGTTTCCCTTAAATCAACTCTTTGGGTGTCACTAGTTTGATATTGTATCTGAGATTTATTGGTGAGATTTGTGCTGTGCTGCCGTACTCCAGTTCCAATGTGCACTGTGTTCCCTGGCAGTACTCATTTCTATGATCCCTCCGAAGTCCTATGAGGAGGTGATGACAATATTTCATAAGTTTCCCTCCCTGGATCCAACAGTGCTTTATGGTAGCCGTCAGCATCTTGATTCTCCCTGTGTAAACAGAGACTCCATGCCAAGGATTAGATGGAGACATGAGAGACAGGTCCATTTAGTCACTCTGCAGCACAATGGTCTGCATGGTCTGCATGTGCAGAAATCCCTCTTGGAAAATTTCTGGCTTGGTGTTTGCCAGACGGTGCACCCAAGGAAAGATGTCCATGCTGTCCCCAGGCTGTGCTCCCCTTCCCTGATGGAGGCAGCTCGCTGGGATCCAGCCTGGCACACCCATCTTTGTGATGTTTGTGGATTCAGATTATGCATGTTTGCTTTGATTGGAAAGTTTGAAAAAAATAAAATTCAGAAAAGCATTATTTCAGAAAGCAGTGTATCATCCTAAATGCACTACTAGGTCACAGTGTCTAATGCAGCACTTACCTGTGGCAGTATTTACATTATGTTGCATCCTCCCTGCCTTGTGCCATGTGATCCTCTCAGCACATTGCCCTCTAGTATTGTCTAAATAAATACAAGACGAGTCAGCTAGAGAAATTGAGTTATTTTTACTATTTTCATGTAATAACTGTGAGCCCTGCAGGCCTAGTGCTGGCAAAATACCACAGATTTGTCATTTGGAAGCATAAATTTCTGTATAATTTCCCAAATAGAATTTTGGTCCCCTCTGCTGCACTGAATTTGTTATTGTTGCATGTTTTTCCTGGTGTTTCTAATGAGCTGTTAATGAGCTGCTAACTATGTATGTAAATTAAATGGGGTTAGACACTGAAAGGTTATCAGGAAATAAAATGCCATATGATACTTCAAAGTGATATAAAATAAATTAGTGTATTTAATTTTGCTGGCACAAAGCTGATATTTAATAACCTATGGCCTCAATTCTTCTAAATGATGTTAATTTAAAACATTTTCAATCTGTACCCCGAGTGACATAGCAAACAAGTTCTTTCATTGCCCCTTCATTAGAAGATATATCTGTAGTGTAGGTCCACCTCTGTGCCTTAACTGAATGATCAAGTTATTAAAGATAATTTGAGACCAGTGAAGCTTAATGTAAACATTTTTGTGATGATTTAATACAGCAGGTTAAGGATATGGCCATGGTAAATGCTTTGGCTGTGGTGATCTTTTGAAAATTATGATACTGACAGCTCAGCTGTCTTGCTTGTCACTCGTGGTTGTATTTTAGCACCCCAATAACAAAGTGTTGTGGAGCAGGTTTTCACAACACAAAGATGCTGTGGTGAAAACTTTTTTGGTCAAGGCCTCACCATCTTGCAAAGAAGGGACAGCACAGCCTTTCTTTTAATGTCTCAGCAGAAAGATCTTCAAGACCTGGTGAGGTGCAGCTCTGGAGGTTCACTAATGAAACCAAGACATCTCCTGTAAATATTAATATTTCCATTAGATGTATTGATACCACAAGACAAGGAGCTGATCTTCCCTTTGTGTATGACTGGGAAGGCATTAGTTAGGCTGAAAAACCCATGCTTTAATTCAGTGTTCAGCTGAACCTTGTAAATATGCAAAGCAACCAGGCATCAGCTCTAGGCTGTACTGCTCCGAGTGTGGTAGGTACAAAAAAAAAAAAAAAAGTCCAGGCTAATTTTTAGTTTGGGCAATTAGGAAGCTGAGAAACAGTACCAGAGTGAAAAATCTAGGGTTCTGCATCACAAAATGTAATTTAGTCATTTGTTTGACAAGTGTAGTTTAGCTTAAATAATGTAGAATAATACTTCAGAGTATGCTAGCAAATGTTCTGCAGTATGTATTGTGAAATTAATGAGGTTGTGGTAATATGAGATCTCACTACCACACTTTGCCATTAAATGTTTGCTGAAAAGTAGGACAGGGCACAATTCTTTATGGTGGCTGACTTGTGAAGAAGTCTGGTTAGTCTGCTAGGAGTCTGCATTATCCTGCCAGTCCTCAGTGTAAATGGGTATTTGCTCCCTCATGTTGAATATTACAGTTATGTACAAAATGTTGAAACCTGGCTTTTCTTTGTCATGGTCTGAATGTTTACGTTTTTTGCAGAATATTATGCTTAGGTTAGTAGCAGCATTTAGATTGTCTTGGAAACCAGAAGAATTGGTAGACTAAAAGTAAAGCATATGTAACCACGTTCCTTTTGCTTCTCATCATTCCCCAGAGTAGCTGCAGGAATTTCACAGTATTTTGCTGCCACACCTAGCTCAGAGAGATGGACTTATTCTGAATTTCAGTCAACTTAGAGATCTGGGATAAGATCCTTAACTGTAATCTTTCAGTACTTACATGGAACTATCCATTGTGTCACTGTGTGACACTCAAAAAAAGGGCAATTTTTAATTTTTTTTTTTTTTTTTTTTTTGTACTGAGCCATCTTCGCTGCTTGCAGAAAATAAGATGTATAATTTATGTTCATTTCCCAGAAGATTGACAATTTTGTCCTAAAAGCCTGTAGGGACTTTAATACTCCCGAGTCAGCACTCCAAGGACTAGTAACAAAAAGCAGCACTCCACTGCAGACAAACTAATCCTCCAACAATGTTTCATTCAATCAAAAAATGCTGCAGATTGGAGGTGTTATTGCATGCCTGTGTTTTCAAGAGATTATTGTGAATGAACCGTATTTTCCACTGAATAGTAACAGCAAAACAGCCTACCCATCTAAATGTTTCTTATGATAATTTTGCCCTAAATGAGCAAAGATTGGGAAACAAGCAATTTTTCGTTTTAACCTTTCTCCCTTTGAGTATGTGAACAAAAGCTGTTTTTAGAAAAATTAATATTTGTAGTTTAAATTCCTAAAGTGAAATTTATTTTATATTATGTGCTACCTATTTTTATCTTTGACTAAATATGAAAAAAAATGCTGAGAAATTTTGTTATAACACTTCTGAATTAATTTTACCACATGTATGCCTAGATACTTGGCCCATGTATGTGGTTTGTTTTGCAAAATAATACCTGACGGAACTTTTCCAGTACATGCAGTTTTCTACAAAATTTGCCTTTCTAAAACGTGCTGCTTTGGAAAAAAATTTGTTTCTGATGCCATGATCTTAGTGGAGTGCCCATATCCTGTTTTGCAGATGCTCAGCTATCTGCTTTTGTGTCTGAAAGCATTCACGTGTGTCTTGATGATAGAGCTGAATATTTAAAAACAGAGATCTGTCTGCAGAAAGAGAGAATGTGGCTAAAGCCTCCACGGCTGAGGTGATAGGTCAATTCCCAAATTTGCCATTCTCTTCATTAAAGACTTGTGTCTGATCTGAAGGGGCTCACAAAGGATGCGAGTAGCATTGTGCCAGTCTTAGGATAGTCTGAAAGTTCCCTAAATCCTTCCCAAAAATCTCTTTGGTGAAATGCACAAAGATAAGTGGTGGTCCAATTACTGTTGCCATTTTTTTTCATAGCAAAATTCAAGTCCCTGCAAATTATTGTCAGACGTGGAGGGGACCCACAGACGGCTCAGGAGCCTGTTTGTGTCCCCCTTTTCAGGTCTGTTTGGGGGAAAATGGGCCTGTTCAGGCCTGCCATGGTGAATATCCAGGTGTTGTACTGGGTAGCTGTCAGCTGGATGCTTTTCCACAGTCCCATAGTTCATTCCTAAAAGAAAAATCCCAACAAGGTAATGAAACCAGCTGAACTGTTAATCCAAAGCCAGGGATGGGTTGGTGCCCTGTGAAATCCACATTGCCAAATAATCTAGTGACTACTTTAGTTGTGGGCTGCTCTTTATTTCTGTCCATGTCTTCTTCTTAGTAATTAAATGTTTTGGTTTTAGGGCTCAGAGCCTAGCTTCACAGGGCAGAGATGAAATTTCAGCCTGGATTAAGAAGGCTTTTGCTGTGAGGTGCCACCAAGTATTGCAACAGTACAAATGGACACTCACAGTTTATTAAACAGGGAACAACTCCACTGATGCCCACAGTCCCACCTGGCATTTTATATGCCTGAGATTGAGGAGCAGGGGGTAAAGGTGTGATCATAATGAAGGCAGTGGGGGGAGGGAAGTGGTGGTGATGGAATGTTTGTACTGGTGATTGTTTTATGAAGAAAACAAAATGATAAGGAGTGAGAAGGAGGAAAGAAAAATTAGTGTATCGGGGAGATGTGTGTATTTACGAACCAAAGCCTTCTTTCCATAAAGTGAGGAAGGGGAAAGGGTCTTTTAGCCAAAGGAGGTCATTCTATGCAAAGCTCTAAAGGAAAGAGGATTTTTGAACAATGAAGAAAGGGGGGAGTCTGTTTCTTACACTTTAATGATTTTTTTGCTTCTCATAGATAGGAACTGGAACTCCACACTATTAGCCACAAATGGCATTTTGAAATGACTTTTTTTTTTTGGGCAAACCCAAAAGACATTGCTAAGATTTACATTTTCAAATATATGCTGACCTTTTTTTCCTCTTTCTTTTAGTTCATTTGTCATCAGTATGTAATTGAATCAATATATTTCCTGATCAACCCAAAGATTGAATAAGGTCATGGGAAGCCATGTGTGGACATTAAAAATCATTATTTTACTCAAAATGAGCAGAGATGGCATAGACCATTCAGAGTTCCAAATGAAATTCTATTAGATTCTATTACACTTTTACAATTATAGAGACGTTCCAATATTACAAGGGGAAATGAAGTCATAATAAAAAAGCCCAGAGGTGTATTACAAAGAAATGGGCATACTATTTTTCTAGTTAAAAACTTGATGAAAGGAGCTCTGCTACTTTTCAGTTGCTGAGATGTGACCTTGTTCTTAAAAAAAAGGCAAAAAAAAAAAAATACCAGGAGCCAGTTTTCTTCTAACCATTTACATTTCTTGTTTCACAGCATGTTTCTAAGGAGGACAGGATGTATAATGTGATTTCAATTGTAAAAATATTTATAGAAAGATGCAATGAAGTAGTTCTGATATATTTAAACACAAATCATTTTAGTAGCTGATACTGGAAAAGTAGTTTTGGGGAGCTGCTTGCCTGTTTATGGAAGCTGGAAAGATAGAAGCTTTTGGCATGTAAGAGACATGACTCTGATAATTTTATATAATTTCCCTAACTGTTCCTATTTACTTCATCTCCCCACCCTCACTGAAGTGTTTGGTCAAGCTGCAAATCTCGGATTTGACGCAAATATTTAGAATTTTTTGGGAGACCCAGAATTGGTGTCTGACAGGGAATTGTTCCTGTATCTTGGGAATGCAGTAGTGCAGCTGAGGATAAGGTTACTGCAGAGTTTTAAAGGCACAGTCATTGCATGACTAAGGACTGTCTCATCTTGGCATTCCATGGAGAAGAGTGGAAGAAAACAGCTTGTGGAGTTTGAACTCCATTCCAGGTCTGCAGGAATGGGAGATGGTTTGTGTGTCATCTTTTTTTAAGATTCAAGGAGGCTGCTCTGTACTTAAATATAGCGGCCTAGGTGATAAAGAGTTTCTATCACTGCATCCAAAGAAATAAGGCCAAATATTGAGGTTGTTCTGAGACTAATTAATTGAAAAATGAAGCAATGAGATGTTGCCTGAGATACACGAGGAACAGAGGAAAATGGTGTGGCATATTCCAATCTCCTAACTACGTATCAAAAAGTTACTAAGGAAATACAAAACTGAGGAATGGAGATGCAGAAATAGCCTAGATCATGCATGAAGGTGGAGTCCTACTCCTTCTATAAGGTTTCTGGAGATCTGCTGAGAAAACCCTGGTTTTGCTGGGAAATGCTCTTTGGTGCATATGTGCATGTGTTCACATACAGGATTCTAGACTGACACAGTCTACAAAGGTATCTCAGTTTCCATGGGGGTATGAAGAAGGAAACAGGGTTTTCCACACAACTTTTCTGGTCTGTAAGTCAGATGGTAACTTTGAAGGCATCTATTAAACCTTAGAATAATGTCTATTACCCACCACAATAAATTATAGTCATTTTCAGAAATGAACACTTTAGAGCTCATCAAGTGGAGCATGCAAAGGGGTCTGATAAAAAGCATAATCTCTTCTTTCCAAGGTTTGGGACACTAGCAGACCTGCTCTGGGAGAATTCCTAGAAATAAAGTCACTGCTTGTTTCCTTTTTGCATGGTTAAAGGCAGAAACTGTGTTTCAAGACAGAAGGAGGTACTTGAAGAGACCCCGGTAATGCCAATGAGGGTTGGAGCATTTATCTTCCATAGTGTTTCCAATGTTACCTTTGACAATATTCCCTCAGTACCTGAGCTTGTTTCTGCAAGTTATGAAGTCATCAAGGGTCCCTCTAGGTACTTTTCAGACAGTTTACACAGACAAGTCAACAAATTGTGGATACATTTCCAAAGGTGAGTGAGCTGTGCTGCTGGATGAGTACTTTCTGAGCACATCTATTATTCAGCCTTTATTTTAAATCATTACATAAATGGAATGAATTTGTAAGTTCAGGACATAGATGGCAGGTTTACTCTTGGCTCTCTTGAAAGCTGCCAAAAATCTGTTTGAACGTGCAAGGAAGGATAAGCTCTCTAATATGTTTCACTGGTGCCATTAGAGCTTTATTCCAGACACTTCTTATGGATGCTTTAGACTAAGTATCATGGAATCATAGAATGGTTTGGGCTGGAAGGGAATGTCTAGTTCCAACCCCACTGCCATGGGCAGGGACAACTTCCACTAGACCAGGCTGCTCAGAGCTCCATCCAACCTGATCTTGAACACTTCCAGGGATGAGGCATCCACAAATTCTCAAGACAACTTGTTTCAGTGCCTCACTACCCTCACAGTAAAGAATTTCTTCTGTATATCTAACCTAAATCTACTCTCTCAGTCTGAAGCTGTTCTGCTTGTCCTGTCACTACATGTTCCTGTAAAAATTCCCTCTCCAGCATTCTAGTAAGTTCCCTTCAGGTACTGGAAGGCCACCAGGTCATCTTGAAACCTTTTTCTTTTCTTCCAGGCTGGACAAACCCAGTTCTCTCAGCCTTTCCTCATAGGAGAGGTGCTCCAGTAGCTGGTGTCTTGGTTCTGGACAGTAATATTATGTCTGCTATTTTGACCTCTTAAAGTGCAAATTTGGTGGGGTGTTTTGTTTTGTTTTGTTTTTCCTGTGGGATGGTGATTTTTTTTTTTTTTTTTTCACCTGGGGAAGAGACTTCTTAACAGGCTGGTGGATTTTGGCACCTTTTCAGGACTTATGCAGCCTGACAGCTTTCAATCAAATAGTATCAGAACATGTTTTAGCAGTATGGGTGGCTATTGAATAAGTGGTAAATGAACACATATCTAGATTCTTTCATGTCTCTCCTGGAAGTGGTAATCCTGGAAATGTATCTTTACTTGTCTTCTTAAAGCCTCTTGCTAGGATAAATGTATTTTGAACTGGCATATATCTTACAAGGTCCTGTGCTAGGCCTGTGAAAGGAGTTAGTATAGAATGCAATGAGGAGGAATAAAAATCTCTTAGAGTTGTGTAGTCTGTACTAAATTAAGCTGAAGTCACCTCCAAAGCAAGAGACTGATCTTGAGTCTTGAGCACAAATTTCTACCTGCTACCCTGAGGTTGTGCAGTGAGATTTGTTTTAGGCCCGTTGTGTAATGAAAATATGTGCAAGTGTCCTAGCAGCTTTTAAATGGGTAAGTAATAATTGATGAAACAGTCAATTGCTGGAATGACCTCCCCACACCCTCCTAGCAGTTACTGAGACATTAAAGTGACAGAGATGGGATCAAGCTAGCAAATGGGAATGTGCATTGCTGTCTTCTCTGGATGATTTCCAGCCACTGCAACTATTTTGAGCCCAGAATATTGTGCAATAGTTTTGAAAGCAAAGGCCTAATGAAAAACTGAATTTAAATGTCGTGACTCTTTAGTGGGTTTTTTCACCTATGAATACTTAAAATTTTGCCATTATTCTTACCCTCTCTGTTCATTTGTCAATGTGTTTTTTCCTACATGCCTAAAATGGAAAAAACAACAGGAAAAATTAGAGAAGTAAGATTTTTTTTTTTTAATCCAAAACCTTTGTCTAGTTCTACCTAGTATTCATTCTTTCCAAATGTTAACCACAATAATTCATTTTGGCAATCACCTTGCAAGAAAACAAGTGAATATTTTGCACCATTTTCACAGAAGTCGGCTGATTTGAAGGGCAGATTTTGCTTTCCTGTCTTGTCCTGCATAGTACCTGCCCTCCTTCATGAGGAGAGCTATTTGAGTCTGACCTTAAATGATTTGTTGAAAGCCAGAAAAGCAGTCAGAGCGGTGGAATTTTGTCTTCTAATCCAGAGTTCAAATGACAAAACCATATATCTGATAAAATGAAACTTAAACCTGTGATACTGCATACCATACAGCACATTTAAAATGCATTTACTTCCCCACCCCAGGAGCTCCAATAGCTCCAAAATAACTTTTAAAAATAAATTGTTTATTGAAAGATTAAGGGCATTTTATTGACTTTGCAGTTATGGCCAATTTCACTGCATTTTTTTGTGACAGTATCTAGTCACAGATAGTCTCTTTGCTACGTGTGATGGTTTTATTATTTGAAAGAAGTCTACCTACTGTTTATCCTTCCCTTGCTCTCATCCTCACACTCTCCTAAGTTCCCCCAATGCTTTGTATGTCAAACGATCCCTCTGTCTCAATTCAAATCCCTCCTTAAGAGATGACTTCTGTGCAGATTTCCTATAATGATCCCCCCAAGATATCCATACTGATTCGAGACAGGACTTTCATCTATTGTGGCACGTGTGCTTGATGACACAATTTCTGAACCTAATACTTCTGTGTTCAGAACAGTTTTGAAAAAGTCTTTAAGAAAAAATCAAACATTCTTTTTTTCTTTTGCTTGTCTTTTTTATTCACCATGCCTCTGTAAAAAAAAAAAAAAGCTCATTTTAAAGGCAAGGTAAATGAACAGATCAGATTTTAAGTATGCAGAATAAATGTTAATTAGTTCACAAAGAGTTTAAACATGAGCATCTTTATTAAAATCCTATAGTGTCCTCCACATCCAAGTGTATGTAGGACTCATGGGACAGTGAATGCATCTGTAAACCTTTGCACTTTGGTGGCTCTTGCAGCCTTTCTGTGCTTTCCTGTCCTGTGTGTGGGCTGAGTATGGAGCTGGGGCGCTTTTGCAGCCAGTGTTTCCCTTATGAAGAACAGAGAGAGCCTGACCCTTGTGGGAGGTTCCCAACCAGGGAGTTTCTTATGTTCAGTTTTTTAAAGCTAGAGTTTATTATTGAGCAGAGTGGTGCTAGTTCTACCTTTGCATCTGAGCCTTTGCCCAAACATTAAATTAAAACACTGCTTTCCTTTCTTACTTAGCTGATTAATATATTCTTTCCCTCCTTTACTGACTTCTGTGTTATCACAGATGGATATAGTTTTTTGGTTTTTTTAAATCAAAATAATATGGACTGATCCCTTTTTGTGGACATGGATGCACAATAAGTTGTGAAAATAAGGGGTGCATTGTGTGGTAGTTGCACACAGGACTGTATTGAACAGCCTTCCAAAGCACCTGTATGCTGCTAATCTCTGCAAATGAGACAGAATTAGCTGACCTGTGTTCTGCTCTGGTATGATAATTTCTATGTCCAAGGAACTTTCTGGTAATGTTCTATATCAAGTCACAGAAAAAGAGGTGGGGGAAAAATATTTGGAAATGTTTTTTATTCATTAGTTTCTAAATTGACTTGTGGATGTTTGTTTTGTTTTCTCTGGTGTGTTTTTTTTAATGTTTATTATTTTTGGAGGGGAAAAATTGACCAATAATAGTTGTCATGCAAATGGCCCTTTCTCCTAACAGAGACTGGATGGATATTAAATCCCCAGGAGCCAAATAAACTCTAAGGAGTTCTGTAAAATGACACGTTGTTGCAAGGGATTTTGTGACTTATGACCACTGTGCAAGTATGAATCAGCAAGCACACATAAAAATAGGCTTTGTGGAATTGTGGTAATTTTTAATCATAAGCCTAAAATGCTTACAGTATTTCAGTCCACTGTTGTTGAATTTTTGACTCATGTCTGTCCTGTGGCTTCTGCTTGGCTAAATGTGCTTTAAAGGTGAAGTCATGGCTTTTTAATTTCAGTTCAAGAGAAGGTAGCTTTTGGAAGGTGGTCTGAAAACATGCAAACCAAAACAATCTTTCAAAAAAAACAAAATTCCCCTTCCCCCTGTATTTGTTTTGGATCCTTTGAACTGGAACCTCTGAGATAATAGGTGTATCATGGATATAGATCTGTAATCCATGACCTTATTACAAGTGATAAATTAATATTTGCAAACCTAATTGCCTCACTAATGTGCACCCACACCTGTCCTAACTTACTACTTCCATTTTTCAAGCTGCCATTGAAAGCAGCTGATCACCATTCTCTGCTTAAATAAATCTACATCTAGTGGGCAGAGTGAAGAACAATATCCTACTCACACACATTATAAAAAAAAAAAAAAGGTGCCAGATGACACATAGATAGAAATAGCTTGGAAAAGAAATGTGGCTTAACCTAAAAGCTTTGACCAGAAATCTGTTTAACTCACAGGCTTCACAGATGTACCACCTTGAAGCTAATGGGCTGGGACCAGTATAAATGAGAGGAGAATCTGGTTATTTGTGTCAAAATACTCAGGTTCTCTTTTCTCTTGGGTGCTGGTCTTATTCCCCTGTGACTCCAGTGCTTCTCATCCTTCTCTAGTGCACACTGTCCCACTCAGCCACAGCCTCTCCGGTTCCTGCCCGTGTCTTACTGGGACAAGCTCACTTTATCAGTCAGCAGGCACCTGACCAAGTGGAATTTGAAACAAGAAATGTTCCTCTGCCATTTAGCAGGGCATATTTCTGCAGGGTCTGGTCCTGTTAAATTTCCTGAGTAAAGTTGAATTGAATCACTGTGTAATTTTTTGGTGATGCAGCACGTTTTGTAGTAGTTACACCTCTGGCTTTTGTTCTCATCTGTAATATTGGTCTGTAATATTGTGGTTGAAGGGAAAAAATAAATATTTTTCTCACTGCTTCTTCCCCTGGAACCAGAAATTCAAAAGACATTTAAATTCTTTTGTATACGCTCTAACTATTCCTCTGTGCAATGTTTGTTTTCTCTGATCATCTTAACTTTGTAAAACCAACTACTAAATCCCACTTTGCACTTGTTTCTCCAATGTATTTTATTCTCCTAAGAACTAAGTGTCCAGTATGCATATTGGTCCCAGTGCACAGGCGTTTGGAACAAAGCGATAAATGGGAATATATTGATTAGGAAACTCAGCTCTAATTTCTCAAATGTCACTGAATAAGAGATCACTCTCATGTGAAGCAGGATTATCTAGTTTGAATACTTCTAGGATTCTTCTGGAATCCCAGCCTTCTGTTTCAGAAATTATTAGTAGATTACTAATAATAGAGCAGGGTAGAATCTCTTCAGTGTCTTCAGGCTTCCTTCTAAAGACAAACAGCACTTAAAAAAACAAACAAAAAACCCCAGACCCTTCCCCCTTTTTCTGTTTCCCCCTCACCACCACCCCGCCTCCAAAAAAACAGGAAACCCTAAACCCCCACAAAAATACCCTTTGCAATATTTCAGCCCCTTGCTATGGTCCTTAAAAACTGAAATACCCTTAGAAAGTCATAGCAGATATGAAATTAGAATTTGTTTGGAAATCAAGCCCAGGGTCAGAGTGAAGAGGGTAGGGAATTGAATGAGAATTTCCATAAAGAAAGTGAATATACTTCCAGAAGCATATAATGGGCTGATTTAAAATCTGATGTTGACAAAGAGAATAAGATGTGAGGAAAGTATAAGAGCAAGATAGTTAGTTAGAATCCAGTGTGTAAAAGCCACAGGTGATTCTTAATAGGCAGTAAATTAGCAGAAGGGTAGATATTGCCATTTTTGTGGTAATAGCAACACTTTCAGCTTCTTAAGCAAGTTTTTAACTTAAAAAATTAACTGAAGAGCAATGCAAAGAATAGGAAGGTAATTGTGAATTAGGAGCCAAATTATGCCAGGCACAATTGAATAAGTTCTGACTTTTCTTACTGACAGACATGTATATTAATAGTTGGCACTTATTGAACCAAATATGAATATTCATCTTCATTTATATTTCAAGGCCTTTCATTCCTCAAGGACCACAGTGCTTTTGACCAATTTTCATCCACATTACTAAAATGACAGCTTTCACTCCTGGGCCCTGACAGAGGTCTGCAGAATTCATTGGAGGTCCTGGGAGGAGGGAACCAGCTCCCGCTCCCAGCTGTCCACAAACACTCATTAAGAGAGGCAAATATCCAGCAGAATCTCTGTGAGAATTTTTAATCACGCAAAGGCTCTGCTAATTAGGTAGCTGATGGGGCATAGAGAGCACAAGGACGAATTCTTTAAACAAAGGACTAGAAACTTTAAGAGCTTTAATTACTTGGGCACAGAGTTCATTTCAGAACTTGGGAGCAAATTATTCTAATAACAATAAGACCAAGTAGCAGGCCATATTAGTGAGAATTGTGTGGAAAAGTTCAATCTTCTTGGGCTGCCACAGCTGTGATTGGAGCGTATTGGAAACTGAGGGGGCTGTAAAGGTATTAGTAATAAACTTTATTGTGAACTGGATTTGATGCAGAGGATTTCCTATGCTCTTCTTTTCTGCTTTGTCAGGGAGTATTGCACTGTGTCCTATACCTCAAAATGCTGGCGTAGCTCAGTAGGTGGATACTTTTACACAAATGGAGAACAATGCCTATTTTCAAAACAAAATCCCCCTTTTTGTTTAGTGCACCAGATTATCTCCAAAACCCAACAATTGGAAATGTGTTGTTTTCTTGTAGGCTAGAAGAAAATCCATTTCACTGGATGAAAACTATGGGTTTGGGGTTTTTTTGCTTGTTTAGTAAGTGAATAAATAACATGGGTTGTATGGTTTCTCCCAGGACACAGTCCAGGCTAAAACAATTTCCAGGATCCCTTTCTCCTAGGTGAAATAAGAGAAAGAGACAGAAATTGCCAAGGAAAAGGAAGATGCAGAAGCTTGAGGGATTCAAATAAGGAAATTGTGCTCTCCTACTAGTTAAGAAAAGAATATAGAAAATACACAGTCCTCGTTCCCTTGGAAAGTGGAAAAGAGCTGATGTGCTATTACTCCTATTATTGCTGCTGAGAAACCTTAGCAAGCTTGTCTGTAATTGAGCACAAGGGGCACATCCTGCCTGCATGCTGGATGAGAAGCTGATTTGCCTTGCACAATATTTGGGGTGATGGGGTAGGAAGGGAAGGAGATATTTGCTGTCTGCATCCTTGGACATTTTTGCAGTCAGGGTAGGGGGAGCCACTGTCTGGTAGACCTGTGTAGATTAGAATCTTCTGTGAAGATACAGATTGGATGTTCTTTGTTTTGGTGGTGTTTTTTTTTTTTTTTTTGTTTTTTTTTTTTTTTTTTTTTTTAATGAAGGGATGATGCTTTGTCTGGTGTCACTCTCTGACAAGGGGAAAGCTGATAACTTTAAAAATGTGTTTATATACATTTTAAGAAAACTCTCTTCTAAGCAAAGGGTTGCCTTCTGGTAGATTTAGTGCAAAACGCATACAAGGATATGCTAAATGCTAATGGAAATTTTAGTCTCCAAGAACAAGTTCTCCATCTGAGAGACTGCTCACTGCTGCTGGGGAGATGGGCTTGAATATGTCAGTTAAACATGGGTAAAGAGAGAGGTGAAAATGTAAGTTGTGATAATTGAGGGCTAAGTATTCTCGGTGAGTAAGCGATGGACTGGTGTTCAGAGTTGCAGAAAGAAATTGGAGCAGAAAGAAAAAAAGATATGTCTGCAGAGAGAATTGGTCTGAGTTAAAGCTTTGCTATCCGTCTTGAAACTTGAACAAATATTCTGCTTGTGTTTGCTATTGAGCTTGCTGCATGCTTTATCCACTGCAGAGGAAAGGCACTGCTAAAGAAAAACCACTCCAATCTGTGGCTATAGACAGGCTTTCAGTTTGTGTGGACTTTCCCCACATGAATAACCAGAGGTCTGAGTGCAGTGATCATAGAGCTGAGTCGTTCCATTAGGAAGTCATTCTGCCCACTGTGGTCTCTCAGCCATTTGTGAGAGCAGCTAGACTAACAAAATGTGGTACTGACAAAAGAGCTTTTTCTTTTCATTGTTGCTCTTTGGTTTTGTTTTATTTCCCAGGAGTGCAGGTTAAGCTGACATGCAGGAGTAATTCTGTCACCTTAGATCCTAATATTTCTGACAGCAGTAAGAATAGAATAAACAAATAGGTGGGGGAGAAAAATGTGAACAGGAGATGGGGAGAGAAAAGTCCCATATAGTACCTTCTTTTAAAACAATCCTTTTGTAATTTTGAAAAGCACTTAAGCTTCAGGTACACTGTGCTGCCATTCTCTCCCTGCATCCTTTGGGGAAGTGGGAATAGTGTACTTTGGTGCTCATTTCAAGTGCTGCTCTGTTTTTCTGGCTGTTGCTCTTACTCACTTGCACATCTGGCCTTGGATATGCAGCACACCAACAGTAATAGCACCAGTTTGGTTGCACTGCATTGATTTAAATAAAAAAAAAAAAAATCCAACCCTAAGCCAAAACTTTATAAAGCCCAGAGTCCAAGAACATACCTGAAAGTAATTGGTTATTTTGTGCATAAAAAATTATTTAATCTACTTTTATTAATAAGCACGGTTATAAATGTTATTTTAATATTTTACTCTTAAAATTTATATAGAGCAAGGTTTCACAATTATGTTTACATTTTCTTTTTTTTTTTTTTTTGAGGAAATATAATTTGTGGAAAAAGTGCATGGCCCTGCTGCAGGAGCTTAGCTGTTATGACTTAGGTGGAAAACAAAGCTCCAGTTTTTCAGCACTTCTTTCATATGTCAGATCTCATCATTGCAATTTCTTTTTGGGGGTAAGAGTAAACTAAGTCTTTTTCTTCTTTTTTGATAATGGATGTTCATTGTCCATTTTATGTGTTCTGAAAATATGCTCTTTCAACCTGTGCAGAGGTCCTGACCACAAAGAAAATGTGTAAGAGAAAAAGACATACAAAGAAGTTTTATCAGCACTGCACCAAAGTTTTAAGTAGATCCATTTTAGACAGATTGTCAATATCAAGATCCCAAAATATGAACATTTTTGCACAGAAAGATAGCTGTCTCTGCACATTTGTCAACTGTTATGTTCTGTTTTCTATTGAAAAAGAATCATTCATCATGTTACAATCACTGTCCAGTGCAAAGCTGATCAAGAGGCATAACCATTAATTCATATCTGTCCATAGATGTCAGCTCTAAAGATGTATGCAGTTTGTATAAAAATAATAAAAAAATATTAAAGTAGTTGAATATAAGAGTCTTTAGAACCACCCTCATGTCCTTTTGAGGGATTTTACCCTGTAATGGGAATGTGAAAGAGCTTGACTTTAGAGTTGATACTTCAGGAAAATAATCTTGGAACTGCAGAAACTGCAAATGGCTCTTGAGTGTGATTTCTTATCTAGAAAGGGAAATAGAAGAAAGAGAGATTTCTACTGATAATGTATTTTGATAGGTTTATGTCCAGAGAAGCTCTGAGAAACTTTTATGATGCAAAAATATTGGAATTCCTAGTACAGGCAGAAGAGCTGCTTCATATTCATAACCTTACCCAAAGAAAAGAAGGTTTTCCCTTCTCTTTCAGCAGTTAAGAGTTAGACTCTTTTAGGAAAAAAAAATGTTGAAATTAGGAATATCAGCAAAGTCATTGTTTGATGGCAGCGCTGGTAGAGATCAGCAGGTTTGTATGGCTAAGGCAGACCTAATAGATCCCATACTGATTGCACGGTTAAGATGCTGATTGAGAAGAACTTTCACCCCAACTGATGGGATAGTCCTATTCTTCTCCTCGGTAGGATTTCCCTCTCTCCATTTGGAGCTGTGACTGGGCCTTTGACAAATGCTCAATTTGGAGTACTCAGGCTTAAAAGGGAGACTTTTAAAAATCTTTAATTGGGGCTAAGCGCTAGTTCCTCATGCAGCCCATTGTTTTGAACAAGGAGGCAGGACTAAAGAGTTAACTGCTTCCAATTGTAAATGCATCAGTGGCAGGCACATTACAAAGCTCTATACAATCCTGTGGAGTAAATGGTGGACAGCTCATCGCAATTAGGCACGGTCATAATGAAGAGCCAGAAGAGAGAAAAAGGGGCATGGGGAAAAACAGACCTTTTACAAATGTTTTATATGAAGAGAAATTATAGCTAAAAGGGATAGTAATTAGTTTAATGAATAGGTGGTAATGTCTTCTCTTTGCAGAAAAAGAAAACTTTGAAAGATGGAAAATGGGTGAGTTTCTAGCTGGTGATCTGGAAAAGGAGAAAACAATTCAAAGCAATACTGTACTGGGTGTTTCTCAAAAGAGGCTGTGGTGGGAAGTGTGTGATCTGAGTAGTCTGCTCTTAGCAGAGACAGTAGGCACTCCTGTGTTTGACAGAGACCCTGCATGTAGCCTTGTTTTTACTGGCATGCATCTGTGTTATTGCAGGTGCTTAGCAGAGACAGAGATGCTCATGGGTTTCTCCCCTGCTTTGCTCACCTCTGAGGAAGGCAAGGCCCGTCTGGCTCCAACTGAGAAGAATGCAGGGAAGAACAAGGCTACAGCTAGGCTTGTGCTCTGGCCTTTTTGCACTTTTCTGGCTAACCAGTCACCTATAAAACAGTTTGTATTCTGAAATTTGTTGTTTGGGGAAGAAATGAGGAATGGCAGTAATCTGCAGCAAATTGCTAAAGAGTACTGTGTGTAAACTCAAATATTGTGCTGCCTGTGAGATACAGGTTGTGGGACACTACTGGGAGGTGAAGCTTTTCCCAGTATCATTGAGTTTTTGTCTCTTCCTAGCAGCAGTCCCTCTGTGTGCATCTTGGGTAAGGTGGATCTGTGTGTCATTAATAGAAAGACAATACACTTCCCATAGACATTCTGCTGTTTGGATAGGTGTGAAGTGCAGTCATTTCCCAGAAAGCTGATTGAGTTTCGTTCTGCTGGAATCAACTTCCACGGCTTGGTTGTGTATTCCTGTGTTACACCACCGATTCTGAGAACTGCAGGATAACTGCAATCTTTATTTTTTAGTCTGGGATTTTGGAACCACAGTCATCATGACAACAGTGGAATCAATGTTGGTCTTAGCATTGTCTGTGTCTGTCACATGGCACAAAATAGATTATGTTATAGTAGTGAATGGATAAGGTTATTATTTCTCACCTGTTTTTGCCTGTAGTAGCATGTGTAGCATGCTTTGTGCTCAAAAAGAGGAAAGTTATTTGTAGTAAGAGCCTGATTCTCTATTAGTAAGTGGGCAACTGTTGTGGGACTGCTTTGGTCTCTTTTGTCCCAGGGAAAGACAAATTGGTGTTGCAGTTGGCTCTAATCTGTCACCTGAGTTCTCTTGGAATTTGCCTACTTCTGCAACATCCATCAGTCTCCAAGGATGAGTGAGATGCCAGCAGTTGTGGTATTGCTTCAACAACCCTGTAGATTCTATTGTGGTTTTTGTGGTTAAAGGGGAGACATGCAAGATAGAATTTTAAAATGCTGGTTTTCCTGCTGTTGAAATCACCAGTAAGACTTGTGAGGGAACAAAGTTGGGCCTGTTTTTGGCACTTCACAAAGCTTCCTGTAAAATATTTGATTCTTTTCATTAACTGTACATATTTGCTTGTCATGGCTTTGTAGAGAAAGCTGTAGCAAAAAGATTGTCTTTCATCATTGTTCTCTGCAGACCCAAAATCAATATTTCTGTGACTCCCCTTTTCTTTAAATCATCTCTGATAAGGTCTGCTTTAGCATTTGAATATGTGCAAATAAGATGGATTCATGCCCCCAATTACATTTGTCTTGTACATGAACAAACAGTATGATTAGAAATTTAAAGGATAAAACCTGTACCAGTGCCTTCATCAGGAGTTATGTAAATATAAGCCCTATGAAAATTACATTTCATTGGTATCAATTGATGTAGAAGGGAAACCAGAACCCCAGAAGGCAGGTATTCTGCTGAATGATCGGGCATGCAGGAGTGTAAAATTGTAAGCAGTATACAGATTAGATTCTTCAGGTCTCTCCAAACACTTCTTAAAGGGGTTTGTTTTTTTGGTTTTTTTTTTTGAGTGAGAAAAAGAGAAATTTGTATCGTGTATTTTACAAATGAAAAGTAACATTGTGTTTGTTTAATGCAGGGCTGGATGTAGGCTGTGGGATACTGAAAGGAGAATAGAGGATGCTGCTAGAAGGGTAACAGGCACTCAACATTATTCTGAAAGTAACTTGTGTCCTTAAAGTACTATTATGCAGACAAAATGTTGGAAGAAGGGCCTGTATGAAAATCTTGAAAGAATTAATAGGGTTTTGTGTCACATTAATACACATAAAAACCTAGGGTAAAATAGGAAGTTGGAAGAAAAATTTATTTTTCTACTCACCCTCCTAAAAGTCAGTTGTTTTTATTGCTTTTGCATATCTATGCTTACGTGGAGACTAAAATTCTAATGAATTATTCAGTTTCTCTACAGAAAGCTGTCCTTAACCTGTAAAAAAATCTCTCTAACTCTGGACTTCAGGTGAGTAGTGTGCCTGTACCAGATCAGTTCATTCCTGTCATTTTACAGAAATACCCATCTTGGAATACTTAATCTCTGAAGTCTGAGATAACAGAAGGAAAACTCTTTCATACTCTACCCAGGAGCTGGGTCAGAGAGCTAAGCATCTTTAGAAAATTGTTTCTGTGAGATTTTATTTTATTCAACTGTTTGGCTAAGCAGAGAGACAAAGTTGGAGGTGATCCAAGTCCAAGAATATGTAACATAAATTGCCAAGGTATATGAAGAACATAATTGAAAAGAGAGACCAAGAGATGGGCCCAAATAATGAAAAATTCCAACATTTTTAAAGATCATACTGTCAAGGAAAGGTAGCAATTGATGGAGGCCAGGCCTATAATACTTTCTTGCAGTTTTAGCGAAGTTCTAGAGAATTTTTCTGTCAGTCTGTGAAGTATAAATGAGGCATTTTGTAAAGACCCTCAGTCAGTCATCTGGTAGAATCCCAGTGCAAAGATGAATGGATCAGGACAAGACTGTGAGGTCTGTGGGTAATAAAGTCTCTGCAGAATTGCATCTCAGCCATGGGCAATTGCAAAGCAGAAATCTCTTCATTACAAAGGTTTTGGTTCTTCTGGAGGGTTACCTGGTAAGAGTGAATACAGCAGCCTGACCACCCTGCCTCTGTTTGGACGGTTTGTGTGTTCACTTTCTTGCTTGTATTAGACTGTGACTATAAACCAAGCTTTTTCCTGGGCTGCCATTTACAGAAACAGTAATATTCATTTTAAGCTTCAGTGTCTGCAGATGCTTGCTAGCATTTAAATGCTAGCATTTAGCTAGAAAATATTCTTCGTGAACTGGTATTTTTGTCAAATCAAAACCTAGCAAAAGTGCCTTAACTGTAAGATTTATTAATAATTGGAAATTTGTTATTTAATCTAGAGTTTAAATGTAGTTACATATGCCAACTTAATGCCACAAAATAGCCTAAGAATATTCTTAAGCAGTATGTCAGCTAAATTTTATTGCAGTTCCATTAGTATTACCATTAAGCAGCTGACTAAAGGTCATAATGAATACTTACTATTTTATATCACCCAGGAGGTACTAAGTACAGCTGGAGTCTATTTCACTACTCGAACACATATAATAGTCGACAAATTGTCGATCAGTGGATGTGTCCATCTTATCAAAGTACTTTGTCTGCCCAAGTATGTAGCAATTCTTCTGGTGTGCATTGCATAATAGATGGTGGAGATTTTTTTTAAGAAAGGGAAGTTCTCATTAAAGGGCTGGTTGCTGCAGTCCTACTTTAAGTACTGCCTGTAATTCTGTGCTTGTACTGACATTTCAGAAATGCAGTCAGGGCCGACAGGATTCTTGCTAACCAGTTTAACAAGTGGGGTAACAACTATTGTGATTTCTGGTGTTCAAGATGAGGAAAATTATTCTGTAGATTTTATTTTGTTGATGCTTTGTTGGTACTGCTTTTCATAATTTTCTGACTATGTAATTCCTTCTACTGATGCCAGGTTCTGCTGGAACAACAAGAAGATTATACCTTCATTGTTATTTTTTAAAACAGCTGTTGCAAAATAGGTCTTGGTCCCTAACAAAGCAGTTCTGTGCATTTAGAATGGATATTTTTGGAATAGTTGGTGGAAAAAAATCATCAAAATAGATGGCTTGATGAATGCAGTGATTGAGCTTACTTTGCATGATAAATATAATGCAGAACTGTGTAAGCAGCATGGACTTGGGATCCTTTTAACTGTTGTTATCTATCTGATGTTGTTTAACAATTTTATTTGCAATATGAAAGCTCTGGCTTGAAGTAGAAGCACTTAGTATTTTCAATTATTGTTTTCTCCTGTTTCAAGTTGATTTTGTGAGTACACAGAGCTACACAGGACAAAGGGACAACTTCTTTATGAAATATGAAAAAATATTCCACAATCATCTTGGTCCTATTTCTTTTCACTACAGAAAGTCTATGAAACTTCAGACTGCATTCAATTTCACATTCATTTTGGCACCAGTAGTACTGTAAAACTACTCATTTCCTACAGGGCTTTTGCAATATGTATTTTAGCACACACATTCAGCAATGACTGATTTTTGATCTAAAATGAACTAAAAATACTTTATTATCAAAAATTGTGTGTGTGTATGGGAACAAAAGAGAAAGGTTAGCCCTCAGCTGTGTTTGCCTTAAATGTCTTTTGACATTAAATTATTCAAAAAAGATTTACACTCAAATATGATTATATTAACAAGCAAAAACAGGATCCTCATCTAAAAAAGTTTATTCTTTAAAGACTTCAGGTGACTGAATTTATTTTCTTTTCTTCATAAACACCAATTTTCTTCTTTTCAGCAGCAAGTCTTTTCCCTTTAGTCCATTAGCACTAGGCAATCTCTTACTATTAGTGGCTAATTGGACGACAAGCAGGAGTTAAATTTTTATAGCAAAATACCTTGTTGGCCTTACCAGTCAGAGTAATTAGGTAATCCAGCAGCCACAGTTCAATGAGACTTGATGTTCAAATGTTGCTCTTCTCCACACCTCACCCTGGCTGAAGCTGGGAATGAGGCCACAAAAGAAACTGGATATCTCAGAAATGTCCCAAATCTCATGGTTATCACCAAAGTACGTGCTGGTCAGGTGGGGCACAGCAGAGCTGCAAGCTGAAACTTTGCCTTGCCATAAAAGGGACCAAATAGATGTGTCTTAGACTTCCTTGTCAGAATATCTTAGTCTGATGAGAACAGTGAAGCCACATTGAGATTCAATGGAAATTGAAAAAATGCAGACAGAAAAATGGGAATGAAAATGGAGAGATATTTTAAGAGCATCAGAGACTTAAAACCCCAAATGTTCTCTACTGTATCAGAGAGAAATAGAAGCCACACTTGTAATAAGTGGCTTTTATGCTCTCTATACACTCACATATCAGTTGACATCTCTGTAAAGTTCTTTCAGACTAGAAGTAATGGAAAATAAAAATTCAAAAGAGAAGAAATGATGATTCTTGCTGACAGAACTATGGCTTTTGCAGCATGTTTAGGGTAAAAAGATAGTCCCCAAATATCCACAAATTCAAAGAATTGTATAGATCATTTACTAGATGGAAATTTCCAAATTCTTCTTAGTGCAGAAAAAAACCTAACAGATATGATTAAATAAACACTTGCACTTGGACAGAACCATGATGGTGTGTCCAAATACTGCATAAGTGCAATGAACAACTTTAAAATCCATTAGTTGCTTAGCTAAAGAAGGTCTTTAAAAAAATAAACATTTTGGGTTTAGTTCAAGAAGGCTTAGGTGACCTCAGAGCAAACGTCCTAAAAGATTTTGCTGAGATGATTTCTGGTCAACTTCTTTATTTTTTTATTAAAAGGTGATTTTTTGCATATTTTAAAACCTAAGTCATAAAATTGTGCTAGTGCACAGAACTGAGAGCGGAATGGTTTTGATTTGTATACGTTAGTCAGCTTGCTATTGATTGCAGGTAAATGAATGGAAATGTTGGTTGTGAATTCAATAAAGAATTACAGAATGGAAGTGTAGTTCATGGCTGTCACATAGTTTTATGATGAAAACACCTTGTAAAACAAACTTTCAGTTTCCTCATGTGGTTATAAGTCTAGTGAAAGTACTGTCTAGACAGAGGGTATTTAGGCTTCAAAAACCTCTTGATGCCATGTTGGAATTAAGAGGAACAGTAGCTTTGTGACAGCAGTATCTACCAAACAAATTGAAATGGGCCTCACTGGCAGATGCCAAAGAGGAGTTTTCAGTGAAAAGTGCTTACTCTGTGAGATGTTTCCAATGGCATCCTGCTAGGACTGATTCTGCCAGTGTTTGGTGTCATCTTCACTGATGGGACACCAAGCCACCACACCTTGGCCAAGAATATTTTTAGACTAGGATTAGTGGAAAATTATGAGGGAGGACATCCTCAGGTTTTTATCACTTTGTGTCACATAGACTCTACCTTCTTGGAATAAAATGTATTTTGACACAACTCAGATGTAAGGCTGTACAGAGGAGGCAAGTGTCAACAGAAATGACAACTCCATCCTGTGAAACAGTCACTGACTTAAAAGATTTTGAGGTCACAGCAGCAAGAGTGATGAACTGGAGCTCTTAGGGAAGTGTGCTTAGGAAGGCCAGTGGGATTCCTGGATGTGGCAGTAGTGGGCTGGAAAGTGATTTTTACCTCCAACAACTGAGTAACTGTTTCCCAATCAATACTCTGCTAACTGTTCTCTTACAGGCCCTTTGTATTATCTGGGGAGGCAGCTTGTGTTTGTCATTGCTGTTCATGCTTCTTTAGCTCAGTGTTATAGGCAGAACGTTATGAAGTGGAAGGACAAGTACACGAGCAATTAATTTCTCGGATAAAAGCCCCCAAGTACAAAACTTTTTCACCTGAGATGGTCTGTGGTCAAGGCACTAAAGGAGGACTTGTATGTCCTGGAGCTGCTACTGGTTCCATGCAGCTTTTCTGTACGACTTGGAGCTGGTTTTGATACCATCTGCAGTGGTGCTGAGAGAGAGAAAGTTGTGATCCTGACTCTTGAGATGCATTTCCTCTGGGACATCATGGAAATCGTGCTCTGATTTCATGATTTGAAGTCATGCCCATCTGCAGAGTAGGGCCAATGCATCCTCCCAGTCCTGGAGGCAAGCTGAGGAGTGAGCACATTAATGATGGTGTGAGGACACTGCAGCAGTGAGCCCCCTGGAGAGAGCTCTGGAGCAAACGAGGCAAACGCCTTGTGCAGGGAGATGCAAAGGGATCTGCTCAAACAAATATCTTCTTCTCAAATGCTGTGCAGAAATGTCAGCCAGTCTTACTGAAACCTGACTGCAAATTTGGTTTAAAGCTATTTTTAAATGTTTAAGACTTAATTTTAAATGTTTTAGCATTTGTGTATTTGTAGAAGTGCTTCAGTTCCATTTAAGCACTGGCTATCCATTTACATTCAAGAATGTATCACTCCTTTATTAAATATATACTCCAAGGCCCTAACACACTGTCTCCAAGTAGCAGTTCTACATTCATGTATTCTTTATTACTTCTAAAACATTTAGTTCTGTGTAAAACATTTAAGTTCCTTGCTGTCTGTAAGTACTGTGGTAGCCATGCACATGGCCAGAGAAGACAAAGATTGACTGTTTATTAACATATTAATTAATGTTTTAAAATTCAGCAAGTAATTTTTAAATGACATAGATAGAAAGACATCTTCATACAGAAGTGTTTTTAGACTAAATATAACTTACTGGAAGACAGTAAGCCTAAATATGTGGGAAGACCAGAATAATGCTCAAACTGGTCAAAATAAGCTACATGTTTGTCTTAAAAAATTGTTTACTGACAAAAAATTTTAAGGTTTTTCTTGCTTTTAGGTAGCTAGAATCTGATTAACATTTTTCCAAATTCTTTGCAAGGGGTAGTAGCTCAGTTATTCGATAGCTAACTGACAATAATTAGCCTATTATGATGATTAATGCTTATTCAGGACACTTAATTTGCATGCTATAAGCATGGTGAGACAGCTAATTTGAAGTTATGCCAAATACTGTATTTAGTTTTTATATACAACGTTTGTTTGCCTTTCCAAATATAAAATAATTGACAAGAATAATCATAACTGAGGATGTTAGGTCAGCAAGTTTTCATTTCTCCTTTTAATAACAATGATGTGTTACTTAGTGAACCAATTAGCAAGGTAAACTTTACTTGCATTAAAAAATGCATAAGGCTAAGGAAGAATTCCTAAATTGTAGTTAATGGAATGTCAACAAAGATGCATATTCTGTCATTTTTGGCCAGGTGAGAACCATCTGTCCCAGATAGATAGCATTTCTCCAACTTCTCACAAGGAAAAAGGATACAAGGTCATTTTTATGCACCTTGTAATCAGGATTGACTTTATGAAAGTCAATTAAGCTACTAGGCCTTAGCCATAGTTTCAAAGAAATTCCTTTTCCCCAGGAAATGCCTCCATATTCATATGGAACTTGCCTCTTGTTCAGGATATTCGGACAGGCAAATTTTCCTTGCTGCTTCTGATTGCTCAGGTTCTTTGACCCAGACAGCAGAGGATGCTTCAAAACGTGATGCTCTTCTCCAAAAGCTTCAGTGTCTCTGGATTTGAAGCTTAAGTCTCCTTAAGCATGGTTCAGAAGAAAAAGCCAAATGGGGAAACATGTAGAGGCTTGCAGGAGAAGAAGAATGTCTTCAGTAGTGTCTGGAAAGGGATCTGGTGCCTTTGGGAGATAAGAGGAAAGACACGTTTCTCTATGGGAAGTGTTGGGGTTTCCTTCAAAGTCCTCCTTAGGTTTCAGCCTTTGAAGCAGCAGGCATTGCAGAATCCCTCCATGGACATCGTGTAGAAGTAGATGTCACGTCTATGTTCATGTACCAGTCCAGCCAGTCATCTCCACTTGGTAAATATTTCTGCTTGTTTTCTGCAAAAGGCATTTCTGGCTGTTCTTTCCAGCTAGGCAAGTGGCTGGACTGTGGGTTACTGATGAAAAATAGAAGAATCTGTCTTTTGTGAAGTGCCCCGTCGCAATACGACACAAACAGAATGACATGCACTGAGATGTTTAAGGCAAAAAAAGGGCAGTTTATTTACAGACCTCGATATTTGTAGAATTCTAACAGTGATTATGGATTGGAGGAAGAAAATCTTCCTCTCTAACTACACTGGTCAACCTAACAGTCCATCAGTTCTCTTTTCTTACTGAAATGAATGCAAACCAATCATTTTTTACATTAAAAAGTGTGTGAGAAAACTTCATCTCAAAAGATAAACACAGAAGGCTGAAGGAACTTTAGAAAAACAGAGAAGATCAGAGAAAAACAGGGCAACAGTGCCCAAATGTATATTTTTAAATTGTTTTTTAATCATCTACCAACCTCAAATTTGAAATACCTGGGATATATTGCAATATATTTATTCTTGTTCATGCCGTTGTTTCCTCAAACTGCTGAGAAAGCAAAGTGTCTGGATGCTTTCTGACTCTGAGGACTAAGAGGGGGAAGAGACAATTGTTCTCCTAGAGGTGATGACAAGACCCCAAGTCTCTGTCATTTGCCCAGGGTCCTTTTAACCTTTTGTTATTTGGAAGAAGCTGGCAGTCTGTATTAATCTGTGTGAAAAATAGTGGACCTGTTTCTGTCCATTTGACCTCCCCTGCCCTGAAATGATCACAAGCCAGTCAGGCAGGTTAGAGCCAGCACTTCCTCCAGCACTGCCACTTTCAGGCTGAAGCACAGTGACAGCATTTACCTCACTTTTGCAAGGAGCCAATTAATGTGCCCTGAATCCATTAGGGTAGCTATGCCTGCACGTGGTAAACTAAGGAAGCCCAGGCATGAACTTGTGTGCATCCACAGGGCTTCAGTGCCCCCCAGCCATGGGTTTTGCCCAGGCCTAGGCTGGCCCTGCCCTTGGTGATGCCCAGGTGTGGGGCAGGGGTTTGCCGAGGTTTAATGAGCAGGATGAACGAGGGCTGCTCCCATGGTGGGGCTGGGAAGAATTTGGCCCAAAGACAGGAGCCATGCCACACCACTCAGGGCTTTGTCCCCTTTATGTTTACAGTTACAGAGACAGAAAAATGAGAAACTGTTCACAGTTTCTCAGTAAGAATATGGGGAATCACTGGTTATCCACCACCTACTTAGATCCTCTTTATTTTATTTTTCTATTACATCTCCCAATACTTCATTACCACCTTTGTAACTTAGAGGAGTGCAGGGACCAATTTAAAATCCATTGAAAGAGCCTTTGGCTTTCTGTAGTGGCTCCTGGATCAGGGCCAGGGGGTATAAACTGCTAGTGGCAAGTTTACAACAGTGCTCCCTTTGTGGGTGCCACTGCTGGGGCTTACTGAGGTGGCTGAACACTTTAACAAAAGTGATTTTGCAGATTAACCCTGTGACAAGCTGTGTGTTCTCAGTGGGAACTCTTCCAAATTTTTAAAAACAATTATAGTTCTCTGTCCATGAATGCTGGACTATCACATTCTGCCAACACAGGGAAGCTTCAGAGAGCATTTTTTGGACTATGCTGAATCTCTCCCTGTCTTTGTATTCTAACTAATCTAATCAAAGGTTAATTTGCTGCTTGCTTTATTATCCCTATATTCAAATACACACAATGCAATATTTTGTGAGCTTACATCTGAAATAGGTTCTAGCAAGGTTAAAAAAAATTAGCTTCCTTGCACTGCATATATACCCACTTCGTACTGCACTAGTCATGCATTAAAAATGCCTCTGATCTGCTATTGCCAAGGAAAATTAACTGTAAACTGGATGGAAAAGTGGTGCATCCCACTCCAGTCTCAATCCTACTCTTTCAGTCTTGGATTTATTCAGGTTGAGAATAATATAAATACATTAGTCAGTAATTTGGTTTTTACTCATTCACAGGCAAAAATCATCATTTCCTTAGTTTGATAGAAACTGTTCTGATGGAAATGCAAATCTTCAGGAAAAGTTCTGAAATGGTTTAAATTGTCCATTGCATATTTTTGATCACTTACACGAATTCAAGGACTACCCCACTTGAAGCAAAGCTCTCAGTTAAGCCAAAGAATGAAATGTTCCTGGGTGAGCAGCTGCCCAAGAAAAGTATAGTATTAAATTCTACCTGTGTTGGTAGTTGGAAAGCAAAGAGGTTGCATTACTAATGGATAAATCAAACTGATGAATTATTGCAACAAATTCTCTTTCTGAAAAATTGAAACAGTTCTTAGTTGAAATGTGTTGAAGCTCAGAGAGTAGGTTCACAGTAGGTTTTCTAATGAAGGATTATACTTTTTTGTTACATATGGGATCATTTGTAGTCAGGATTCATTTTTGCTATTGTTGAAAACTTAGCTTAAACCTGTCCTTGAGAAGCTTGGAAGTGCTTGATATGTTTGTGCAGCCTTGAATTCACCATGCACAAACTAAAAATCCAGCCATGTGGAAGTTGCAGTGATGATTTCCCAGCAACCAGTGGCTTGTGGCTGGCAAAGTATTTTTTTTACAATTTCAGTTGTGGTTTGCTACATTCTGCTCTTTTTTTTTACATAACATGTAAAGGTCTGTTGGTGGTGGTGCATCATTGATACAATTCTCCTGCAACCAAAAACAAAGAAGGCAGTAGTGCTTTTAATAGAGGGTGCCTGATTGATAAGCTAGCTGCAGCCAAACCTGCTCTGGCTAATTGTCTTTCAAATGCCCTCATTAATCAAACAGAGGAGTAACTCTGACAGGAGGGCTGTCACTGTTTTCATGATTTCCTACCACTCACCTCACAGTGTGAGACCTGGCTGCGTACCCAAATCATGGCCTTTAAAGCAGTTTTAATGCCTGCTCACTGCAGAGCACACCTGGCTTTGGTGGGATGGGGGCCTGCCCAACTCTGAGGCATGATCTATCCCAGGAGACCAATTTAGCAGTTATTTAATGATTCATAGCTTGATGTCTGGAAATGAGTGCTCCACACGATAACATACATAAACAAATTTAATTAGTTTTTGCCTTTTTTGCATAAGTAGCCACCAGTGTATTAAAGCTGCAAACAAAACAGGTAGGCTGCCTGGAAAGTCATTGAAGCTGGTTAACAGCAGATCTTTGTAAAAGGCTGTGGTGCTTTCTTTCATCTGCTGATAGCCACTGATGCCTCTTTGGTCAGGTCCTGAAGTTGCTGGGTTTGCTTATTAAGAATAAGGGAAGCAGCTGTCTCAAATAGCTTTTACCTAAGTGTTAGAATATCTACAGCAAAAACTGGCAGTCTCTCATCTACTTCCCTACGAAGCTGCACAACATAATTTTTTGAAACTGTTTTAAAAGGATGTGCTTCATACATTTCCTGTTTTGCAATCTATTAGAAATATCATTTAGTAAACATCAACCTGAGTTATTGTCCAGAGACAGGGATTTATATATTTGCATTTTTATTGAACATACATGAAAACATTGCAAAATTATTTGTAGTTGTGCACAAAATAGGGCAAAATACTTAATGCTTAAGGAAGCAAATTCAAAGCTTAAGGGACAGAATTTTTTTAACCTTCTTTTGCAACACTGCATAATTAACACTGGTGATGTATGAAGTGTATGGAGGTTTGTTTCTCTGCTGTTAAGTGTTTCATATTCTCTGTGGAGCAGAATTCTAGAATTGATAGTCCAGAATAATTTCTTGTCATTCTCCTAAGCAATAGAAGTGAATATATTTTGCATGAAAAAATGTTGTATTTTGCATATATTCATATTAAGTGCAATTCTTACTTTAATAACATTTCAGGGCTGAAAATTATTCAGTGAAACACATTACAAATATTTTATACTGGAGGGTTTCTTTGAACTCCAGACAGCAGAGCAATATAGCTTGTCTTTTCTTCTTCATCTGGGAATAGTTTCTACTCACCAAGTGGAATATTTACTCCTGTGAGAGGTGCTTTTTTCTTTAATAGGGCAGTTTCATCATAAATTTTTGCAGATCTTGGTTTTAGATTACAAACTGTCTAAACCAGACACCTTGTTTTCCTGAGCATGTAGAGGAAAATCTTAGCATGGAACATGTTGGTTCCAGGAATCCTGCAGTCATCACTTTATAAATGTGCTTGATCTCAGACTTGAACAAGGGGGACCAAGCCATGATTTAAGATGATGTTCTGCCATCCAAAAGTGAAATTCTGTCTCCAGCAAGTTCAGTGGAAACTTTGTTATTGGTCTCAGTGGGGCCAAATTTTATTTTTGTTGAGGTATTGTGAAATTTGAAAGCAATTTAGACTGGGAAAGGAGGTGGGGACAGGGGACAAATTGCTTTTGACCTTTTTCTTTTAGAAATTTAGTGGAGACCATTGGCTCATTTCTGCCAGTACCTCCCAACACCTACCAGAAAATGTATTTTCTCTGAGTCACTATTAATTTTATATCATGGCATTTTATTTTATTATGAGAGACAGCATTCCAAGTGGTGTGATTTATAGGACATGTATACCTGCCTAGGTGTAGATACTGCCTCCTGTTTTCTCTTCTCTATAACCCAAACCAAAGAACCTTAAAGGGAAATGTTAAAATCTAGGTACCTGCTCCTAAAATTTGACTGACTTTAACAAAACCAGTAACATGTAGGTAAACATTTTCCAAGGCCTGTGATTGATTTTATAAACTCATTCAATGCCTGTAGGTTGTGCTCTGTGGACACACATAAGGATTTCTGATTAGTGTCATCGTGCCCCCTATAAATCTATTTTCTCGGAGTCTATATCATGGCAATAAAAGCTTGTCCTGCAGTGAAAGGTCTTGGCATAATGGCAGAATTATTACTATTTTTACTGCATTTGAAAAGCAATTCTAGCACCTTGTCCCCATCCTCTAGAAATGGTCTTTTTTTTTTTTTTTCTCTGTGTAATGCAGCCCCAATACATTTGTTTGGTGGTTTAATTAGATAATATTAACCAGTATACACTTCCTTTCTTACACAGATTGTTGTGGACCCTACAGGTCCAGCCTTGTTGCTGTTATCTGCCTGTGTTGACCCCTGGCAGACTTAGTCCATAGGGCCCTCACATGGGAAAATCTGTCAGCTTCTGCCTGTATTGCTGTTGTTTCTCTCAGATTTGGACTCCCCAGACCTGGATGGATCTTTAAGATACAATGAGGAATGAAACTTTGTGTTTAAGTGCCTTCCCAAGAGCTATGAGATGTCACACCATTTTAAGATTTCAGGCATGAGTTCTTCAGCTGTGACCAGGAGCCCTTTCAGGCTTGGTCATCTGAAGTTTTGTATATGTTGAATATGGCCCATAGGTCTGTTAAAAAGCACAGATTATTATTCAACAGGATCCACAAAACAGACAACACAACACCTAATTTCTTTTGAGCCTGGCCACAGCCTGCTGCTCGGAGTTAGTACAGGCACCACCTTGACAATTGTTGCTGTGCCTGCTCCTCAGGGAGGAGCAGTGCTGGACGGTGCTGCTTTCCGTGTAACAGGTGATGTTCTTGCTATCCAGATAAATGAAGAGTTTATTTTTACTCTGACTGGCCTCCTAGTGGCAGTGATTCCCCTCTGCAGCCAGCTCAATAGAACACTTGCATGGGAAATAAATTTAGTGATTTATGTTTTGTGTCTCTCTATAGAATATTCAGTGTACCTGTTGTTGAGAAGGACGCTCTGCTGTTCCCTTCTAAGATCAGGCATAGGCTTTAGCTAAACCTATGCTTTATTTATTTGTGGAACTGTTATAAATCATGCAAAAAAATTGCAAAATGCTTCCCTAAAAGAACTGCTGAGTGTAGCATCTGATTGCAGGTAGTTAAGAGCAAGAGTGTTTAAAAAGTGCTAAAATTCAGGAAGTGGGTAGTAATTGGTAGATGATAATTCCTGTGTGAGCTGGGCCTCTGGAGCCAGCACTATTCCTGGCCTGGATTCTGCCTTTGCATGAGCAGGAGAGGAGGATCTGCTTGGGGCAGCTGCAGGAAGATCAGTAATCAGATCCCTAATAACTTGAGTGACTGCTGCAGGCACTCTTTTGAGCAAACAGATTGCACTGTAGCAACACAGTGCAGAGTGATGTTGTGGGTTAGGCAGACTGAAATAACTGGATAGAGTTGAATGAAGCTGATTAATTTTTTGATGGTTTTATCTGGTCACGTGTCAAAACTTATATTCTTTTACCTAGTGATAATAGTTGTGATATATTAAGAATGAAGAAGATTATAAGAGAGTTTTCATTAGTAGTAAAAAAGCTATTTCAACTTACTTTTCTGTGTTTTTGTCATGTATAATTTTAACTATAACTTCAACAGTTTATTAGCTACAGCTTTTTTATAAAACAAGAAAAAACCCACCCAAAACATACAAAACCAAGGTGGTAGTATAATACTTATAGGACAATTTTGGTTTTTTGTGTTGCAGAAATGATGTTGCTCATTCAGATCTGGTGAGAATGAGGTGGGAATACATCAGTGGAGAAAGACATATGGTAAGAATTTGTCATTAAAGGAAAAACATTCAGGACTGTCATCTAAGTTAAATGCTGATGGATCATGGATTAGACTTTATCTGAGGGCTCATGTAGCCCTTAGGTATGGAGTATATCTGTGAGTACAGTGCTAATGGTGATTATTGCTCTGACAAATCATCTGCTCAAAAATAATAATTGAGAGGACCCTCCTGAATTTGTAACATCACCTTATCCCATGGGAAAAATGCATAGATGGGAAGAGGTCCATGATGAAATGGAGGTGTATGGAGCAGTTTCTCTCTCTTTCAATATTTTCCAGTACTTTATTTGTTGTTATGAAATCTTAACCCTAAAAAGTAAAATTTCATATCAAACTTCAGCAGAAAAATGTGGTTACTGGTGAAAGATGCTTATTGGATTTTGGTTTATAATAGCAAAAGTATCTGGGCTGAAAGTGCTTTACTGATGGATTCAGAACAGGTATCTGGTGTAATTCAGCTCTGAATAGGACAAAAGAAACCCAAGAGTTACTACTTCAGCAAAATCAAACTCATTTTTGCCTTTTAATTGTTTTTATTTTGTGAACTTACCATCTTGAAAGGATGATGGATTAAAACAAAGGCATTGTTTCTACAAGGGACAGGACTGTGAAAGTCAACTGAAATATAACCCAGGAGTTTGGTAATTTTCATTTCAAGGAACAGATACACAATACTGCTAATTTGTCAGACATGCTGGGTTTGAGCTCTGAAAATGGTGGGTGAGATTCAGATGTCTTTACCAAGATATCAGAACTGTAGATATCAAAGGCTGGGGAAGTCACCCTAGATTCGCTTTACAGTCAACTGAGGAAAAATGGGCACCTTCAGAGAGTGATTCATCTCAGCCTAAAATAGGCAGGTCAGACAACTTGCCCCCTGGAGATGCCTCTCTCTCTCCATCGACTGTAGGAAAGCCTACAGTGACAAACTCAGAATTAAATGTGTAACCTTTCAGTGTCTAAAGCTAGGTTAGATGAATCTCACCATGTGTAAGGAGAACAAGCTCTGCCAGCTGGACTGGTGGTGAATAACAGCTTCCTGGGGTGCTCCAGTGGAACTGCTTCTGGGGGGAATTGAGAAGGTCTGGCTAAGAAATTCTGAGGTCCTCAAGGCAAATGATACCAATGATGATTTTTGGGGTTTGTTTACTTCTTAGTTTCATTTCTAGTAGGTAGTTTTATATTAATTGTGTAAAAAAGAAAACAAAACCAAAAAAAAAAAAAGAAAGGAAATCCTGGGGTTTGTGTTTGTGTCTTTTTTTTTTTTTTTCCCTGTGGAATCCTAAAAATGAAGGTATATTTTATTCTGTTGAGTTGGTAAAAGTTGCTGTGGGACTTTTTCAAAAGCCAATGGCTGTCTATTATTTTTTGCCCCATTTGCCTTCCCCATTTGTAGTGTTGCAGAGTGTAGATAGATAGTGGTTACCCTGTTAATCCAGTAAGCAGAGAGGATCTGGGTAGATGTTTTTTTAAAAGTATGGCAAGGTATGCTGGTTTTGGAGGATGTGAGATTGAAGATCCAGCTACATTTGTAATCAAAATCCATGCCTGTTTAAAATTAAAAAAAAAACAAACGAGAAGAATATGGGAATGAATGGTGGTACTGTTTTATGGAACATTTGCTATTATCAGAGTTAATAGGAAATGTTAATAGGAAGGATATAATACTATGAAAATATTTAGAGAAAAATTGTGGTTTTGTGTAGCTTACAAATTAGAAAAACATGATTGCTCAGAAGACCCTTGCTTAAAAGGGAATTGCCCTGAGCACTGAGCTGTACTGTCATAGAATATGTTGAACCTTTTAGGTCACAGGATACTTTTCATGTTGAACTCCTGTAAATACAAACCAGTTTGAACATAACAGGAATACAAGGGCTTTTTTGCTTCTTCCAGAAATCCCCAGAAGTGGGAGAATGGAAAAAGTCCCAATAGTATTTATGACTTTTATTTTCTGTTGTTCAGAGAACCTGCCAAACATACAATAATTAGAACTTTGTGCTTGAGGTCATACTGGTTCAGTGAATTTATACCTGAGCTGATGTTTTCAGTTACAGAGTGTTCTGAATTTTCTGGCAGTCATAGATGGGGTAAAGTGGCTCAATAGTTCAACACACTTGTAACCTGCTGTTATTTGTTTTTTATTGGGGTTTTTTCATGTCTCAACAAATACTAAAAATAGGACATAGATTGTTCCAAATCTTGAATGTACCAAGCGACTAAAAAAAATCTGAGATGTAGAGGAAGGAAGCTTAAGCTTTTACAGCTTCTTGCATCTTCTCTTGCTCATATGTCTGCAAAAAAAAAGTATTTTCTTATTTAAATATTTCCCAGTATAACCTACCACCTCAAATGCTCTATATGAGTTCAGCTGCTTGTAACTTACCAGGAAAACAGGAGGAAAGTGCATAGAAGGTAGGCTGCATACTTTGAACTGAAATTGTGCACTGCCTTCATTAACAGTGGTAGGATCCCTAAACAGACATCAATGAACCTTTGTAAATTTAAATTTAGCCAAGCATGTTGTGTAATACTCAGTATTCCTCTTCAGTCAACTCAGAACTGAGGTGGTTCTGAGCACGTGCTGGCAGTTGTGTGCATGTTGCTAATCAATCTTGTGTGTTCTCCTACGTTTACTTCTCATTTAGCTCCTTTCAGTTACCCATTCAAAAATCTTTGAAGACTGTTCCTCCATCCTGTAATCTTTCTTCAGTGAAAATGAGTAGAGCCACAAAGAGAACTAGAATAGAATTCATTCTCTTCTAAAAGAGAATGGATAAAAGCTTGACTTTAATACAGGTATGTGATAACACTGCTGTTATAAGGCACCTTTTTTGACCACATGGCAAACGAGCTGAAGTAAATCTGTTCCTTGTCATGCAAGGCCTTCCTAATTAATGGGGGAAATCCTTCATCAGAAAGATGAAGAAAACTGAGTAGAACTGAGTACACTAATGCTGGGAAAGGGCAAATTTCCCTGTACTTCTGTAGTTGCTACCATTTGCAATCTGGAGGCAGGTAGAATTATTGAAATAGGAACATTACTTTGAATGCAAGTGAAATTCAGGGAGTGGGATAATTCTTTCAGAACTAGACAAAAGAATTTTACCGTCACTAAAAATCAGGGATTTTCTTTCCTATATTGGGATGGCTGGAAAGTAATTTTATAGACCTATTTTTGACTCAGTTCACTTGCAGTGTAACTTATTTACTTGATAAATGTTTATATGGAAACACATAGTAGAGCCTCTTAGCTACACTGATTTTCATCACAGTGACAGTCTTGATGGCTGCCTCTCAGGACTGCCATGATCTGAAAATAGTCTATATTTTGAGTTTTACAGAACATCTTCCTGAGTTCAATTTCAGAATAATTGCAGGGCTGTTATACTTTGACAATAATAACTATTTGCATGGGGTTTAAGAGGTGTTTCAGGGCCTGACATCCAGTGATATTTCTCAGATTGTTGAAAGGATGGTTTCAGTAACTCTTCTAGAAGCTCAGTTAATGCAAGGGCACGATAATTTTTGCCCTCACAGGACTGATGACATGATTAGCCCATTAAAAATCTGTAACACTAGGCAGGTATTTCTTTGCTATGGACCCTCCAGGAGTTAGAATATTCATCATTTTGAGAAAATACTCATCACTGTTGGATTTACTAGAAAGTTCAACCTTTTTTTGTGTGTTATCCCAATGTTCTGGTGATAGAAGAATTGGAAAAAAAAAAAATCTGTGTTTCTTCAGTGACTGGATGTAATTTTTTTCCCATAAATTTCCCATTAATGTTTTTCCTTGCTCAAGTGAATTTATCTCTATTAGCTATAGCAAAGGATATGCCTTCTTATTTAGAAGTCAGAGTATTCTGGGGGTAGAAATGGAGTGCTCAAACTTGACAAGGTTACCCTGAAAACATTGGATATGGTGTGGCTGCTGGCCTAATTACCCTTTCCTTGTTGACTTCAAATGCTGTCGTGAGTAACAGGCAGTGACTCGAGCAAGCACAATGGAAATTTTCTTGAAGAAACAAGACAAGAAGTGAAATGGTGGGACATGTAGCTGTTTATGTTCATTGCTCTAGCGAAGGCAGTGTTCAAATGATGGTAGGCTTCTTTCTGAGTCTCATCATTTTCTCTGGGAGTACATTTGCATGAGTGTTTTACTTCAGGAGAAAAGAAAACTTGTTCTCACTTGCCCTGCTTTGGTAGAAGCATAGAAGTCTTGGAAATGCAAGGCCTAACACACCCATGTGGATCCAAACCTGGGGGGCTGAGGTGAATGTATAAAAACTAATAAATATCACCTTACTGCATGGGTACTAACTGAGATATATAATTCTCTCTGTGCTTAGCAAATACCCTCTGTGAAAGACAAATATTTTTGTCAGTACACTTGGTTATCTTTAACCAAAGTGCTCTCCAAAACTCACATTGCCAGCTGTAATGGATTGATGTTTTCTGGACAGCTGTCCCCTGTGTGCCTTATAAAGGGAATGCAGTGTGAAGGGTTTCTAGTATTATAAACTTACCAAACGTGTTTTGTTTTGCTTGAAACATGACTTGCCTTGGTTTTACTTTCTTTATGCTACTCTTCCCATCTCATTGGATTTGTCTTTCATTTTATGGGAAAAAATTTTGGATGCAAAGTCAATTTATTGAAACAGTTTTTCTTGAATGTCATTGTGTAATTTCTGTGTAAGTTTGCTGCTGCAGGGACTGCAAAACTTTTCTGTGAATTGCCATGGCCTTAAATAAAGGACTCAATAGCTGGAATATAATAGGGGTATAATTAGAGAAATGGAAATGGACAAACAGTGTCAATACAGAACAGAAGCAAGGTGTTGGATGGGAAGAGCAGTAAATCCTTTCAATACAGAAGTTTTAGACATTTAATGACCTCTAACTGCTGTCTAACTGACAAATATAATCTAGTGCTGGGTAGAGCTCTTGACCACCTTTGCTGTTTGTAATAAGGAAGGATCAATTCCCTCATCCATAAGCACAGTGTGGTTGTAAAACTTTCAGTGTCATTGGAGAGGCACTGGCATCTCAGCACTCAGCTTAATCTTAGCACTGAAATGTCTCTATGGCCTTTCCTGCAGAGCAGAAAAACTTGCTTATGTTACATAAGTGATTAAGAATATTGCTAGTTTGTGAAGTCAAGGAGTCGTGACAAGCCATTTCTCTATTTTCAGTGCGTGTGGACAGTTTGCTTACGAGTTTTTCTTTCCAACCACCTCTAAAAGTTCTTTGGAGGAAGAAAGTAGAATGATAGGCCCCAAAACTATCATAAGGATTAGAAAGCATAGGGATCAGAGAGCAAACAGACCAGACTCTCACAAAATTTACCAATTTTGAAGACTTCAGAAAGAATATTCTAGGCTTACTGAAGTCAGCAATAATTTAACATTTTTAAAGTTGACAAACTAGTGTGTCATTCAGACTTTGTTTGGAAAATTAATTTTTGGGTTTTTTTTTTCCCTAAGTGATACCATATTTAGCTGAAGTTCTAAATCACTGACTGCATGCTCTGTGTTTGTCAGTGAAATGCCAAGCATCCCATTTTGTTCCTAATGGGACTCTTGTATGTGTTTGTGTGTAGCCTGCAGTTTTACATTCTGTCCAGAGATGGAAGCTGCTTGCTCTGACAAGGTCAGGTTGGGAAGGAGGCCGCATTCCCTGATTAAGAAAGCCAGGAGGCCAGAGCATGCCATTTCATTAGACAGCCCAGGACTCTCTCATAGAAAAGGAGGAAGAATGAACACTATGGAATTTAAAATAACTATTTCAGCTTTTCTGTAGCTTGGAAAATGTTGCTCTTGGGCAATATTCTGTTAATGATCACTATTGGGCCAGATGTTCAGCACACGTAAATGAGTGTATTTCCATTGACTTCAGTGGAACTAGGCCAGCTTACGCCATCTGAGAATCTGTCCCCTCAGCTTTCTTTCTAAACTAGTCATGATTTTAGATAAGGAGTTGCAGTATTAACTGTCATAGTTCTGGTTTCCAGCAGAGGAGAAGAAAATTAACATTCTTATTTGCTTCATCAGTGTGAGAACAGATTAAACTGTGACAAAGAATCAAAGTAATACAAATAATTAAATTTAAGAATGTGAAATGTAGCAGACTTTGTTTTGCAGTGGGTCTTTTGTCTGTCAAAACAAAACTTGATAATTTTCTAGATGGCTGGCTAGTTCTCCAAGCTTCTGATGCCACTTAGGCCAGTGGCGTGAAATAAATTGAACACATTAACCTGAAAAAGATCCCAAATTTTTGTTCTTTGTTGTTGAGGTTATTTTTTATTAATAGACAGACTCATGCAGGGGCTCTAAGACATGGGACGAGCTCTGTGAACTGGGTGCATTCCTCCTGCCTTTCTATTCTGCTCCCATTCAGCACTTATAATGGTAATGAAGTCTAATTACAAATGCATGTGACTGCCTGTTGTAATCTGTCAGTGTTTTTCTGAAAAACCTTGTGCCAGTTCAGTATTGGTCATTAGATAATAAGGATTGATAAAACGTAAGGGGCAAAATGTTAAAAATGCTACTATCGATTAGAACGCACCTTAATAATGAAACCATGGGCCTGGGGACGAAAACCATGGATCATTTTGACAATTCGGCCTTAGATTGTGGATGAGACAGAGTGGGGACAATTAATCCCTCAGAGCCACAAATCACAAATAAAGTAGTTGCAGCTCATTACAACCTGACCTTGCTAAACGGCCTTGAAAATATAAGTGACCTTCTAGTATTTGAAAAGATTACCAAGCTCTGTTGAGAAATATCTTTTTTTAATTTTTTTTTTTTTTTTTTTAATGCTTGGGAACCACATGGCTTAATTTTAACTGATCTTGATGAAAGAAGCTTTTAACTTCACCATCTTTCAGGAACCAAATTGCTAACGTCTCGTGGAACTGATGGCGGTACTGCAGGGCAGCATTTGGGAAAGATCTTAGAAGTCAAAAGTCTTGATCTGTGCAATTAATCAGAGGAAGTTTGTGCTGCAATAGGTTTGAAGAAACAATAGTTTCAATGGACTGTCTAGTGGTTCTAGTTAGGGCTTTTATAAATATTATGGTATTATTGGAGCACTGCATAATTTAAGGACAACATCTTTGTGCATCATGGTGAAGTCCAATCACAAAATCTGGAAGTATGTTCAGCAAAGTATTTCATGAACTCCCTTCATGTTACCACCTTAAATGGGAATAAGGAGAGGTCATGTATTTTGCATTTCTGTCCTTTGACATGTGCTGCAGATGCTCTGGCCAACTGACTTGAGTGCCTTGTCACGGGCTAGTGCATGTGGAAATCTCAAAAGATTCCATCTGAGTTTATGATGGACTAGTCTGCCTTAATTTGATCCTTAATGCTGACTCAGGCTCATCCTTCTACTGACTGTGGTAGAAGGAGATATCTTTTCAGCTCATTCCTGAGAAGAGGTAATGACCATCATCCCTGCTGTTGCCTTGACTGTGCAACAAATTTTGAGCACTTGCTGATTTCATTGTGCTGTGGACTAGGCCCATGTGTGATTCTGCTTATTGCTCCTTCCTTTCAATGTACCTGAATGAGGTGTTTCTAAGTGTCCTCTCCATGCATGAATTCCAGCCTCACCCCATGTACTGCATCCCCTCTGTTAGATAAATGCATTTCCTTTAAAACTCACTTCTCTGTAAATACGAGAGGGTTGTGGCTTTCTGTGAGCCCTTTGCTCTGTTCTTTACAAGAGATGGGGTCTGCTCTGGTGTTGAGGGCATCATTAAGAATGCTCTACACACAGACCTCATCTTTCTGGTAAGTGAGTGGTGATTTCCATGACATCACTGATGGCTGTGGGGATGGAGGCAACAGCTCCAAGTTTCCTAGTTCTTTGATGTTCAGACAAGAGCATCAAACATCTTATGGTAGTGTGGAACCACTACATTAGATCATAGACTACTGAGGCATGCTGAGTCTGAGAAATGGCACTGGAGAGATAATATTTTCTGCAAAAGTGGGGTTTTCAAGATAGCTCTGAAATGCAGCCTTATGTAGAGGACATGGCAAAAGAATCCCTGTTGAATGTATCGTGCACAGTAATCACAGTCCCCTGGCTGTGTGGGGAGCAAGGTGAAGGAATCTCCATGCTGCTGCTAGAGAAACTGTGAGATCCCACTCTCACAGCATTTAGGATTTAGGTTGTTTTAATCCTGGCACTACCAGGACTAAGGTTTAGCTGTGGTAGAGCTCTCTCCTTGACACTGGGCTTGGATGACAGTGCTTTTGGCATTGATAGTGACAGAGAGAAGTCTGTGTGATATCACTGTATGTAATATATTGATACTGGCTCTCCTTTTATTAGCTTGAAACAAAATGGATTAGATGAACAAAAGGGATTCCTCGGAAGCTCCATTCAATTATTTCACAGTGACAGCCAGGGAAAAACTCTATCCCCTGAATGTAAGAGTTTCTACTTCTGATCAAAAAGCATTGTGACATTTTCAGCATATCAGTGGCTAAGCAGTGACTCCACAGTTTAACACTTCATCTCCTGACATTCCAGTCAACATTCCCAACTGCTTTCCGGAGACCTCCAGAGGTTCAGCTGTAGTCAAGGTCTCATAATATTGCATAGTCCTGGCCATGCACTTGTGGGGACACTCTGTGAGGCACAACACAACTCAATTACTGGACACAGGACTGGGAAACAAGTGGAATAAAATGACTCCTTGTAAGAGAAAAATCATTCAACCATTTATTAAGTAGATCAGGACGCTGATCTATATTTCCAGTATAGAAATAGACATCTAGAGCTGTTACTTTGACACTTCACGATTTCCTTTTTGAGTGGGAGTTTAGACAGCATTTCTGATAACATCAAAGGTGCTTTAAGAATCAACCCAAAGTTTCCTTTACCTTTCTTACTTAGTAGCTCCACTTAGTGGCTGCTGGGATGACACAGGGTTTCCCTCAGCACCTGTTACCTGATGCTGTGGTGCTCATCCTCCTTCCCTCCATCCTGCTGGATCCTTCAGGCACACAGGCCATGGATCGCTGCAGGGATGTCAGAGACTAACAAGTGCACTAATTGCAGAGTGGGAAAGGACCCCTGCTGATTCTCAGCTGAGTTATCCTCATAGCAAACCTTATGTCTGTGAATGTTTCTCTATCGAGTTCTCATGTAGTTGTGATTTCCTTTGGAAATTCATGGGTCGTACGGAGCACTGAATCACAGCAGCTCAGCACGCAGCCTTCCACCTTCATGGATGACACTCTTCCTGCTTGGAATCAGTGACTGATTCCTCTGCAGGCTTTCTGCTCTTTGAATCCTTGTTCATTTGATTTCTGGCTTGTGGGGATGAATTTATCTCCCTGTGTACTCTATTTACTAGGGAATGTGATTTTTATGAGATATTAGGCATGCTTGAAGAATAATTTGGGGGACAAATTCTTCAGAGGAGCAGAGAAATCTGGCTTCAGGAAGGTGAGATGCCAACTGTCCTTCATACAAAAGCTTGAAGTACTACTCAAAAGCTAAAAGCAAAAATAGCTGAAGCAGTGGAGATATTTTGGTGTGGAAGGGACAGAGAAGTGATTGTCAGTGCATAGCTGTGAACATAAATAAACACCGGCCTTTCAAGGGTGTCATGTCTGTTTTCTCCAAGCAAGGCAAACTCCTAATAGCTGTCCTTAAGAAGTGCTTATTTTGGAGAATGGAGTAAGTGTTGTAGGCGTGCATTTGGCATTTGTGTGTACACCCTGCCAGTGCTTGAGACACTTCTGCATATGACTTTGTCTAATCCAGGTAATGTTCAGAATGCTGGCTATGTAATATATGCAATATTTGGGCATTATGTCGGCTCCGTAAGTTACTGCAGTGAAAATTAATAACTTTCTCCTTTGTAATTAAGCACTTGTCTCTCTTGTGGCCTGCTGAAGCAGCGAGGTAAGAAGGAGTAGTGATTCCCAGGTGCAATTATGTAACCATGGAGCTGCTGTCTGGATCACAGCTTCTCAGAGGAGCAGAGGGCTCACTGCAGATAGCTTCCCTGGGTAGTTATGGGACCTTGCTGGGTAGGGGAGAAGCAGAAAGAATTGATACACTGGGAAAAGGCACATCCAGTTCTTGCAGCTAGACCTTGGGAGCAAAAAGGTGCCTGTTTCTGGGGCATGCATTTGGTACGTACAAAATTTCCAGTAGTTAGCTGCAGGGTTTTTTTTCCCTTCTTATTTGGTAAAGATCATATTGTATCTAGAGAAGAAACCTGTTTTTTAGTTCACTAGCTACAATTTATTCATATTTACGTCCAGTATCCACATTCAGTGGCCTTTACTACTTAGAAGACATTTTTTTTTCATAATGCAAGCCAAAGGCGATACTTCAGCTTCTTTTAAGTTGGTATACTGAGCATTGACCAGCCTATTGGATGGATGTGATGAACCATATGGATCTCAGACCAGGACTAAATCATGTCAAATATAAATTCTTGCTTGGGTGCTTCATTTTTTTCTTCTATAAGCCTATAACTGCATGTACAAGCTCTTCTCTCCCCCTTTATACATACCATAAAAGAAGCTAATAGCGTAACAGTTAATGTCACAAGTGACCTATTTTAAAACATTACTTAGAGTTACTTATTTCAGCACTGTCTGTGCTGAAATTTTCTATTTTGGATGCCTGCCTCAGCCCACTTCTGTCTGTTTGAAATGGAAAAAATAACCCCTATTCTTTTCAGAAAAAAAGAAGGCAAAGTAAATTTTGTGTGTTCTTATACATGTTTGATCAGCTTCATCACGTTCCTCTTCAGCCTCAATCTAAAAGTTTTGTTGGATCATTATCTTTTGCTGTTCCAGTGAAAATCCATTAGGGAAAACACTCTTGTTCAGTAGAGATTTGGTGTCTGGATTCCCTGAAATTACTGTCTGTACAGCACACGCCAAGCATGATATTGCAGGTGTTGAGCAAAATCTTGCCAGGGATCAGTTTTCATCAAATTTTAGACTCTTTTGGCACCAAGCATTGGAAGTTCAAGCATATGCTGACCCAGAGCAGTGCAGCACTTGGTGCTGGGGATGCTGAGGTGGGGAATTCCTCTCCTGGTTCCAAGTACAGTGCAGACCATCAAGGCTGAAAGTGAGGAGATGCTCCTGGGCTTCTCAGGTTCTCTTTTTACAGCTGCTCAGATGAAGGTGGAGGAAAACCTCCTGAGCTGAGGAGCTGTAAAAGGACTTGGCTAGCATGGGACCTTAAAGCGAGCAAGAATGAACTCATGTGGAAGTAGGGATGCTGCCATTGACATAAAGAGATGGCAGAAAAATTGGAGGAGTGTGGATATAGGTTGGGATAGGAGGCAGAAAGAAAAGTTGGAACCTGAGGGTAATGTGTAGGAGAGAGGCTGGGACTAACAAAAAGGCATAAGAAGAGGAATATATTCTCCTAGGGTGCATCTGAACAAGCCATAGAATACAGCACTAAACAGAAGGTTAGAATGGGAAACTCGGACTGGAGGAATTTAGGGGTTGCATTTGCAAAAATACTGGTGCAAGGCAAGGCCTGGGAGTGGGGGGAAGAACATGAGAGAAAAGTATTTGCAGTGGAAAGCAGCAGAAGGCCACCAAAGACAGACCTGTGAGGCAGAGCCAAGATACGTGGTGCCCTGCCTTCCTGTGCTGCAGATTTTCCTGGGAAAGCTGCATGCATCCCAGCTCAGCCTCCCTTCAGCCTGCTCCACGTGCAAACTCTACCGTTGCTCCTTCCACTCACGTGGCCAAAGCCTCTGCTGTGGCCCATGAAGTGCCAGCCCTGTATTTCAGTATCACTGCCATTCCATACAATAGATTTTTTCAGGCTTTCTTTTCTCTCCCTTTCTGTATTTTTTTTAAGCAACCTATGAAATTATAGATAAAAGGGTACAAAACCATGAATGTTGCAATAAAACCAAGCACTGTGGAAAAAAAAAAAAAAAGGAAAAGGAAAAAGAATAATGCTGTCCGTGAAGCCTTAATTGGGCCCCCTTGTGTGTATACATTTTGATACTGTCTCTAATTACATGGTCACACACTGCTTTTCCCATGGACCCCTGCATTGTTCTGTGCACTAAGTAGAAGGTGATTGCTGAATGAGTGCAGCTTTAAGTTGTTTTATTCTCTCTGTTGCACGGGTAGTCTCAGGCCTGCCTTACTGCAGGCTGCTCAAGACCAACACAGAATCACTGATTTCCTTGTGGGTTTGTCATTGCTGTCTGTTTTGAAAACAATAACGTTTATTTTTGAAATACACTCACTCCAAGATGTGGTAAGGCTCTCTGCTCCCACGTGTGCAAAAAGGGGATGCAGGGTGCTTGAGTGCAATGGAGCAGGGGCTGATGTTTTCCTGGCTCTCCATGGTGCAGGTCATGCCACATGTTCAAACCTAGCTGCTCCTGACTCCAGAATGCAGCTGACGGGCACAGAGTCTCCTGTGACAGGGACCTCTTTCTCAGGACACAGAAAGCGAAGATACCACAAATAATGAGTGCTTAATCTGCTGTAATCCACTAGGGCAGAACTGCAGAGAGCCAACCCTGCGACCATCCATTACTTTAGTTCCTTGCCTTATTTCTCTCTTTTCTCCTGGTCTCTGACTGAAGATGGGATATGCAGGGAGTCTTCTTTTACTGATGAGGACAAATTGAGAATGTGGGTTTGGTATGGATGATTTGAGATCATCTGGGGAAGAGCTGTGTAGTCAGACAGCGTCATCATGGACATGTGTAGGGTGGGGGCTGAATTAAAGTAGTGCAGAGGGTCTTAATTATGGCACCTGAAACTTCTGACTGCTTTGCTTTGCAACTCTAATGGTCTCTTTTAATTTATTTTGGGTGTACATGTTCATAATATATACTGCTTCTTTACTTATGAAAAGATGTTAACAGGCTGCACTCTTCAAATACTTCTATAAAAATTCTGAATTTAGCTTTCTGAACAGGTTTTTGAAATCAATACAGAGAGAGCTGCTAACAGGAGGTAAACTACAAACCACAAACACTTTCAATAGGATAGCTCTTTTTATATAACATTTGATATCATTTTCACAGCATGATCTCTACTTTCATACAGTGATAGCTTTTACCTGGAGTTTAGATGATTCATTTTTGTAGTGGATACTTAACTTTTATATGAGGAAAATGCAAGAGAAGCCAGCACAGCATTAAATGAACTATAGTTGCAGCATTAAATGAACTACAGTACAGCAATAATGTCGAATGCTCAGATCCTTGCCATCTCACAGGGTTGGATTCAAGGAGGCTCTATGGATTCCTAAGTGAGAAGATGTGGAGGCCTGGAATTCTCTCTCAGTTTTTGGCATATCTAATTCAAATTTTAAGAGTAGGTTGGGCATTCAGTGATTGTTTAGCAATTGTTAGAAATCCCTATAGGGTTCTGCTTGAAAAATTGACTGTGATTTCCTCTTGGTGAGGGTCTCAGAGAGCCACATGGCTGTGTTGGTGGCTTGTCCTCATGTTTTCTTTCCCTGAAGCTCTTAAAATTAATTTAGAAACCTTAGTTTTACACTGACTTCTACAGTAATCACCAAGAAAATGATGAACATTTTCATTAAATTTTCACATTTAGGATGATTATTTTTTCAAAGAGATCCAGGTTTTTGTGGGGTTTATATGGACCGCATGGAACTAAGTCTGTTATTTCAGCTTTTCTGGTAAATTATCACAGTTGAGGCTTTCTGGGCTACTCTGCCAAGCTTCTGTTTTCACATCCTTATGACTTCTTATGAACCATTTTAAAATGAAGTTTTCTATATACACAATTTCCAACTAGTTTTCATGTCTACTTATTTCTCAATAATGCAAAAATTAAAAAAACTAAAAAAAATATTGGTTTGATACTGTTGAAAAATAGTTTAAAGATAAAAATTGAGTATTTGCTTTTTTTCTTTTGTTCAGCCTGTCATCAACATCTACTATCTTTCTTCAGGTTTCCATCACATTCTCATTCCTTTTTTCCTGTCCAAGAAACCTACGTTGGAATACAAAAATGTGAAATAGCCTGACAGTCACATGCTATTAAAAATCTGTCAAACCTGAGGTTAGTCATCAGAAATCTTCTCATCAGAGTTTCTGGAGGGAAAGAACAAATCAGTTAATAATATTAGATAAAGTTGAACTGGATTAATTTTTTAAAATTCTATTTAAGATTTTTGTTTGTAATTTAGTTCTTGTTTTAGAAAAAAAAAAAAATAAAGGAAAGCTTTCCTCCTTACTAGAAGCCAGACACCCCTTGTTTCAAAACAAACAAAAATTCTTGTAGGTCTTCTACTGCTGTTATAAACTGAGGATCAACCTGATTCTATCACAAAAGTATTTTGCAGGACCTGTCTTGCACTTGGTCAAGATGAAGGTGTTTGACCCTTTCTACTCATCACATAGATTGTAAAGCTATTTTGAAATGAACAAGACAATTGTCTGGGCCCGGCAAACTTTGCCAATAGGTGCTAAAGTCCTGCCCCGGCATTTCAGATTTGAAAGGTTTGAAATCACCCTTGCTGATTATCTCCTGTACTTTTCTGTACTGAGCAGCATACTGTGTCTAATCAATATTTCTTCTGCTCCCTGAGGTTCTTAATTCACATGCTCAGAAAACTTCATGTTTTGTATTCCTTGAGGTACACCCTACAAAACCTCAGATACACACAGGAATGCACATTAAAGGCCCCCTGCTTGCACCCCATCTGTCTGAGCTTATCACCGAGAATGTCTGAGTGAGGTTTGCCTTGCAACTCGAACTTTTGTGTGTAGGCATTCTCCTCTCTCTTTAGATTCTCCTACTGGAACTCAGGAGATGGGTTTTACCTACAGCAGGTTTTACAGTGTCTGCCTGACTCCCGTGCCTGGCTTCTCCCTGCTCCCCTGCCCAAGAATTGCATATCTGAACTCATTTCTAGCAGGTTAAACTATGCCTAACCTGAAGTAGAATGATGTTATTCCCAGCATCTCCTAAGCTAATTTTTATTTCTAATGGAGTAGGGATCCTAGCCAAGGTCACGGCTTGGGCATGCTGGCTGCTGTACAGACATATTGTGACAGTCACTCTCCAAAGAAGGAGCTGCAACTCCTAAGATGATGGCTCACTGTGCTTTAGGGCTTCTGTCCCCAAAGTCAAGTTTCTGTGAATTTGCTGAGATTGGTGAAGCAAGGCTGGTTTACACCTGCTGAGGACTCTGCTTAAGAACTTAAATTTGAGACTCTCAAACTTAGATTTAGTTGTTTAAAGCAGTAAAAATCTTGAAGATCTTGCAGGTATTTACTCTGTAAATTTCTTGAAGTGAAATTGAATCTATTTACATGAATGTACCTTTTTTTCTGAGCTGTACAAATTCAAAAAGATTCTTCTACACAGCTGAAGCCTGCTGTATGTTTAAAATATTGAGGCATGGAGTGAGGGCAAATTTATAGGATAAGCCAATACTAGGTTTTCTGACAACCTCAAGGGAAATGGAGCCACATACATATTTCTGCTTCAAGAAATTACTATGTGCAGCAGACTTAAGGTTACAGTCATTTACCTTCCCCTTCCAGAAGCTCCTTTCCAGTCTGGCTTTCAGTGCCCTACTGTTGTGTCTCAAGGTGTATCCAAACTGAGTAGTGCTCAGGATGAGTACCTGGAGATCTCCCTCTGATGTTTTTGCATGAGGTAGGGAATCCAGTAAGAACCAGAGGTGGCCAGAGGGGAATCCCAAAGCCTTCCAATCCTGGAATCTCTACAGTGAGATTTCACTCACTGGTCTTAAATTTGAACAAACAGGTCAAAGACACTCCCTGTGAAAATTTAATTTAGTTAATTTAATTTAATTATAAGTCCTCATGTGATTATAACTGTCTTTGATGTGGTTTATTAACAGTTTTGATCCCAGATTAACATTTTGCCACTATAAATTTGGACATCGGTCTCTGACCCTTCCTTTTTTTGTGAGGAAACAGATCTCTCTTGTATTACATGTAAAGATTCAGCAAATGATAAAATTATGTTATCAATGGAAAATTTTGCCTTTTTTTTCCTTTTCCCCAGCGTGGACATTAGAACATAAATAGATTATTAATTGAATAAGAACCATTTCTATTCTTGTAAGACCCTTGTTATGAGGCTTTTGTTACCAATCTCTTAAAAAAAAAAAAAAAAAAAGGCAGTAGGTGACAATCACAACAGGACCACAGATGAAGTTATTGAAAAGCCAGAGAGTTTAAGTCTGAGGATCAATGATGAGCCCTAGCACAAGGTTTATGCCCAGTGAGAATCTACATATTCTTATAGTCCCAGGCATTCTGGTGAGATGTTGTAATAAGGGCCAGGCACAAAGTCAAAATCAGATTAGTTTCCTTTCATCTTCAAAAGTAGCATGATGTCAGCTTCACCTTGAGCTAAAATTTGTCCTCTGATCTGATAAAATCATTATTTGCCAATAAAATATGGGACAATTCTGCTACCTGCTCCCCCATCCCTGCTATGCACAGAGGCACTCTGTCTTCAGCTACAGCTCATGAGGAGCTGCACCTTGGTGTGAGAGCAGCTTTGATTGCAAGCAGAAGCTGCTGTGTTACCTGAGATGATAGCTCTGATTGACTGGCTCGTAGGTGTGGCCATCAAGGACTGGTCGTCACAAATTAAGGGCAGCATTTCACTCTCCATCTTGGATCTGCTGTTATTTGTTGATTGCATCCCAGAATTAAGCTTTAGTTTTTCCCATAGTGATGCCTTGGGAAGGCTGACCTGAAACAGACTGGACAGAGCTAGAGAATAAAGTAGATATTTATTGAAAGACCTTTAGGATACACCTTGGGCAGGACAAGAGGTGGTTAGAGCTGCACCCAAGGTGAACTTAGAATGGTCACAAAATGGACGACTGGTCATGAGGTTTTACACTTTTATAAGTTTTGGTCCATTTGCATATTGGGGTTTAATTGTTCAATTACAGCTTCAGTCTGTGAGGTCCCATCCTTCTTGTTTCCCCCTTCAGTCCACCATTGTTTGTGCTTTTGGGCCTGAAAGTTGTCCTTGGTCTTCAGCAGGACAAGGATTTGTTTTGTCTCCCTACTCTGTGAAGAGAGCTGACTAACACTCAATATGAGGCTCAGACTCAGAACGCCTAGGCAGCACAGAATCTGAAAAACATGAAAGCTAAAACATAAGGCATCAATAGGAGATGTCAATGGGAAGAATAATTAGGCTTCTGTCATCAAGTGAGACTTAAAAAAAGTGCACCAAGAACTGATGGTCAGGCTGATTTTCAGTCAGAATTAGAGAAATGATTGTTACAGGTGTTCATCTCTCCACTTACCTCATGTTTTCAAGTGCAGCCACTCATCTCATCACAAGGAAAACCCTCCCTCAGGCAGAACATCTGATAGCAACACTTTAATCTGCTGATCCTGATCCCAACAGCATTCTGAGTAAAGGGAGAAAAACAAGTGTGTTTGACCCTTGACAAACTGAGCTGCAGTATTTACCGGGATGTAGAATTATTATCTTTCACAGAATTTAAGTATGAGCAGGTATTCATGTAAATGATGATTCTTTAATTTGTCCAAGTGTTGTTTTTTTCCCTTCCACCTCATTACTCATTTCACTATTTTGCTTGTGACATCCAGCTGTGATCCAGGTTTACAACCTGACAATGTTTTTACTATAATTCAGTAACTTTGTGTCTAATGAAGCCAAATAATGATGTTTGTATTTTTCTGCATGTAAAACCTGCTTGAAATTGGGCTGCATGCATCAGGTGAAATGAGTGACAGAGAAAAGTAATGACAAAAACGACCCAAATACGTTCAGTGAAATAACCAGTAAGACATGTTGGAAAATAAAGAAGATTTTTAACTACTGTAAATTACTGCTTAGAGAAAATGTCTTTCAAAATGACTTTTAATATTTGTAGTGGGCCTATATATAAAGATTTAGTGACAAAACACATATGTGTTGTTACACATTGAACTGATGTGTCCCCATATCCCAAATAATATCAGGCAGTATATCGTACAGAGAGTATGTGCCCAAAACAGAGTAATAGCTCTGAAATAGCTTATTTGTGACTGGTGGTGTTGTTATAACAGAGGTCGCTGGGCTGTCATTTTGTATCCTTTTACCTGAACAGCAGGAATTTCTTTGTTTGGCCAAGCCTGCCTTGGAGTCACAGAAACTGCAGCTCAGGAGAATGTCTGGCAAATACAGCTCCAGAATGTCTTTTTGTGAACCTCCAGCTGAGAGGCATATCAAGGGCTTGAGCACTGCTGCTCATCTGTTGTGTCCTGAGGTGGCCCCAAGCATTGTCTGTTCAGGCAGTGGATGTGCTCTGGATCTTAGGGAAACCTGACCACACCCTTTGCCTCATTCCTGTCCTTGCTCTGCCCATCGGTGGCACAGAACGAGCTCTGCAGGTCTCCAACATCACAAGACTTTCCAGAGTTGCTCCTTGCTGCTTGTTTAAGTGCAAGTCAGGCACAGCCACCGTGCATGTTCTATTGTGTTCTAAACATTCTCTGTTGTGTTCTAAATCTGATTTGGCTTCCTACTCTGCTCAGCAAGTGAACAGGCAAGGTGGGATGGGATCTGTGCTGATATTTCAGGAACCAGTCAATGGGATATTGCCATGATATCCCAGGTCTAACAGCGATGCTGAGCCTACCAGCTGCTTGTGTCATAATCATGCCCAGTCAATATGGTTAACTCTCTGGTGAGGATTTTTATTTTAATATCCAATTTTGGAAAGTAACATGAATATTAATAGCAGCTGATCGTCCTTGTGCTAATGCAGCCAGACCGCTTTTCACTCACTGTAACCAGGAATATTTTCAAACTTTAGTTTTCAGAAGAACCCAAACTGCTGCTGCCCAGAGAGATAGGGAATACAACAGAGGATATGACCTTTCTGAATGTTTTCTTATCAGGCAGCATAAGTACTGTATGTCCCACTAAGCTGCTTCAATAGAACCTTGTCAAGTTATCACGTTTCTTGACATGTTGCTGATAATGAATACATAAAAGCTTTAGATATTGAGGACTCAGAGGAAATAAATAAGATTTACTGAAAAACTGCTCAACATATATCCCAGGGCCATGTTTTTTGTTTTGTTTTTTTTTTCCATGTGGATTGTGTGCTGCCTTTAGTCCCTTAGATAAATGGAATGATGTAAGAGTTTCAGCTTCTTGAAATGTAAAGTGCAGATGTGAGCAGATAAATGAAGAAAGTAAATGGTCATCTATCTCCATTGTGGAGAACTCAATCACATTGTAACCTTATCAGTCTTATTCTCCAAAAGTGCCTGATATTTTACTTTTCTGCTACCACATTCTCCTCTAGCTCTGGTTGATATCTGCAATATCTTCTCTTGTCCTGTATTCTTATGAGTGTTGAGGAACAGTTCATATTAATTTTTGTAATTTTGCCTTAGATTATTTCTGGTGACTTTGAGGAATTAAAGCCACAACCCCAAAAAAACCCAAAGACAGAACCAGGATCAACAGCATTAACCCCTTGTGTCACTGTGAAAGAAAGTGGCCTTCAGACTTAGGAATCAAATAGCACTTACTGAGAGGCTGCCCAGAGTTTCTCAGCTTGTCCCCTCCCCAGCAGGAGGGGACACACGGGGTAGGAAACTCCAGGTGCTGTTCAAGAGGAATAGGGTGACTTATCCCCTCAATCCATTTCTGAAATGATGCACTGGTTTGGCTTTGGAATGGTTTTGGTTAATTAATTTTGTGTTTTACCTGGATCTGGAAAGCTGTACATCTCCCATCTGTCCTGAAGACAGTCTGACACTGGCAGAGATTTCATGTTTGCTTTATTAACAGTCTCCCAGTACAGCTGGGCAATAAGATCTGACAGTGTCAAGATGATTTGTTGCAAATAAGCATCTGAACTTTGGATGCAGTTTTTGATAGCTATCAAGGATTTATTCAACAAGAACTGTTTGTGTGCCTTTGACTGTAGAAGGTAAATTAATACCTTCTGAATCTGATCTCTGCAAATTCTGACTTGTAGGAGCTGTAAAATTCATGACAGTTATCTTCTTAAATAAATACATAATCAAGTATATTTAGTAATCTCTGCTTCAAAAGTATGCATTCTGTTGCCTGTCTAATCCTAATTTTTCATGTTTAGATTAAATGGATCAACTCCTATAGAGAAGGTGACTTTGAGACTTACTTCAAGTTTACTCATTTAGTAAACTACTGTATGCTTGAAGCATAGAATACGAAGCTATTATTTTCCCCACTCTAAAATGACTCCCCAAACACCTGCAATTTACTAACCTGCAAAAAAAAAAACACTCATAGAAGTTGTTCTTTATTTCCATCCAACACCCCGAGTGCTGTCTCTCTCCAGAAGGCTGTGATTTCATTCAGGGCTCCTGTCGTACATAAGGAGACATTATTACAGCTGCTGTCTTGGCTGGTTGAGACTTTTTCTTGTGCTTAAAGCCACCTCTTGTGTTTGAGTGATCAGGAGGAAGTGGGAAGCACTGCCATGGCACAGTGGCTCGCAGTGGCTGTAAGCAATGATATCTAACAATGCCCTGAGGAGCTAGTTAAAAAGTGCCTCTCACACTCGGGAAAGAGCTTTAATGGAGCTGCATTAGAAAGCTGTCAGTTGCTTGTTGGGCAAAACAGACCTTTTTTTTTTGTGTGTGTGTGTGTGCAGTAAGGATTATTGGAGCATTTGTTACACAGTAATTTGGAAATCATAATAAAACATTTCTAATTTCACTTCCCCCAGCAAACAACTCATGGATCTAGTGCACAGGAAGCACAGACAGCATGTGCTGTAGAGCCATGGAATCTTGCTCGTACTCCTAATTGGGAGGGCAGGGGATAGAAGATGTAGCTATTTTTTTTCTAAGTGTCCTTCCCAGAAACAGAATTTTCAAAGACAGAAGTAGGAAATAACCTGGTAACTTCTCCACTTGCCTTAAACTCTTGGTATGCTTGTGAAAATATATTTTAGTATTGTTCAAACGACATGTTAAATGCTGTTGAAGTGTCAGAACTCTAGCAGGTGACCTAAATGTTGTCAGTGCTGCCCCATAACAGAAACCTTGGTGAAATGGTAACAGATGAATAGAGATTAGATGTTACAAATCTAAACGGGTGGTTGGCAAAAAGTGCTTTTTAGAGGACATTGCTCAGCAACTCTCTGCAGGCCCATGTCGTGCACAGTCAGAGAGAAATGAGTAATACTTAAAAATGAAAAAAAAAATTATTTCTTTTTCCAAACTGTCTCTTAGCCAGAATCTAGCTTAGTCTGTTAGCCTGGCTAACTTGTCTCTTTACCACATTATGGTCTCTGTCATGATTTCTCTCTGGAACTGGAGAAGTAGAAATGTGACCCAAAAACTGTGCACAAGTTTTTGTAGCTATGATGGAGCTGATGATGGATGCCTCCAGGTCCAGCTACCCAAAGATTCATCTTGATACTCTTCAATTAAACTTTAAATGCAGATCTATAGTTAAAAAAAACCCCAAAAAACAAACTAAGAAACCAAAAAACTAATACCACCACACCATAAATAGCCTCACATCAAAAAAATGGAGAAAGTAATGAAGTGTGATGATTTGCTGAATTTCAACCTTAAGTCATAGTTAAACCTGATCACATATGACTGAAAATGTCAACTGTTATTTTTTGTCTGAATTTTTGTGAAATTGGCATTCCCACTCATCCAAAATGTCACAGGCCTAAGGATATAGTAATGATGAAAGTGCATTAGAGAACTCTTAAATCTATGGAATGGATTTGGAATTGGAAATCCAGAACACTTAGATGCATCTGAACAAAAGCTGAGACACCCAAAAATTTCAGTAAAGTTGTCCTTTAAAAAAATTCTCCCAACACCAAAAATAAAAGCACCCCATGTTTGGGAGATCTCTTAAAAAATAGTGATATACATATCTGGTTTTTTGGTCAGCTAGGAAAACATTGATTTATTACACCATATATTCCAAACAATATTTTCATGCAAACTTGCTTCCTTGAGTTTTGTGACCAAGATGAATATTATTTTGTATTTCCATCTATCACACTGACTTGATGAACTAAGGCTTATGTTGTTCAAGCCTAGATATTAGGTGAGTTGTAAAGTTTGACTTGTAGATTTGAGCGTGGAAAACTGATGTTTTAGCCTGATTTTAGCTAAGGAGGACATGAACTCTTACCTTCAAAGGGAGAAGCATCAATACCTAAGATTAAATCTCTAAAAAACAGTCTGTGGCACAGGGCAAAAAATTAAAATCGGAGACTGGAAACCGGTTTCTGACTGCTACAAAATGGCTGCTGTAGAAGAGCCTTTTTTTATTTTAGATTCAGAGCTTTTTTAGCAAATTTTGTCATTCAGATTGTAGCCCATATTTTTCAACGTGGCATTCCAAGGAAGTTAGACTTGAAAAACTTGAAATTATTCTCTTTCCCCAGTTGCTTATGATTCCATGTCAAATATAAAAATGAAACAGTGCTGGATGCGTTTATTTGTTCTGGTATTTTCAATATATGCTGTTAAACAGTGGCTGTTAAGCTAACAGTGCAACATGTGACAGAATCCAGGAAAACGGAGAATGAGAAGGAAGTCTGGACAGAAAAGATCAAATGCCTGATTTTATTTTTGAATAGCAGCACACATAAGAGATTTCTTTAAGAGACCATTGTGGCAGAGAGGAGGAGGAGAGGAAGATAGAAGGCCCTGGAAGAAAGTGGAATCAAGTTTCTGAAAACTGCCGCCTGTACAAAGAATGTCCTTTAGATACAAATAACGTGCAGGTTTATAAAAGAGAGAAGTGGGTTTAGAATTAGGAACTCAGAATACCAGTGAGCGTCCAACAATGAATCTTAGCAAAGAAAAATACCAGTTGCTGTAGGAGCTCCAGTTGTGCCTTGAAAGGACAATGGAGAAAGGACAGAAGCGAAAAGACAACTATTCTTCTTTCTATTCAGGAAAGGACTGGCTTTCCCTTCTGACAACTGTCATCTCAGTTTGTGCAGTGTAGCCCTTCATGAGACCTGGAAGGATGCTTGATGGTAAACTGTCTTCAAGAAAGAACAGTTCATTACAAAAAGCTTTAGAATTTGGGCCTCCTTAACAGCCTTTCAGATAAAAGGGACAGACCAGTCTTTCTTACATGATTTAAGTAAGAGTGTGATCACTGAATAGATCTGCAGGATGGCAACAAGGACAGAGATTTATATAAGAGCTTTAAGAACAGAGGTTTATAATTAATTAGTCAGCGGTGAATCGGTGGAGCATTGGGAAGGAGAAGTAAAGGAGAGACCCACAGTGCTGCTTGCAGGTTAGTCTGAAGTGAAAGCTCTTGGGGTGTGGGCCAGACTGACAGAGTTCTGCTAAAAGGAAAGAAAAAGCATTAACCTGTGTTCATGCCTGGATTTAATTCCACAAGACACTGCAGGACCTAAAGCAAACCAGTTGGGACCTAAGGTACATCAAGTAACATTTAACCAGTTGTATGTTCTTTTTATGACTTCTGTTTGTGAGGGAGATAAATGCATGTCTTAGGCAATAAAACATTTCCCCTGATTATAGCAAATGGTGTTTCTTTTCCCTCGTGGGATGTAATAGGAATATCAATGTTTTATATCTCTTATTAAAAAAGCCCAAGTTTGATAAAAAATGAAACACATTTAGTAGAGTTGTTATCCCAGGTAAGGAAAAGTACCATTATACAGTCATAGGCACAGAACTGTGAGTGCAGCAGATTCACTTACTGCAAATCCAACAAACTTCTGCATAGTGCACCCAAACCCCAGACAAGCCTGCAAATGAAAGGTCTGTATGAAGCCAGGCTTTCATACAGACCAACAAATCTCTAAGCAAAGCCAGGCGATACCTTTTATCAAAAGGAAAAACTGTTTTGATAAATGCAGGAAATGGATTTTTAAATTGGGACACAGTTACATATAAGGGGAGGGGTAGAAAGGAAAGCATCTGAGGGAGTAAGAAAACAGAAGAGAACGAGCTCAGAAAAATAATCCTGGGAAGTGTGTCCAATTTTTCTAACATTTCTAATCCCTAAGTTCTCCACAGTTTTGTGGGTATGCGTGAAAGTAGACTTTGTCCCCAATAGAGTTTGAATAGTGTGCTGAGCAGATGTTTTATTTCAGAATTGTAAACATGTAAACTGGTTATGCCAAAATATTTTCTTTGATGTGGGATAATAATATCAAAAGAAAGGGTGAGGCAAGCTCGCCTTTCTCTTCTGTATATAGCGAGCTGCAGTTTTTCATTTAGTTGTGTGGCTTCTGGGGGAAACTTTTTCCAAGCCTGCAGTTTTCAGGGACTGAGATCTTTTCTCTTTCTGTGTTGTGGCAAAACCAGACTCTCCTAATGTTTGCTTCTTGTCTGGACAGCAAAGATACCTGTGCTTGTGCAGCCAAAAACCTGCCAGCCTGGGAGTTTACCTTGGCAGAGGAAGCCTGTCCTGTGGGGGAGGTTTCCCAAACCACTCCCTCTGGTCCTCACCTCTGGGATACACACCTGCAAGCTGAATGTTCTCATCACCAGACTGCTGTGCTGGTGCTTCTGGACATTTCCTTTTGGATTTTAACAAGCAGACATTTTCAGAAAAAGGCAGTGAAGAATTGGCAGTGGGTCTCCACGAAGATGGCTCTCTAACACCCCAGAAATATTGTGTCTCATTGCAGTAAATAAGAAAACGTCTGTGTGCTTCTAGGGGTGCATGTGCTACGTTTGACAAGCTCTGCATGTTCCTTAACTTCCCAATTCTGCTAGCAGGCTGGCTCTGGCTGCTTCCCAGGACACTGCTTTCCAAACACCTGTTTGTAATATCCAGCTCTAAGCAGAGGTTTTGTGTATAGAGGGACGGTATTTTCACAGCTCCCTACTTCTGAATGAAGGGGTTTATGTGGTTTGAACTGGGATTTCACTACAAAATTATGGCAGGATAGTTTTCACAGTTAATTCTTGTGAAATGAGACGTGTTGTAGTGGGTTTTTTTGTTTATTTGTTTGAGGGGTTTTGGGTAGAATTTCACTTATAGCAGGCATGAAGGAATTTTTTAAAAATAGCGTATTAGTTCAGTACTGAAAGAGAGCATGACAGACTTTGATTAGAGGCTGCCTGGGATGAAGCACATGCAAAGGGCTGAGAGCTGGGCTGGTGGCAGCCAGCTCAGGTTTGGCATCTCATGATGAGGGTGTCCTTCAGACCTGCTTTGGGAGGAGTCCAGCAGGCTGTAGATCTAAGCTTGCCAATGCTTTCTCTGCATCACTTTTTAAGGTCTAAAGTACAGTACAGTTTTTTAAAAAAATTGTATGTAATCTGTATTTTATGGAACATGCATGAAGTTCAAGGAACAGATTTCAGGCTTTGTAGATTGGCATGATTTATTTTATTTCATGTTTTATGTACGCATAGAGTTCGGTGTATTGTGGTTTTACGTGTGTGCAAGTTTACATTAACTATAAATGTGACCTCAGAGTGTTTATGTGCAATGTACTGAAGCTTTTCAAGTTGACAATTACCAGGATGGTTCTTGTACTACGCTACAACTTAGAATCACAATTCCTACACAATAAATTTGTGTAATTTTTGTTTATCTAGATACACAAACCAGCTACTTTAGCTTATCTCTTGTCATGTTTTCTGCTATGCCAGTTGGAAATTTTCATTGGCAAAACTTGTCTCTTCTCTAAGAAGTCTGTCTTCCATTTTTGTGAAAGTGAATAATTGCTTCCTGAAGATTAATCCCACAAATGTTTTTATATTCAGTAAAGTCACTTCTGACCTCTAGTTTCATGGGATTTTCCCAGTAAAAAAGGGAAAACCTTACAGAACTTGAAAATCCTGCAGAAGAAACCACAAGAATAAATTTTAACATCTAGAGATGATATAGTTATGCAGAAGTATGAAGACTGGTTTTTTTTAAAGCTATTATTATTAAATGCTTGAAGTTTTGCTCAGCTTTGATCCCTCCCCTCCAAATACTAGAACTGAAGTAAATTAAATATTATCATATTTTTAAAAATACTGTGTTTTAATATATATCATAATTTTCAGGTGATCTAACCTCCTTTTGAAATACCAGTCCCCTAAGCTGTGACTGTGATAACCTGCATTCTAAGAGAACACACCCTAAACTGGAAGGTAAATGTGTTTTACTCTCCACAGTTTGCAGGTGGGTTGTGGTTTTTTTGTTTGTTTTTATTTTTTTGTGGGTTTTTTTTGTGGTTTTTTTTTGTTTTGGTTTTTTTTTTTTCGTATTTTAAAAGATAACCACATTTACTAGCATTTTTGCACATTTAAATTCCTGCAAAAACCTGGGTGACAAGCCCCTACCCTTTTAGCCATATTAATTTCCTACAACATCCTTGAAAGTGCTTTGTAAAATATTTACAGAATGAAAGGGGTGTAACAGTTTTTACAGCTTTGCCAAGCCTCTAGCATTCACCAGGACCGCTTAAACTCTGGAACTCTGCCTTCACACTGTGCATGTATCTACAAATGTCAAAACGAGGCAGGCAGTGACATTGTGGCAGTGCCACAGCTACGACAATAAAGTCAGATTGGAGACTGGAGGCTTGGGGTGGCTGTTGCAGGACAGATAATGTTCCATCTGCAGTCACAGCACACCACAGACATTTCACAGCCACGATCTGGCCCCCTCACATGTTAGGATGATCACAGACAAGCCACAGCATCATTGCTTACCCCCTTAGTAAAATTTTAGCTGCACCACGTAGTACTCATGTCATCCTATGGATTAGAAGATTTCACTCTAATTTTTGTTCCTCTGCAAATAGAGTCAAAGTGCCAGGTAAAAATATCCTCCTGTATAAATCTGTTGTATTACATGTCAGTTCTGGTTAGGTTTACAGAAGAGACATTTCTATTTCAAGATATACTACAGTGATTTTTTTTTTTCCTGTCTCTATTCACATTCTTTTTTGTTTAAAAGAAAAAAAAAACCTTACTGCAAAATATGTTGTCAGAAATTGCACACACTATTAATCATTGATATTGAAGCCCCGTGGTATAACATTGACATTTTGCAATTTTATTCAGAAATTAGAACTAACGGTGTTATATCTAAACATTTTCCATGATTATTAAAAATTAAAATATACCTTCTTTTTTCCTTAGAGATCTTTTAAAAAAATTATCACCGGACAATGCCCACCAGAATGTTTGGGGTTTTAATGGCAGTGGAACTTCCATTGGCTCCAAGTTCTGGAATACCAGTATGACTAATATTTGAACCACACACATTCAGTGTCATTTAGGATTGCATCATCCTTTTATTTATTCTTTTTAAGTGCATGCAAATATGAAATAGCTCCACACAAGGTGTGTACAATGTACTCTGCCTCACAGTGTCCATCCACTACAGGATACGTGACGTCTATGGATCAAGCATTGCTTTTTTCAGTCTGGGGTTTTCTTTTTGCCTTGCAATGATTTTATATCAATCTGTGGCTGAAATTTCAGGAATTGAAATATTGCTGAGAAATCAGAATAAAACTGGATTTTTCTTGTATTTCAGTGTAACTAGTGCACAGAAAGTTATCCACAGGCGGCGGGATGTGCAGAGCTGGAAGTGCATAGAAAGAGGGTACTGAGTTGATAAGAAGAGATGGAAAGCATGTGTTTTCTGGTTTTTAACTGATGTTGAAAATTTGACACTTGTAAGCTGCAGCTGAAAATATAAAATATCAGGTTTGACCCACCAGAGTTCCAGCAGGTAACTCACCAAATCTGTGGGCCACCCACTTTAAGAGTCAGCTCCACCTCATCCTTTCTGAGAACAGGCAACACTCATTTTCCAGTAGCATTTTCTTTTTTTTTTTTTTGTATTGACTGCATAAAATGAAACACAATTTCCCTGGCAAAGTCACCAAGAGTTGAGAAAAACAGTGATAGCTTTTGTATCAGGTTTTGAAATCTTCCTGAAAAATGTAAATCAGCTCTGCATGTCTCTTAGAGCTCCACGGGACAGGGTAAAAATTTCCTAGAGAAAGGTCATCCTCCTTTACTGAATTGCACAGATCTTGGGAGTCATTCTGTAGAAGCTGATTGCATTGTGTGGAACCCAATTTGTGGCGCCGCTCTTTAAATCCTGTAGGATTTTCCACCCAGTTTGTTGTTGAGCGCAAAGAGCCCAGTTGTTGTTGTTGGCCCTGAGCGTGAGGGCCGTTCTCGCCCCACGCTCTGCTCCCCCATCAATGGCTGGGTTTTCACGTCCCTTGCCTCTGTCCCAAGGGAGGAGCTCGTGGGAACTAGGGGGCAGGTCATTCTCAGCGCCAGGCTCCTGGCTCCGCATCCCGCTCCTGCCAGAAATCTGTCTGAGCCTGAATCTGGCCAAGTTTAGGAAGCGGCAGCGTTAAATGCACCTCTTTGTTCCGGCCTTCCACCAACGGCAGGCACAGGAATTTCACTCGGCATTCGGTATCCTGGCTACCCTTTTCAGGGTCCTGCTGTCGCCGCTTCAATAGCTGGGAGGGGCAGCCAGCAGTTTCTGTGGCGATTGCGATCAGAGGTGCATTATGTAAAACGTGCCCAGGTACTGCGATAATTTCCCTCGACGATTTCAGTCTATGTGTGTATGCATATAATGTTGCTTGACTGCTTCATCATTTAGTTTAAAAATAGAGCGCTTAGTTAATATAATTTTAGAAAGGTTTAAAGCCTGAAAAATAGGCCGTGGAGCAGTTTGCAGACTTTTTATCATGCTGTGTTTTCCTTTATTACTTTGGATAAGTGCTATAACTCTAAAGTAAGGAGAGAGTAGATATATTTTGAAAACAAAATTTATTGTTTAGCCTCAGGAACAAATGTGAGAGCTGGGCATTTCATGTCAATTCCCCTTATTTCCCTTTCCTCTGGATTAAGATGCCGACTTCTGTAGTCAAAATGTGTTAAAGTTTCTGTGCAGGACAGATTTCCTATGGGTAGAAACACAGTAGCATTTCAATACTGGACAAAAGCTCTGAGGGTGCCAGCCCTGCCTTGGGCATTAGCTAATTCCACTGCCAGGAGGAATGCTGCTTTAGCCCTTTTCAGCAGGGAGATGATGTCTAGCTCAGCAGGCAAGAGAGCACTGCCTGTAGGAAATCTGCTACAATGCAGAGTACATCGGGGTCTGTGGCATTAAAACAGGCCCTCGTGGAGTAGCACTTCCAAATTCTGAGCAATTTTGTCGATTATATTATTATTATTTGCTTGTATTTCTCAAAGACTGGGTTCTGTTACAGGTGCACTTAGTGCTTTCACCTCAAAAACTGCTGCTGCTGAAACCAATTAGAGTTCCTGTTGCATATCTCTGGCTGGATAGGATTTTTACCATTCCACATTCCCCAGTGTGTCTATCCAGCAACAAATGGAGAATTCCTTACAGGTCTTGCAGCAGGCAAGATCCTGAAAAGAGTGTGGAGAAGGAGAGGGAGAAGATGAGACAAATAGAGAGACTTCAATACTGCTAGTGTTGGCAGAGAGAAAATGCCACAGGTAGTGCAGTAAGGCAGAGGTCAGACAAACAGGAGAAGTGTTTAAAATTTCCATGAGGCTGAAGAGGAGCTGCTTGAACTTTGTTGTAAGGGTAATGGAAAAGCCAAGTAGGAAGGAATGTGTCTGGGTGGCAGGGAGTTGACATGTGTGAAGTGACAAGTGAGCAGCTAAGTTAGTGTTTTGATCACTGAGGGTAGATGGAACCAATTGGGTTTTTTTTCTAAAGTTACAGGAAATAGTTTGGGAAATAGTGCATCTCCTGCAACTCCTTTTCCAGCTTAAATCATAAAAGAAATCAGAGAACAGGACCTTGTATTGTACTATTTCCAACATAACTTAAACTGTAGAACATTTGCATGTGTGTCAAGTCCTCATGAGAATTGTGGCAAGATTGTTCAGAATTAAGTATCTTTTGATGTCTTTAATCTTGAAGCATTCACCCATCAAGTCATGACTGCTGAAATCGCCATTTCTCACCATGCTTGCTTCTTTTTTTAAAGAACATTTTCTCCCATGTCCTACTGCATTTTCAACATTTTTTATTTGGTGAATGTTACCTTGTCCTTGCCTCACAAGAGAATTCCTTTGCCTGACTCCTGAAAAACATTCCTTTTCAAAGTTGATCCCATCCCTACTGAGTGCAGGCCCTCCAAGGATCACAGTGTGAGAAACTACTTCTTTTAATCTGTGCTTGTCAAAGATATTGTGCCCAGTCCTGCTGAGATAAATTCTTGATCACACTTGCCCACAGGCTGTGCTATCCTGGATTTTTCTGAGGAAGAAAGCCTCATGTCCAGGATAGGGGATTTATTTAAAGGATCCCAGGTGTTTAGAAGCCAGCAGCTGGGACATTTCTTACTGCATTACTCACCACTGACTCACGCCTTGTTAAAGACAGAATATGGTTCAAACTCTCTGCCAAGGCTTTTAAACCTTTCCGTTGACACGTGTTGGCGGCTTTGGGAACGCGTTTCCTGTGCGAGTGAGGGGGATCCTTCATCCTGCACTGTCACAAGGAGACATGGATCAGGTTGGGAGCCTAGTGACTCGAGGAGGCAAAAGCTTTAGGGGGGCTGGTGAGGGCTGCAGAACCCTTGGCTGGGCTGGTGCTGGCCCCTCCACAGGATGGCTCAGCAAAGTGCCAATCTGCTCCTTGTTGCAGGAAGGAAGGTAGAGAGAGACATGGGTGTGTTGTCATTGTGCCTACCTACCCAAGCTAGCAAAATGCAATGACAGAGAGATTCCTAAATGGCAATACTATTTCACCTGTTTCAAAGAACTTGGAGGGGGGTTTTGCTTTTTAACTCTCCAGTACCTGTTATAGGTTGCTTCTTTTACTAATTCCTTTGCTGGCTAAGAATGGTAACAAAGGTTTTTACACAAAGCAAGCTGTCTTGTAATGTGATTTTTGTTTCTTCTGAGTTATATATTTTAATTATTAGTAAGTGTTTTGAATTAAGGTAATTGAAACATTTAATCACTACATATTCAATCCTTCGATTTGAGATGGACCCTGGGGAAAGAATTTACATCTAGACCTAATGGCATAAACACATCCTTGCTTTAATTGTCAGAAAATAGTTTCACATTTCTGTTTTAGTGATTCTTCAGTTATACACACATTCAGCAACCTTTTTATTTGATCAAAGTTTGTATGTGTGACAATGCAATTGTCTTGTTACATGCATTCCCATCCTCTTCAATTTCTGTAGGAATTCTGTATAATTTTTGTAGGATCTCATCTAAAGGATTTTATTCCTTATAATTCTTTGGGCTTAATTTTCCTGTGTCAGATCAGACTCTGTGCTCTTTTTTGTTTCATACCCTGTCATTTAGAATCAGACAACAATAATTCTGGAATCAGAATGTGCTTTCTGCTATCTGGCTGATTTTGATGGATTGTCATGCGTCGGTTTGACTTTGCAGGGGTTGAATGTAGCATTCAAATGTTTTGAGCAGTTAACTGAACAAACATGCAAGGGAAACTAGAGAGAAAGGTCACTGGCACAGTGTTTGGTGAACAAAGCTTTGCAGGGTTTTTTTTTTTTTTGTTGTTGTTTGTGAGTTTGTTGGTTGGGGTTTTTTTTTTTAACTTGAGAAAAGCTTTGAAATAGTGTATTGTAACATAGTTTGCAGATCTCTGAATTATGTACTGTACACATGGTTAACCATTTATGGGGCCATGAGTTATTTAATCAGGTAATGCATATGCTTTGTACGACAAGCAAGCAGATGAAAACTCTGAATGGAAAAAATTGTTCATCCTTTGAACGACACACATTATCTGCTGTGTTATCAGAAAGTAATATGACTTTTTCCAGCCAAAAGCTGTCATTTCCAGTGGTCATTGTCTTGCCTGAAGAGATCAATTAAGCATAAAAGTGTAATAAACAGTGACTTTCAATTGGGGTGTGCTAAACAAGGGCAAGGCAAAATAGAGAAACCTCAGGTCTCTGGCATTAGGGTCTTATGTTGCCACTGTTGTAAATTTTGGCATTTTTGCAGAAAGGACACAGTCTATGACAAAGCACTTGGTTTTAATACCTGCTGAAAGTGAAATGTGTTCTTGCTGTAGAGGTTTTAACCCAAATGAATGGGAAGTGGCAGATAGCTGTAACGATGTGCTGCAGCATAGGATATAAAGGGTAAGGATAACCAAGGAAAAGGCATTGTACTCTTCACAACAGACACGGCTTTTTTGCAGTGTTGGCACAGCACTCAGCACACTGGGGCTCCTATTTTGGGTTGGGCTGTGTTGGTTACATAAGGATAAAAGAAACAGAAAAGGAAGAAAGAGTGACAAAGATGATGAGGGAGGAAAGTAAAGGAATCCATTAGAGGGAAACAAAGATAAGGTGCAGACAAGAGAAACAAAACAAGTCTCAGAAAAGAGGTGATGTGAGGATGAATTTTGAACTTCTTGCACTTGGGAAAAAGCCTTAATCTTCGAAATTGTGTGGGACAGAAAGTGGGGAGTGGAAAGTTAAGATCAGTTCTGTCTCTGCTAGAGAGAGGAAGTGAAGGGGAGATCTTATGGCAATCTACAGCTTCCTTGTGAGGGGAGGCTGAGGGGCAGGCATTGATCTCTTCTCTCTGGTAACCAGAGACAGAACCCATGGGAATGGCCTGAAGTTGTGTCAAAGGAGGTTTAGGTTGGGTATCAGGAAAAAGTTCTTTCCCCAGAGGATGGTTGGGCACTGCTCACAGCACCAAGGCTGACAGAGTTCAAGAGTGTTTCAAGGGTGCACTCAGGCACACAGTGTGACTCTTGGGGATGGTGTTGTGCAAGGCCAGGAGCTGGACTTTGACAATCCTTTGTGGCCCTTCCAACTCAAGATATTCTATGATTCTTTTACAAAAGGCCCTGTCTTTTGACGTGAGAGTGGTGGACAGGAAGGAGCAGGGTCTTGTCCCACTTACTACATCTCAGTGTCCATCCCAGTAACCAGAGCCACAGATCAGATCAGACAGGAATGACAAGAAGTCCTTTCAGAGTAAAAGCAGAGGCGTTGTGTCACAAAGGCATCCCTGAAGGAAATAAAGCATTGTGACAGGCCTGAACCTTTCAATGTACCCTACAAGAGTGCTCTAGTGGACCCTTGAGGGATGATCACACTCAAGAGCCATGGATACAACTAGGCACTCAGCCTTCTACAAGCTGAGGCAGTCTGAATGGCATGTTCTAGATGTGAGTAATGTAGCCAGAGCACTGCCGAGCACTTGTGCTCGTGTGCAAGGCTAGGGAGCTGCTCTGAAGTGACTGACTGTCACATTCAGCAGGGATGATAGGCTGCCTCTTCAGATAAGCGCTCTTTCCCCTGTACTCAAAGCCTGAGGACAGCGCAGAGTTTCCTTCAGTTGCTGCTCAAAGAAGCTGAGTGTGCCCTGCTGGGTGAGTGGGAGATGAGAGGGAGCAGTGCAGGCGGGAGCTGGAGCCTTCTCGCTGCAGTGTCCCCTCCATGCTCAGCTTCCTGGTCTCTGCCATGCTCCCTGCACCTTTCTTTGAGCACCTCTGGCTCCTGACAAGCTTTTCTGGTCAGATTTTTCTCTGGAAGCTGGAATACTGTCTGGGAAGAGAGGGAGACGCCGCAGCCTGTCAGAATGGCATTGCTGTGTATATATTCCTGGAATGGCTAGGCTCCCTTTATGTTCTTTGTAGAGTTGGGATTTATTGTTTTATTCTTAACATCTGAGAAAGGATCCAGTCTTGAAATTTTCCCTGATTATGAAGAAGCACAAGTCTTCCTTCATGTTTCCAGCATCTGACTTCAACAAAAGTCCCCTAAGGTTTTCTAGTTACAAATTGGACTTCAGTGAATAATGGTGACTCAAATATTCCAAAGCAATTTTAATATTCCCTATATCCATCAAAGTACTGCAGCTAGGTCCATGCTACTAGCTTCAGAAAGCCATGTGAAAATGCAAATGTTTGCTTTCTCAACCAGAACTGAAAAATACTAAGCATTTCTAAAGGAGAAACAGAACAGTATGTTCTACTTTCCTTACGTATTTTATAAAAAATGCATATATAAAAATGAATATAAATTCTTTTAGGAGAAATTGTTTCATAAAAGAAACATGAGTTTGCTTTGGCAAAGATGCTTATGATTTATGGTTCATTCTGTAAACTTGGCCAAACAATTTCCTTCTCCTTTATGATTGGAGAGCAGAGCTGTCGGGGGCAGGGAGTTACAGGATGGCATCTGTTCTTGGAGCAAGAGAATTATGTTTATTCATGATTAGTTTATGCAGAAAATGCATCAAAGAGTTTATTTGAATTTTTGATAAATTTGCCTTGTAGAAAAGAAATATTTTTCTTAATTGGACCTTATAGGAAAAATCTCAGTAACGGCAAATGCAAATGAGAAATAATCTGAATTTAAAGAGGCTTTTTTTTCAGAACCACTAGTGCTCAAAGTAGGGTGAGGCCACTGTCTTTGCACTTTTTAATAAAATTGTGGCTTTTCTTCTCCCCTTCATTTCCATATGCATATTCCATGGTAGTACAGTAGCGGTTTAACATGTAGCTTCTTCATGTATCTTTACTGAAAGCAGGAGATAAGTTTATCAGTATCATGCTCAGTAGCCTTCTTTCCCTGCTTGCTTTTTAGTATTGAATGAGGTTTTATAAAGTGCCACCAACCATGCCAGTTTTCCATATTTTTCACTCTATGTAAATTTTTGCAGAGAGGTAGAGAGAGCAAGTGAAAGATTGACACTGGTATCTCCTGAAATGTTCCCTGTTTTTTTTTAAAAGCAGCTCAATTTTCCTATAGCATTGCCAAAAACCTAACAGATGATGTTTTCAGGATCAGAGACAGGAGATTGAAATGTTGCTAATGTCTGTAGCACTTAAGTCATAGAATTCTGTAAAGAAATGTGCCATGATTGATCTGATTAATCTTTTAGATGGGTGGCGAGAGAGAAAGAAGCTTCTCCACCATGCAGAATTTTTATATTTATATAACTGCTTTTTAGAGGCTGAGCTTGGGTGTCCTTGCAATATCCTGACACGGGTGACTTGTACTCAGCAATTCCAGCTGAATTGAGTGCTCTGCGTCAGAAAGGAAAAGTTTTCCGTCTGGCTATAATAGAAACATTTTTTACAATTCTCTCCCGGGAGCAATGTCCTGTGGGATCCTTTGGGGAAGGTAAAGCAGCTGGGCACAAAAGCATGTTGTCACTGTGCAGAACCTGTCCCCCTGCTGCAAGAGGGTTCTCCACCTCAACCCAAATTGAGGGTTCATGGCAAAAAGCTTCAGGTTATATCTCATCGTTTTCAAGATTAGCTGGAATTTTGGATGAACACGGATGCTGTAGCTGAGCTGGAGAAACTCTCATGCAACTGGCATTTACCCTCCCATCCTGACCTGCAGCAGATTTGTGAGTCAGCCTTCATTCAGTCTGACAAAGCTACAAGACCTGGTGGTTGTGCAGAAGGATTCCAGCCCTTCCTCAGCTTCTCATGGCCGTGCTGATGAGGAGAACAGGAGCACCTCGTTCTGGTGCCGCCAGTCGTGACACAACTGCTACAGAAATTCTGGTTTCTCTTTGAAACTCACATGAGCAATTACCTGCTGGTTATCTCACGCAGATTTGTGTCTTTCCAGCCCTGCCTTTCAGCTTCAAAGGTGCAATACTCCATAAGTGGAGCTAAAGACATTTTCCTTTCCGTGTCAATTGTTGTAAATTCTCAGTCTCTCTGGACAGGAAGCAGAGAGCAGTATTAATGTGTCTGTTTAGATACACATGCATGCAATTCATTGTTTCTTTAGCAAGATCACAGAGCTTTAGCTAGGATGTAGAAAAGCCAGCATATAATGGACTGCAGCCAAAGAGCAGAACTGGTCAGGCATTGCAATAATATTGTTTTATTTTGGGGAAACAGACTCAGAAAAAAGATAATTCTGTTGTTCCCTAAACTAGTCAAAGAGCAAGAAATTATTTTTTACCAAAATTCAGAAAATTTAAAACATTTGATCAAGTCTATTTTCTCTTCTCTCTTCAGGAACCTGCTAAGCGAACACGCAGAACAATGTGCATGAGTAATAGGCTTCCATAGGGTTTGTGTTCCAACTGTTATTTGTTCAGTGCCTCTAATGCCACACAGAACTTAAAGAACATTTAATATTACAATTAATTATATCACGTTGGAATAAATAATTTCCTAAACATACACCCTGTCATGGTGACCACTGATAAGGAATTTAATTTGAAACCCAGCTCTTGGCTTCTGAAAATCAGCTTTAACTAAATTGTCGCAGTCATTACATGTTGTAAAGCCTCTATATTTCACACTTCATTTTCTATCCAAATGGATGACAGCCTACTTCAAAGGGAAAGAAGTAAACCTGTGGTCAGAGTGTTCACCTGAGCAGCATGCTCTCCCTAGATCCCATGTCTGGCAGTTGCACGCATTTTGAATTCCTGCAGGTTTGCAATTTAATTGGTCAAAAATCAAAGGGTGTCCAGTTGAACTTGACCTTATAACAGGGTCAGAGATTGGGGGCAGTGTTTGATGCTCCAACTTTCTTGACATTTCGCTGTTGCACAAAAATGGGAAAGATGTTTCAGTGAACTTCCCAGGCTGGAAATGTTAACCCCAAATGTTCGTAGCTTGTGAACATGAGGTTTAGATGGAAGAGAGACAGTTTTATAGCCCTATTTGTGGGCCTAGTAGATGCTGTATTATAAGAAGTGAAAATAATGTGCTAGTTTCACACCTTTTCACAGTCTGTAACGTTGACCCAAGTACTCAGATCCTCATTCAGCCACCGTGAATGGTATCAGAGTGTAAGACTTTGCCACTGTAAACATTCAAATATTTCAAACTCCAATGGCAGGATGTGCATGACCCTCAACATTGTCTTTTTCATGCCCAGTCCAAGAGGACTGGTGATGTTCCTTGTTACACACGTATCTGTGGGCACCGGCCCTTGCGTACTTCCTCTGATTTTTTTGTTTATGTGGAGGTTATTGACGGAAATGCTCAGAAACAGAAGCTGGGAAATGTTTGAAAATTAGGGAATTACTATGAATCTGAATGGAAAATTAAGGTTTGTTTGCTACCTCTTTGCTTTGGACAGTTTGCTTTAAGTCACATTTTTTTAAAAAAATATCCTGTTTGTGGATCCCTGGGTGAAATGGAGTCGGCGTAACTGAGGACAGGGGCTCCAAACTCTTTCCTCTTTGCTCTCCTCTCTTTCCTTGGGCAGTCTGGGCTAAAGTGAGCAGAAGGGAATTGGATCCTTGCTGATGTTTGAAGGAACAGTGAGCTCTGTCTCACTGTCCTGCTGCCTTTGCTGGTCCTGTCAGCTGAGAGGGAATGCAGCAGGAATTTTCGCCAGTGGTGGCATCGTAACTGAGGCAGTACTGTGTGATTGCATTGGCCTGTCTCCATTTCAGCTCATGAAATATTTGTGTCAGCACACAGGGTGTGCAGCTCACGGAAGGGGAGACTCCCTGTTGCTGTTGCAGATGTGTATAATGGCCATGCAGCTTACCTTTGTGCAGGGACCCAAAAACTCTATTCATTTTTACTTTTTTCTTTCCTTGAACCAAACTCAATATCTTGGGCTGTGTCGCAACAGATAGCAGGGTTTGGGGACCTCAGTGCCATGTGCAAGTAATAAGAACATTGTCACTGTTTATCTGACCAGAGATTGATAGTTCAATACCTTTCAACTTCACTTGGAAGGTAAGGTGCAAGGACTTTTAAACACTGTTTTCATCAGGGGACTGATTTGGGCTGGTATTTGTGACACTGTTAATGTGTAAATACCCGTTTTTAAAAGCATTTGTGTTTAGATAGGACCCATTTGCTTTCCTTTTGGGAAAAACCCAAAGGAGATACAGCTAGATAACCAAAAAATGAGTGTTATGGTAGAAAATGGAACACTTAATACTGTTAATCATTGTTCATTGTAAAAGCAGTAATGTACATTTTTGAGTATGTGCCATAGGAATAAATTTTGAATATCACTCATTTATAGGAAAAAAACAGGTTAATTTAAAAATTTCTAATTTTCTACTCAGATTTATACTCCCTTCTCCTTTACTCTCATTCAGATTATTCAGGCAAAACCTCAGGTGTTACACAATAACAGATGCTGGATATTCCTTTACTTATTTCTTGTTCATGTTTGTACCCAACACATTTGGTCATTTTCAAGTTATAACTGTGTTACTTGGTATAGCTTTCAAAAATCTACCCAGCTACAGGATTGAAATTGCATTGTACAAAGTTGTCCTCTCTTGTAAGCCCCCACTTCCCACTAGCTGCCCATTTCACAAACAGGTTTATAAACCTGGCGAAGCCCAATATCATTATTCTGTAGCAGGTGTCAGCTGGGAGTTTTTTTATCTTTCAGGATCCCTTGACCTTTCTTTTGGGCACACGTACAGTGTGTTAATGATGAGCAATGTCCACACATCAGCACTAATTCAAACTTGAGCTCTTCCAGAGTTTGAAATATGCATGGATAAAGTCTGCGCAGATGGTCCTGAATTTTAATATATAAAAGTCACACTAAAACAAAGTTAACTTTTAAAATTCTGCAATAAATCAAAAAAAGCTGAATATGATCCTCTGGATGTCTTAATTAGATGAATTTCTTTCACTTAATCAGACATTCAAAGTCAAAAGGACAAAAGACACAGCCTTTTTTAGTCACTAAATCCTGAATAATGGCTTAGTGGTCAGAAGAGTTGATCAAATTACTTGCTGCCATTCATGTTTATATTTGGTTGTATTCTTTTTTTTTAATTAAGTTGCAAATCACTGTTTCAATTTTTTTATAGGATAGAATCAAGAATGCCCTTCATCAGGAATTGTAGTGATAGGACAAGGAATAATGGGTTCAAACTGGAAGAAGGGAAATTTGGGTTATATCTATGGAAGAAATTCTTTGCTGTGAGGGTGGTGAGGCACTGGAAGAGGTTGCCCAGAGAAGCTGTGGATGCCCCATCCCTGTTCAAGGCCAGGGTGGATGGGGCTTTGAGCAACCTGGTTTAATGGGAGGTGTCCCTTTCCAGGACAAGGGAGCTGGAACTGGATGATCTTTAAGGTCCTTTCCAATGCAAAGCTTTCTATGATTCTGTAATTCCTAACAGCTGTATTTCCAGGCTTGCTGCCATCCAAGAATTTGGCATCATGGCCATCTGCACATGAATGCATTTAAGGACTGACTTTCAAAGACGAGTAAATAGCAAGAACCAAGATGATCTCCACAACCCAATGTTTAGGTATCTCAGATAGGAACCAACAGTAAGAAGGGCAGGGGTTCAGGGTCCTGAGTATCCTCTGGGCTCACAGAGGGGCACTGCACCCTTTGTGTGTTGTTCAGAGCTCAGCCCCGTGGGTGTCCCAGCTCACACGGAACACATGGAGGCCACCAGACCAGAGCAACCTGACTCTCAAGGACTCCTGTTTACCACAGGCACATGACACTTTTAAAAAAACCTTCACATATGGCTAAATTAACAGGATTTTCTAATGAGGAAATTAGCAAATGTCCCTGCTTCAGGTTTATCTCTATGCTGAGTTCCCACGTTTTTTCTCTAAATCTTAAAAATGTTCCATTTTGTTTTAAAGGAGTGATTTGTGCTGGCAACCTCTCCAGATTTTTCTGGCTGTATTGAAAATAGCTGTGACATTTTTGCTGAAGTGGGATGTCTTTGGTTCTGTGTGTTTGGTTTTTTTGTTTGTTAATTAAGCCAGAGGTAGAGCTGGAGCATGGAAACGTCAGTTGCAACTATAAACAAAGTTTTGAGAGAATGGGGAGAAAGAGAGAGCCTGAGAGCAAGGATTTACAATGGGGAAGTATTAGGATTGACTCTAGGTGTCACTGTGAGCTATGCCTGTAATTCTGCAGCTCCATTTCCACTTTTATTCAGTGACCCCCACTTTCCAGCCTTCTTCCTCCTCTCTGTTTCTCCCATGTCTCCCTCTCTGTAACACACACAAGCATGCGCATGCAAAGAAGTCTCTGACAAATAATAGCTGGGAGCAAGGAAATTACTGTGATCATTAGAGAATATGGCATTGATACAAATTAATAGATATTTAATAAAGTTCTGGTTAACAGAATAGTTATGATGCGTGACGTCTCATTTATGTGAAGTCTTGGAAATAAAATGAGTTAAAAAAGTAGCTGAGCTTTTTTTTTTTTTTTGCCCACTTCAACACTTCTACAGGTAAAAGAAGCAGGCAAACACCAGCAAACAAGATGCTCTCCCAGTTTTGTTGGTTTATATTGGACAGGGCTGGATCATTTTAGGCATTACAGGATTGATTGCTGGCACGAGGGGTTCTGGCAGATTTTGAAACTGTACCCACCCGCAAAAGCAACCTCTATCTCTTAATGTTTTCTCTTCACTAATATTAAGTTAACTTCCCAATTTATAATTTAGAACGCTTTCCTATAAGATCCACTAAGAGAATACTAACTAATGATATCCAGCAACATCATTGAACACTTTAGTGCCTCAGGGTAACAGACTACAACGCATCCTGCAAAGTAGCACTTAGAGGCTGCATGAACACATTCTGTCACCTTGCAATCTCTTATAGCATAGGCCTGGGAATGTGCAGGGAGATAACACACAGCAGAATAGAACAAAGTCTGCTGGAGTCACACTCTCCTTAACGTGAGGAATTATCAAGATGCCGTACGCTTCCCGGTTAGGTCCCAAACAGATGAACTTTTGTAAATGAGCAAATTTAAATGCCTTCTTATCACACATAGGCAGAACGCTGTTTTCATGGTGTTACTGAGAGTCTGATGTTACTTTTAAGTGACTTTGTGCAGTGATCAGTACTTTGGTCCTAATTAGTAAAAGTAGTTCCTGCCTCAGATTTAAATCATAAACAGAAAAATAGGTCATCTAATGTTGTAATTCACCCCTCTGCCAACCTGAAATTATTCCTTGCTGTACATATTCTAACTTTTTTCCTGCATCACTCTGAATTTCCTAAGCAGAGGTTTGCATGACTTCATTTTTCCTTTGGAGTTTGCTTTTTATAACTGGAATTTAGTAGGGTTCTTCTGAAGGACAAGAGCAATTTTTAAAGGTGCTTTGTAGAACTCCATCTCCTCTTTGATTCGGGTTCCTCTGGCAGTGCTGAACCTTGAATTTTTGTAGCATCCCATGGGAAAGGCAAGGCAATCTGCAAAGTACAAATTTTCCCAGTGAACGTTGCTTGTTGCTAGATGGAACTTCTGAACCATCTCTCCTTGGTTTTCATCCTTGCCTTGTACTGCTCCGCATGCTGAACCTTCAGTATGGTGATGAGTCCGAGATGCATGCACCCTGTCACTAATCTAGTCACTCGTGGCTGCTGTGATTATCCACTCCCTATAAAATTACTCCTGGACAATGTCATCAGTGTAGTCTCACCTCTGAATGGAGCAGCCCTTTTTTCTTTCTGTTTTGTTTTTGGTTTTTTTGGGTTTTTTTTTCCTTTTTTAATCGGGATTAAGCAGTGGGATCCTATGACACTTCACACAAGTGCAGTTGTTTGAAAACAGAGTGTCCTTTCAATCACAGTAAGTGACAGTGTGCACAGTGTGCACTCCGCCGATGCCACGGCTGCCTTTGATGCCTGCTCCGACTTGCTTTAAGATAAATAGTTCAGAGGAAAATTCTTTACAGTAGCAAACTACTTTTGCCAAATGTTTAGCTCTATATAGTTCTTTTTTACCTCTTACTTTTTTCTTTTGAAAGGAAGATATAGCAGGGATTAAACCGGGGGAGAGTTGAGGAGCCATTTCCTAGGATGAATATTTTTTTGCTGGGGACAGGCCTGTATATTTAGGGCAAAGGAGTGGGTGTGAGGAAATATGTCTAAGCTCCTTGCTCCCATCTCCATACCCAGTTTCTCTCTCATGGATATTATAGAGGCTTGAGTGGGAGTTTGGGATTTTTCAGTGTGTGGGAGACAGCTAGTGGCAAAAGAAACCTGCAGAGCTGAGTAAACCCCGCACGATTACATCTCTGATTTCTTCCCTCATGCCATCCTTTAGGTGATGGGATGGTGGAGATGAGCTTACAGAGTGTGTGACCAGGAAGGGATGGCAGCACCCACCTGGGGTGGGGCCCTGTGGGGGCTTCCTTTGACCACGGAGCACCCGGGTGGCTGAGGCACCCCAAGGGCTCTGTGGGCTGCAGCTGGCAGGAGACGGACAGGCAGCAGGTACAGAGCACCTCAGAAGGTCACTGCTGCTCCACCAGCGCTCTGTGCAGTCACTGTCCCTGGGATCAGGGGTAAACCACAGCACTGTCCAAGGGTGGGCAGTGTTTGCTGTGCCCATACTGAGCACTCACTGCCAGGCTGGGCAGGAGGAGAGATCCCCTTCCATGGCTCCAAGTCCTAAAGTGTCAGGAAAGAGCTGACACTAATGCAGGAGAGATGTAAAGGTGGAGTAGATCTCTGCAGGTCTGCTGGAGCCTTGTGTGGCTTTTGTGTGCTGTCTCTGGAGAGTTTAGGGGTGAGGAGTGTTTCCAGAAGGGAAAAAGGAGAAGAATAATCTTAATGGAAAATGTTCTTAGTCATAGCAGAAATTTTCACTAGGTGGTTTTTTTTTTCTTTTCTTTTTTTTTTTTTCTGTAACATTTTCTGGTGCTGACTGGAAGTCATGCAGTATTTAAATTCTCTTCATCTTGGGTGATTCACTGAAGGTCAGGTCTCTTGAAGTAATATTTTCTTTCTTATCTTCACCTAATCAATCATGTCACATATAAAAAGTCCAGGCAGTTGTATCAGTGCTTTAGGAAAATGTAACTATATTAGACCAATCAAAATAAACCAATTGCATATTAGAAATTATTTTAAAGTGATATGGCAAGAAAAATACGCACAAGCTGCCAAATAAAGCTGATAAAATAACACTTATTGGTCATTACAATGTGGAGGAAGTTGCAGGGTTTTTTTCTTCTAGGATATTTAACTGCTTGGCTTCTAATATTTCTTTTAATGTTTGCTTTTGCCTGGCAGGAATGTGATAAAATTATGCAAAGCTATGATTCACATAGAACAAATACAGATTGCAAACTATACAATGTTATCCTGGCCTGCTGTTTATAAAGCAATGAATATGCCTACTGACTCTGTATGCTGATGATTTTTTGCAGCCAAGTTTATAGCTGGATGAATGACCTTTACTTTTTCTAATTATTATTTTACACAAGCAAATAATTTACCTTTATAATCATAAGCAGTCATTGAGAAAGACCCTTGGCAGGTGCAGGCATATTGTACTTTTCATATTGTTCAGCCTTTTGCTAGTTGGGATGTGGTTTCTATGCCTTGTGTGCTGCTCTACACAGCAATAGTGTGAGTTTAAACTTAAGGCAAATTATCTCAATTGTATATATATGAATTTCAATAAAATCATGGGCTTTCCTCATTGTGCAATCAGTCCTGTTGGGTGAATGGCCTAATGGTTCTGGTGCAGTCTCTGCTCAAGAGTGGCTGAAGAAACTAGACTTTTCTCATCAGAGCAAACAGTGGTGCCAGCCTTACACAGAGTCTTAGGACTTGGAGAAAATCTGATTGTTTCATGGTCAGTGTGCCCAGAAGGGCACTGTCGCCAGTGGCCAGTTGCTCAGCCATAGCCAGTTAAGCAGAAGCATGTGAAAAGGTTGGCTCAGTTTCTTCACCATTTGAGTCTCTCTGAGCACCTCAAGGGTCAGACACTGTTTTAAAGCATTACAATAGAACGGCAGTGACTGAATTGCTGACAGCATAGCATGCAATCTTGCTCAAGAAGTGTAGTGTTAAGTCTAGAGGTAACATGGGGTAGTTCAGAGACACCTGAGCTGTTTCAGCAATGACACTGAACTTTCATGCTTCAGCTCTTTCTGATACAGCTGCTTGTTTCACAAACAGGTGTCTAAAACTGCTGTGAAAGTCACTTCACTTGCAGACCGAGCAAAAATCTACTGACTTTTCATATAATGTTGTAGTGTCAAGTAATAATGTGCACATTTTGTCTCTTGGGAATTGCAACTTGGGAGCCTGTTGTCTGTGAAAATGAGAAGAGACCCGTGCTTTGAGGGAGCTGGCAAAGAAACCTGCTGGAGGCTGCCCTTCGTTTCTCTGTGTTTTCCCTCTATCACCAGTTGTGCAGCACAGGGACTAATTCTGCCGTGTTTGTTACAGGATTTTCCCCATTTCTTTTCCATCTCAGGAACAAGTTAATTGGGTTTTTTTGTTGTTGTTGTTTTTTTGGTTTGGTTTATGTGTTTGGGTATTTTTTGTTGGTTTTTTTGGTGAATTCCTAGAAATGCCACAAACCCCATTCTTTCTACAGAATCTGCTCTGCATTGCTGCATAAGAGTGACTATAATAGCCATGTGACACGTTGACAAGAGTAATTATACCCAGAGGAGTGGGTAATTTATGTTGGGTAGCAGGTGGTATCATTTCCTGGTTAGTCTGTACCCTAACTTGTTATTATCTATGGCCATCAACAGCTGGAGTGACACCTACAGAGGAGCCCTCGGAGCTCGCAGCAGGAGACAGAGCTGTTCCATTTGACTGCAGATCGAAGGAGTCCCTCCATCCCTCACCCTGAGTGCAACACAACCTTTGATAACGTGGTGGGCAAGGCCAGGCATGACTCATCTCATTGACTCTCCCCTCTTGAGCATGACTTTTTAACAGGTTATGCTTGACAGAGAACGTGTTGCTGCTTTCTTTCGGCCACCATCATTATGCCCCTGACTCACTCATAGATAACAGGCCATCTAAATAGCTGCTGTCCCTAAGGGAAAATTTTTTTATCACAATATTTCTTTGGTTTGGCAAGTGACTTCACTGCTCGTTTCTTTGATGAGCACCCCATTGTTTTGGGAGTTGTACACGCACATAATTAGGGACAGAGTCTTCCTCTGACAAGCTTTTGGCCTTAAAAGAAAAGAAAGAGAGGCATGTGGAAAATGGATATGATGCAGAGGTAAGACTAAGTAAATCACCAAAAAAGGTCAGGCCAAGGATGCGTGACAGAGAAAGGAGTTTATCAGGTTCTTGGAAAGGCCAAATACAGTGACCTAATGACACACTCATCCCTACTTTCCTTCCTCCCCCCCCCCCCCCTTTTTTTTGGATCCCCAAACCTGTTGTGTTGCTTTATTTTCTTCAGAATTCTCATGAAGTGTTATATTCCAGCTCAAGCAATTCATTGCTGTCCTAAAACCGTAGTACAGCCTCCTCAGTCTTGTGAAACTCTCTGGACACCCGAGCACACGTTGAAAATCTAGGTCTATAGTCTTTGATCTTTGAGGGTTTTTTCAGCTCCTTCCATTTCCAGGTTTTAGCTTTCTCACCTCATTTCTTCCACTTCTTCAATCCCTAATCCTTAAGATTCTCACTTTTTACTTCTTCCTTCCCTTACCAGCCTTGCTAATACTGACTTTTTCCTTGTAACTGGTGTCATGAACTTATTTTATCTCCTCTCAGATCCCTTTCCCTTGTGTCCTTCTGTTCATTTTTTAAACATCATCTTCTCTACTGCCTCAAAATTTAACCACTGTTTATATCATTCACTTATTTTACCAAGTGAGTTCAGCCTCTGAGGTCCTGCATATTTTTTTTAAAGCTGTTTACTCATCTGGAATCAACAAGCAGAGTTTCCTTGGTGACAGGTCCAGGTCCACATGTATGATCCTGACTAGAAGGCATTTACAGGAGCTGTCCTCCTGTGTGATTTCTGTGCTGGGAACATTTCCTTTGTAGGGATATCCGAGGTGGCTCCAAACAAGTGCACTCTCTTGGTGTGGCAGCTCTGCCAGGAACCATATATACATGGCTAGAATGCTCAAATTACCCTGTAGGTGGGACTGCAGATGCCTTAGGTGGTTGCAAAAGCTTTACCTTACACTTGGATTCTTGATACTCACCTTTTATAGATGTCATGATCCTTGAGGTGATCCTTCTTTTAATCCATGGGCTAGAAATATTGCTGAATGTGTTACATATCTCATAGGGGGTTTTGAAGATTTTTTTTTTAGTAGAAATGGGGTTTTGTAGATTTTGTTTTAGAGAAATGATACTGTGTTCAAAGATAATGGCAAAGAGCTCACTGTGCTTGTCATAGATACCTTTACTTTTTTCCTTTGCAGTGAGAAGGTAACATCACCAGAGCATTTACTGTATTCCTCTGGCTAGGACACAGAACACTTAGTTTAGTGTCATCTTTTATCCTGACGTTACTTGATTGCCAGTAAGTCAGTGACTGGTACATACTTACCTCGGGCCTTTACGTCCTGAATGCTCTGAAAGAATTTTACAAAAAGTGCTCTAGGACAAGAATATGGGGCACCAACAGCTCACTAGGAGCACAAGTAGTGGCCACTGGGAATTATTCTTCCCCCTGTAGAAGACAGGATGGTGGGGTTCGTGTCCCACTCTTTAAAATAGTGCCTTAGACTTTGTAATGTCCGTGTGTGTTCTTGGGATTTTAGTGTCATGTGCCACTGAGTAGAGCCAAGGGAACAATCTGTGGCTGGTCATTGCCAGGTTTGCCATGAGGGTGAGGTGTATCCTGTGGATGTTCCTGTGCATCTTCAGTTGTGCTGCAGGAAACGTGCTGCTTTCATACAGAAGGGCCTGGACCATCTTTAGGACTGGAGAACTGGAAATAGGTGTTAATTTGTATGAAGTAAACAAAGACAAATGTAATTTTTTTTTTTTTTTTCTATTAGGCTCATTGAGTGGCACTGCCAAAGAAAAAAGGAAATGCAGAGAGATTTCACATGGTGAAATTGCCATGTAAAAACCAAGTTGATCTATTGATGATAAGAAACTGTGAGGGTGATTTTGCAAGTCCCAGGTATAATTCTGGGATTCGTGTTGAAAGCGAAATGTAGACATGCAATGAGGAACCTGATTTTTTTTCTCAGGAGAATGGAAAAGCTTTCTTGGAGGAAATAGCAGAATCTGATTTATTTAGCTTAGCAAAAGAAAACCCATATAGATTTTAGTGACTAAAATAAAGGAGGCAGAAAAATAATTAGTAATAGAGGTGGCTGTAAGTAAATGTGGACCCAAATGACAAAAAGCCATTAGATGAGCATGTTTCTGAATATCTTGCCCAAAGATATTCCCTGGTAAGATGGTAGTGGCAAACAATGAGCCAATTTTAAAAGTTGCAAAGCAGTAATATGAGTTTGCTGCTGCTACTGGAACCTCAATGCAGCATCCCAAGAGAAGCCATTCATTTCTGCATTCTAGTACCATAAACAATTTTACCTTAATTTAAGGAATTCATATTTCAGCACTTTTTATTTTCTGGTGTTTTTTTTTTCTTTTTGTTTTAGTGGATTGAATAATGATCTTGAATTCTACCACTTTAAGAGTTTTCAAGAGTTTTTCTCCCTTCCAAGGTTCCCCAATTTACCAGCAGTAGCTGAATGAGCCTTTTGGTTTTATCTCATATTCTGCTCTACTTTTCATATCAGGAGTACTAATTTGTGTCCTGGAGTCAGTGAAGGCAGCCTGAGTACTTACTGATGGTACAGCTCCCCAGGGGGACCTCGTGTACCCCATCTCGCTGAATTCAGCTCCTATTTGTTTTTCAGCTTACATTTTTCAAAATTTGATAAAACCTGAGGGAATTAGTTGCCTAATTCTTGCAGAATCACAATGTGAGTTGGATGAATAATTTCCTCAGACTTGTTTGAAAATCTCAGATTGTTATTCTAATATTATTCGTACTACTGCATGTGTTTTCAGAGCTAAAAATCTGCAATACAGAAGCTCCTGGAATCACATTAATTACAAGAGTATTCACTTACAGAGTCATTTGTAAACACAACTCATACCTGGATTAGGTTGTATAATTTTTTTTAAAAAGTGAGACTGAATATTAAGAAGCTGAACACACTTGCTTACGTAACAGCTACACATCCTACAGCAGCTGTAATTTCCATAGCACTGAACTTTAAATGAGAGAAGACAAGAGCTGAGACAAAGGACATATTTTGAAGTTTCAGAGTCTGATTTCGTAAATTGGTCAAATAAAGGTAAATGCTATTCATCATAAAGCAGACTAAATTTCTGTCAGGTTTTTCCCCAATTAATGGTTCTTCAACCTTACAGATAAGAATAAGAAGTGTGTATGTCAAGGGAATCATATTCCCTTAACAGGACGGGAACAGATGCCTAACTTGTAAGTTTGCATATCCCTGTTCTATTGGTGTGGGACTTGCCAGTTCTAGGGCCAAAGCAGAGCACTAACTAGTAGGAATGGAATGGAAAAGGAAGGTAAAAAGGTAAAAGGAAGAGATTAAATCAATAAGAAAGGGTTCAAAACACGTGTCTGATGAGTTCTTTCTCACAGATAACATTGTCAAAGAATAAAACTGAGCTGGAGGGTAACATGCTACCTTTCTGTCCAGTCAGTTTGGTAGAAAAGACTATATTTGATTCAAAGCTCTGTAGAGACATCTGAGAGATGCTGTTTTCCATGATGTGCAAGAAATTTTGAAGGAATTAAAATACTTTTAGTTAGCTAGATTATGCTGCATTCTTCTCATTAACAAGGGGAATTTGGCAGAATTTGATAGCCTCTGTCTTTGACTTTTCAGGATATTGCACATCATTTTGTGTGAAAATAGTCCTGGTCTCTTTAAGGGAGGATAAGACAGTGGATAAATTGCCACCATGTGCTAAGAAGCTTTGGGATAAAGCCTTATTCCCCAAATGAGAATTGCTAACAGGAATTCCAAAAGGATTATTACAGCCCTTTGCTTCCCACCTTTTTTGGGGTGATCAAATCTTTGCTAGCTCATGTAGCTTATGAGCATTCAGAAAGGCCTGTTGTAAAATATTCATCACTTAAGTCATATTTTTGATACCGCCTGATAACATTTTCAGATCCAGAGAGTACAACAGCTTTGGTCTGGATTTGGTAAGAGGGTGATTAGTTTTACAACTGGAATTGCTGCTGGAAGTCTTCCCACCTAATTTGGGGTGTTTGTGGAAGCAACCTACTTGAGGTCCCCTGATGTCACTGCAGAGCACAAGACACCTGGAAAGCAGCATTCATATTACCCATATAAGTACTGCTTTTAAGAAGAGTCACTTTTGGTGTTCTTCAGAAAGTTAGGTTAAATTAGACACCCAACTTTCAGCGGGTTGGATTCAGGCAAGAAGAGTCTGTCACTTACAGACAATTCCTTGGAGACCCATAGGGTGAGGGCCAGGGAGCACCCACCACAGATCTACTTGCTGGATATAACCTTGATATAGCTCTCCTTTATTGGAGAAAATTCACTATCCAGACTCTACTTGTCTTATGAATAAATCCAAGACTTATATATCCTTGGAATTTTTTTTTAATTTTTTTTTTTTGTCTCAGTCCTTTATTCTGCACAGAACTCTGCTTCTCAGAGTAAAAGGTTAATGATCTTTGGGTCCAGGCTGTTCCAGGATCAGAGCAGCAGTGTTTTTCCTCGACTGCAGTGGGAGGTGAATTCAGGGCCTGTTTGAAAACCTGGCTTTACATGCAGCTCAGGTTTAGACAGGGGAACCTTGTGTAGTGCAAGTCCTCTGTGAAATTAGGTGACTCTGTGTTGAAAGAGGCAATTTTTTGATTAAAAGAAAAAAATCTGATAAAAGCATGTGTTTGTTTTTGGAGAACAGCACGACAATGTGTATCGTTTTTATCTGTCAACAGCCATCACCTTGTCAGAGTTTGGCTGCTGTTGATTTATTGCAACCTATGCGAATGTATAATTGGTAGGCTGGTCCTCAGATCTGTGAAGGAGAGGCACAAATTTGGAAGCCAGATGTCCCATGGTAATGCACTAAAAGAGAGAGATAATCACCAAAGAGCTGAGGAGCCCTTCAACTCATTACTCTTACATACTCTCTTAGCCTTAAGATTTATCAGTGTTTGTAATGAAAGCGTCTGAAATGAAAACAACTTATTAACTTCTCTAAAGGCACCATCTTCCACTCCCCACAAATAAATCTTTTATCAGGATCTGCACTGCAGGAGTCCCAGCCTTCTAGTCAGAAACTGGGAGGAATTCACTGAGGTACACTATTTAGCAATGCCCAGAATGACCTTGACAAAGAAAAAAGACTTTGGAGGTGGAAATTTCCTGGCAAAATAATACATGCAAGGAAGTATTGCTCTCAACCGAGGAGTTTCAGGGACGATTCTTGGAGCTGCTTCCTCAGGCCTGTTTCTCTGCCAGCACTGAAGGTGTGCAAACTGTGCCTGCAGAGGTGTGGTCTGCCCTCAACCTCTGTATGGCTCAGCTTTTAAGTCTGGGCATCAAAGACGGTTGGATCTGGAAAGTGCATCCTGCACAGGGAGGACAGGGCTGTAGTTCTAGCAGAGCTGCTCTCCAGCTGAGCTGAAGGAACATTACGTTTTAAATATTGATCTGTGCTTTTAATTTGCTATTAATCACAGTGGGTTTCAGAGCATTTGGGTTTCATGAGGTGGCCGTGGCTCTTCAAAGGTGATGCCATTAACACATATCTCATTCCTGGTGTTGGAATGCTGGTTGGCAGAGGGCAGGTTATTGAAAATCTGGGGGCTGCAGAGGACTTCTATAGGGGAACACTTCTGTTGGACAGGAATGTAGGGACAGAAAGGCAGAGCTGTAAAGCCCCTGTGTAAGTTATCATTTGTCTTTTCCCTCTAATTCAGTCCTGATCTGGAGAGAGGGAAAGCGATATGTCATTAGAGGAGTCTTAGTGGGTTCACAGACCAGGTGATGTACATCCCCTATTTGCCTCAGACAACCACATGTACATCTTTCTAATGTGATTAGGCCGTCATACAGGGCACAGATCAATTTATTATTCTGCCTGAGAGCACCATGTTCCTCTTTAAAAAATTGTTACTCCTGAAGTTGGCAATTACTTTAAAATAAATTTACCAAAGACAAAATTGTGCCTCTTGGGTCAGTAAATGACTTCCCTGTTTTTTCTTGAAGAGACAAGGTGTTTATTAAAGACCTCCTTAGTTTACTGTGTTGGGTTTTTCACTTTGAATAATTGTCCAATTAAATATAATTTGGAAGTCCATGCTAACCTACTGCTTGCATTGTGTAAGTAAGAATATCTCTGAAAGATGTGCATTAATAAATCCCACTGAGCCCTATCTCTTTTAAAAAATGGTTTCCTTTGTTTAATTTTTAGAATTCTTTCACAGGGCTCTAAGCCTTACATTTGGAAATGCCGCTGTTTTCACACAAATAATTTATACAGTCCATTCTTTCAGATTCTGTAGAAAACATTTTTATCATTTATTGTGAGATAGCTTATTTTTAAAATTATTTTTAACCTATTGTTTAGGTTTGGAACATGTTTTACAGTTTAAAACTTTACCGATCCTATTTTGTGTGTGTGTGTGTATCTAGGGATTTCTACTTCTAATTTGCAAGGAGGAAATAATATGAAGTTAAGTGGATAAAAGAAAAGTAATTAAATGTAGCAATTAGATGAAGTTCTAGAAACCCAAAATGGAATTGGTCAATAAAAGATATGTAGAAGGATAAAGAGAAATGATGTTTTCTGCTATAACATGCTCCACAGAGATATAGTCATGCCTGGCCTTGCAGTCTGAGCATGAGGCTGGCAGCAGGACCTCTCACTTTGACTCAAGCACAAAGAACATTGATGTTTCTTTATCTAGTAGGATCTAAGTCACTCTAACTCATTTTCTCCTCTGGATATAAGACTTCTACTCCTAATAGGAATATAATGAGTATTGATTAGCTAATCAATGTAATTAATAAAGATTTTTTTAGAACTGGGGAAATAACAAAGCATATGGGGGAAATTTTATCTCATTTTGCAACTCGTAAAAAAACTGCCACAAAATGAATTCTAAAAAAATATTTTATGCTGTTGTAATTACACTTCTAATTGTAATTATGATTGCTCCTACTGTACTAAAAACAAGAACCTATTTTTGTTTTGTATTGCTGTACTAAAAATGTATTTTTGTTTTGCCATAGGTAAGAAAAGACATACACCAAATTGACATTAGGATTGAAATTAGCTGTGTACTCTGTCCTTTATATTCTGGTTGCCTTCACCCTCTAGTGAAACATAAGAAGCTGGAAATCTTATTTGCCTTTCCTAGTCTATCAGTGCACAGAACACCTAATTAATGTTGAGGTCAGTAACACAATCTGCTCTTCCTGGAGAGTTAAGATCCAACAACCATCCAGACACAAGAGTAAACTCCAGCCAAGTGTTTTCAGCCAAAATGAAACAGAAGTTAGTTGGTACTGCCCTCTTCACTGTAACACCATCCATGGGCAGAAGGGTGCATGTATCTGCATGTGCATATAAATACCTGGAGAAATCTGAAGGACATCATTCAGTTCCTGCTGAGATGGGGAGCTGCATAACTTCACTGGAATAGTAGAGTGGTGGACTTTTTTTATCCAGTATTTTGATAATGTAATTCTTTAGAAAGAGTGCTTACGATAAATTAGCTTGGCTGCATCATGGAATCAGGAAGATTTGGGATAGCAGGAGGCCAGAGGAATGTGGCAGGAGACTTCAAAGGAGGTGAATTCCATGCCTGAGAAGTCACATTATACACCTTTTTCTCCCTTTAACTACCCATGATGTGCATGCCCTAATTGCTTGTGGCATTCTATAGGTGAAAAACCAGGTGGTCTTTACTGGACATTGTGACAAAATATCATCCTTGCTTTGAAAAAGGGCCCAGTAATTAGTGGTTGCTCTTATCCAAGCAGTACAGAGCAGTTTGGAGAATGCGCAATAGGATAAAAAGTAGATTTTGAAAGAGCAGTTCTTTGTTTGAGGAGGATCTAAAGAAGAAGAGACATGGTAGCGAAGTAAAACAATAGGTAAAATGATCTCAAAATCAAGAGTAAGAATGTTAGAGCTTCCACAAATTTTTTAAAACATAGATACCTGTTTCACCTTCTTTGCTGCATGCTTACCTATATAGAATCCAAATCATCCATGTTATGTTTTGGAATGATGTATTAGTTCCTAGAACTGTACTTGCCATGCAGCTGGACTCTAAGTATACTCTTACTTCTGCAAGAGTTGTTTCATTTTCCAGAAATAATTTTTTTATGCTGGTTCAGTAGAAAGCAAGCCAAGCAGAGCTCCCCTGAAACTAAGCAGGGGGATTGGCTTAAACTCTGCTCTGATTGTTTTTTGAAAGATGGAACACTGGTGCTTTTGGAACAAAATACTTTCCTGACAGGCACGAGCAGCAATGGCACCCCTTAAAAGCATCCATATCAAACAGCACCTGCAAGGTTTTCATGCATCCCTGCAGTGCCTTGCATCCCAAAGACCTGGTTTCCAGCTGGGGAAAAAAAAAAAAAATGGTAGCAAGAAGTTTGTTGAAATTATGCCATTTTGTGAAATAGTACTTTGGTGACAAATCAGAAAATTCAGACAATTTTTTATCAATGTTTTCCAGCCAGCTCTTATTTGCTCTCTCTCATGAGCAACTTTACAGAATGCAGTGCTTAGTTCATGCCATGGTTACTCAGTTAATCACCAAAACCTGCCTTTCTTCTCAGTTTTCTACATAAGTATCTACTTCACAGGCTTAGTGATGATAGTCTGGGGTTTGCAAGAGTACATAAACAAGACACCATATCTCTGCTCATGCTGGAAAAGACCTGCTTGAGCTGTTCTTACATTAATAAGTTTATCCAGGTTCCCCAAGTAAGCTTAGGTGGATTCTGACAGTACTCCTCTGAACTGAGCAGCAAGTTTCTTCTTGGAAGTAGAAAGTACTTAACTGGTGTTTTAGGTCAGTGACATGCACTAAGGAGGGGGAGCAGAGTCCTAGAATGGATTTTTGTAGGGTTGAGGGCTGGGCCGCAGTAAATTGCTATTATTGACTGTAGATCATCACTGTCCTTCAGTGTGTGGGGTATCACAGAGGTGTGTGGGAATTAATAAAGCCCAGCAGAACTTTTATCAGTGCCAGGGAGAAAGAAATTGGAGTACAGTCTAATGCACCACTTACTTCTCCACTTCAATGATTATCAGCTCTTCAGGACCACTGTTGTGCCAAGCAGATAAGCGGTTTGTTACTGGAGACAAGACAGGTACTTGAAATCCTGAAGATGTGGGTGATGATAATTGTTAGTTTTTAATGACTGGGCCAGCTGACAATTTATAAAATTCTTCAGTTTCTGAATTGGCATAGTCTGAGCTAATCTAGGATAGCTTAATGAAGAAGTGAATAAAGACAAAATTTCAGTTGGTACTCCTTCCATTTTCAGATCCATTTATATAAGGCACTGATATAATGTTAGGTTTGATTATAATTCAAATTACTTTATAATAAATTTAACTTCAAGTACAGACAATGATTAGTAGTCAACAGATGCAGCAGTTTGCACAGCAAAGGGCCAAATGGATGATTAAGTGATCAGAGCATCTGATGTGAGGGGGAGCTGGGATTGCCCAACCTAAAGAAGAGAAGGCTCAAGAGGATTTTACCAATGTGCTTAAATACCTGATAAGAGGGTGTAAAGATGACAGAGACATGCTCTTCTCATGGTGCCAAATGATAGGACAAAAACCAATGTGTATGAATAAATACAAGAAAATCCATTTTCACATCAAAAGAAAAACTCTTACTGTGAGAATGGTCAAACTCTGGCACAGGTTGCCCAGACAGGTTGCTGAGTTCCTATCCTTGAAGATGCTCAAACCCCAGCTGGAAACAGCCCTGAGTAATGTGCTCTACTTGATTCTGCTGTGAGCAAAGCAGGAGCAGACTAGACAGTCTCTAGAGGCAGCTTCCAACCTGTTCTGTTATTCTCTTTCCCATCAAAGGTCAAGTTTCTGGTGTGTAATTCAGTACCAACTGAAGCTGACTGGTGTCTTTACATCAGTTTCAATGATCATGTTTCAGGTCAAGCATGAGAGGAAAAATAAACAATATCAGCAGAGATAAAAACTCAGATTTGGGAGCAGAAGAAGCAGACGTACCAATAAAAATAAATGAACTGTCACTAAAAAGCCTCAAAAAGGTACAAAAAAAGATATCAAAAGTGATGCCAAAGAGGAGCAGAGGTATATTTCTGCTCACAGTGCATCTCTGTTATGACAAAAAAAGCTGCATTCTAGATCTCTACCTATCCAATCTTCTCGGCCTCCTAGGTTTCTTCAATACCAGCCTCCATGCTAAACAACACTTCTGCTTGTGCAGATGACCAAGTGCACAAGTTTCTAGAATGTGGGTTGTTTAAAGAAATTAAGCAAGTATATCTGATAGGGTGCTTTTAACAGTTTCTAGATTTTCAGTCTAGTGTCCATTTTAAGTTCTTAAATTACAGCTAACACTAGAAAAAGAAGCTGAAGTTCCTTTGTTATTCAGACTTACAGTTCATTTAACAAAGCAGCTGAATATGTATTTGCCATTAATAGAGTAATTGTAGGGTGAAGAGTCTGAAGCACAGGTTTTATAAGGAGCAGCTGAGGGACCTGGGATTATTTAGTTTTGAGAAAAGAAGGGTATGAGGAGACCTTATTACTCTCTACAACTGCCTGAAAGGAGATTGTAGACAGGGGGGTTTGGTCTTTTCTTCCTTGTTACAAGCCGTAAGACAAGAGGAAAGAGCCTCATGTTGTGCCACAGAAAGTGTAGATTGGATATTAGAAGAAAATTCCTCACTGAAAGGGTGGTCAAACATTGGAGGAGGTACCCAGGGAGGTGGTACAGACACATCCCTGAAAGTCTTCAAAAAAACCCCAGGTAGATGTGGAGCTTAGGGACATGGTTTAGTGGTAGGTATGGCTTAGTGGTAGACCTGGCAGAGTTAGGCTCATGTTTGGACTTAGTTGTCTTAGAGGTCTTTTCCAGCCCTAAAGATACTGTGATTCCGTGAGTGCCATCATGCTTGGTTGTAGACACTTTTTCAAAATTGAGGATATCAAACTTTGACCTGATACTAAAGTCTAGTCCTAGTTATTAAGAGTTTTTTTAGGATGAAGACTATCTTAAACATCTTTCAGACTTTATAAGTGACCTTCCTTTGTTTCCTATGTGCTGGTGGATATGAAGGTGGCTTTATGGATTTTCTTCCTTCTTGAGGTCACATAGTTTATGATATATGTTTATAGAAGAAGTCATTGGTCCATTTCTAAACTAGTGTTGTTTTTAAGGTATGAATGATGAAACCATGATAAATAACTCAGTCTTTTGCATAAACTTCTACTCTTGGACAGATGTACTTCTTAGATCTACCCATGAAGAGTGAAGAGATTGGTCTCTTATTTTTAATTTATGGAAGTTTTGTGAATCATGTACAGTGTTAACTGCTTTCACACTAAGATGCTTCTGGGAGGGTTATGCTTCACTGGGGCAGCTGAAACTCTGGGTTACTGCTCTCCATGAGAAGTTGAAGGACTTGGATAATGTGGACATGATGGTTTTTCAGCTTGTTGAATGGTTTAGGAAGTGAAATAAGTCAGCCAAATGCAATATTGGGAGGCAGTCAGCACCTGTATGTTCTCTGCCTTGCTGTGCTACCTGAACTGAGAATAAGATTTTTTATCATTATGCTCATAATATTTCTGCTGTCAGCCCATGGACTGGAAATGAGAGACAGATATGTCAGTGGTTAAGAACTGTCAACGTGATAGGGCAGTAGAAGTGGTTGAAATGGCTCTTTGTAGCATAAGGGGAAGCCTTGCCAGTAGAGATTAAGGAAGTATTGAATAATCTTGTAAAACATGGAGAAATGAAACAGTTGTGTCTTCCTATGTTTATGGATTATCTGGGTTTGGAAGTAACACAGGGAGAGCTTAATCTTTTTAAAGGAGACCATATACCTTGTTTTGTTTTGTTGTTGGACAAAAGCTGGGAGCTGATGAGAGAAGTTTAAGTTAGAGGTCAGTGCTGGCACAGGAATGAATTAAGCGTGAATAAAATGGCCTGTAAATAAGATGATTTTTAATCCTCAGAACAGCCTTAGTGAGTGACTGCCACAAATAACTGAAGCAATTTTAAGATGAAACTGGTACACTTGAGAAAGGGCTTTCATCGTGTTCTTTGCTGTGACAGGAAAATGGGCACTCCCTGGCCCAGGGGGTCACTCACAACCATGAGCTCCTACATCCGGGGCTGTTGGGTGGGTTTCTTTCAAAATCCCTTTTTTTTTACGCTTTGCTCCAAACTAGTGGTCTCCTGCTACCATCTGTCACCTGCACCAGGACTAAATTGCGTCTTACTTTGTAAGACATAGAACGTGTGATTGGAAAGTTAATGCAGTATTTGTTCAGTGTATTTGCATTTTTGTGCTTGATGCTGGTAGAAGATACAGCCCTAGATTCCTCCTCTGTGGGCTATGATTCACCTTCATTATAAATATTTCACATCAGCCTCATGCTTAATGATGCTGTTGGAAGCGGGAACATCTGGGTTCTTTTACCAGGTGCTATAGCTGGATCTTACAAGTTGTATGCATTGCTTTTACTGTATCTATTAAAAATTAAAACAGGGGGAAATATGCCTAAATTCTTCTGAACAGCCAATCTTGAAATTACTCTATTAGATTATTGTATAATTCCCACTACTGCGATATTTGAATAACGCCCTACAATATTCATGTGTACTTAGAGGAAATGATGTACTGAGGAGATAAAGGATGTGTTCAAGGTTATACAAGAAGTCTGAGGTGAAAGAAAGCCTGGCTATGCCTCTACACATGTTTGAGCAGTGCACAGTCTACTGGGCATGCTTTCTACTAGAAAGCATGCCAGCTTTCTGCTAAAAATATTACTTTGATCTCAGACTCTGGTCTTTTGGCTCTTAGGGAATCATAATTTTGGTTCTTGAGATTCCTTTTGGTATTTTTGTGAATCCAGAAGATGTGGCTTCCTGCCTAACTACAACTTTTCTGTTCATCATACCTATCTCCTGTTTTTTTCTAAGCACTATGCTATGAGCAGCGTGGTGTCTGTCACAGAAATATTTACACGTGCTCTTTGCAGTGTTTTGTCTGCCCTCAGTGTTCCTGTGGACCTCCTGATCAGTGACTGCATTGAGTGTTCACAGAAAGGGAGAGCATGCAGGTGATGCAGGGCTTAGTGCAAGCCTGCTGGGAGGGTTCTGACTAACAGCATCATGTACTTGGGTGGATATTTTTGGGAAGTATTGTTCTGAGATATTCCCCAAGCTCTATCCATATGGATATCAGAATTACTTTGTGAAATTATGTAATTTGAGGCCAATATAAAATCTGTATGCCAAGAAAGTTTCAATTTCTTCTGCATCTTCCATTTTACGTTGTTCAAAGCTCATTTTAAATTACTGAAAATATAGTTACTGATGCCTAAATGTGCCATTAAAAAGCATTAAGAGCCTGCTGCTGACGATCTTGTTTTCTAAAATTTTATGTGGTTAAACTAATGACCTAGAACTTTCCACTACACCATAAAAGCAACGTGAATTTTATGTGGTGGAGGCTGGGGCAGAGAACTTTGCAGGGTGTATTGAGAACCACTGGAGAAATTGGACTCGTTACAGCTGTGACGGTATAAGGAGGGGATGGTAATCAGACAGTGGTCGGTTTATTATGTTAGCATTGGTTTGCTGGTGCTCACTGCTGATAGGTGTAGCTCAAATCCTTTAACGCAAAACAAAGTCTTTTAAACCCTGCTCTTTCAGCAATTCATTTAACAAGGAGAAGTGCTTTGAAATTAGTCCTTGGATATCGTGTCTTCAATTTACGTCCTCAGTGCAGTTAGCACTTAATATATCCCTTTCAGGAGCAGATTGTCACTGCAAAGTGTCTGTACACAGTCTGTCTAATTCATCCACAGAGGTCCCACTGCATTTCAATTGTGTCTTTTTTGTTGCTTTTGGGAGCAAAGCTTGGGTTGCTGCACATTCTTGCCACCTTTTTCCACTCCACTGAAATCATTCACTTGATTTAAAAAATCCTACACAACTAAATTGATTCAGTAAATCCCTTTTTCATGTACAGTAAGTGGTTTGGTGTAAGGCACAGAAATCTTTCTACTTTTACACTTCCTTTCATTTCATACAATTGTCCTTAGAAAAGTAAGTCTATAAATGATAAAAAAAAATACAAAGTGGAGCCAAGTTAGAAGGAAAAAGTTTTAACTAGCTTTTTTGTCAAGCTTCAAACAATGCTTTCTCTGATTCTTTCTCTTTCTGACCAGTGTCTGTTTACAGTCACTCATTAACTATACGTATTTATCAGGGTTTGCAGCCACTGCTGGCCCATTGATACTCCTCTTTTTAAACAAAAACACCCTCAGAAATTGATATGGTAGCCAAAATGATATTCATAAAAAATTTAAGAAAGAGCTCTCAGCATTAAAAAAAAAAAAAAAAAAAGAAATTTTTTTGAAGGAGCTGAAAAGAAAAAGGTCTTGGAATTACAAGCAGTTAGACTTGGTTTTTTTGCGTAATGACTCCTGGTATCCCACTGTGAGAAGACTTTCCCCAGCTTCTCGTCTGCATTCTTCCTCGTTCCCTGCGGGAGAATGAGTTGGATTTGTCTGCCATATTCACAGCAATCGAGGTGATCCAGGTTGAAAGAAAATCAATAAGATGTGTCCATTTATGCCTCACAAAGGAAGAAAGGTCTAAAGAACAGACATGGGACGTGATTCAAGCACTAGAGACTTAATAAGACTTCTACTTGTGTTTGAAGGGGATGGTAATTTATATTTTACTTTGAACTTTTTTTATGCTTCATAACTATTGGGATTCGGGCTGACATGGGAAGCAAGGAAAAGAAGGTTTGATGCTGTCTTAGAAGACCTAACCCATTTGGGAAGGCCATGCTCAAAAGTTCAAAAAATTTTGTTTTAGAAAAGATTAAAGAGACATCATATCATCGTACTGATTTATCGCTATTGATAAAACTGGTTTAAAGTATTTTGGATTGGGGTACAATAAAAAAAAGTCTTTCTTCGAGAACAGCTGCAAGTTTCTCATTATTGGCTGTCTTTTCTGTGTGTTTGATATAATTTTGCTTAGAAATAGAGGAGCAGCCATAATAGGTACCCTGGTGCCACTTGAAGCTTTGTCAGGGCAGCTCCCCAAAAGTGGTTGTTTTTCTGCTCAGTGTCTGTCACGTTGGCCACCAGGGTCCTGTTGTCGCAAGGGTGTACTCTGTCAGCCCTCAGCAAAAATACTCTCTGCTTTAGCCTACGTTGTTTTTTTTCAAGCCAATCTTGTGGTGTACTTCTGCAAGTGAGATGTAAGCATGCTCTTATTCAGCAGGAATTAGGACCTGTGGGAGTTTCATAAACGAAACCCAAAAAACTTAAAATAAACCAAGGCAGGCTGCAGGCGCTGAGTCTCGTTATTGCAATCTTTTTGTTTTGTGGTAAAAAGACAAAAGTGAAACCAAGCCTTCCTACCAAAGGAGTAAATGGCCTCAAAAATTATGTCTCAGCAAGGCATGGAATAAAAGCTTGATGATCTATGAGGTAGTGTGACTGCAAGGTGGAAGAGGAAGTATTCTTTCTTCTTCTGCTCTTCCAAATATCTTGGCTATGCATTCCCATCAAAATGAAGGCTGACACTGAATAGGCCCCAGATGGAAGATCTGAAACGGAGATGGTGTATCCAAGGAAAAAGAATTCACATTTTGGAGTCTTGACTGTTCTTCCTCAGTAGCCCTTTAAGAAAGTTTCAATTATAAGAGATAGTTCCAAGAGAAAATTTGCACTTAGTGCATTACGTAGGATAAAGTTAAAGATGTAAAGAGGATAGAGACAGATTTAGAGCCATGCTCTAAAAGTATGCTGAGGTTTATCATTACTAAAACTACCATTTTTTCTAAATCAGCCCCTTTTCACTGAATCTTTGGCAGATTTTTTCAGTTTTATCCAACTTTGAGTCTTTTCAAAATAAATTGAAAGGTGAGTTTGAGGGACTTTCAGACTATTAATGGATTTTTTTAAGGCTTAATTGGTATCCAACAAGATTTTAGAGAACACAGCCAAGTGTGCCCATTGCATCGTTAAACGAGCAAAGCTAGCGTTTAACTGAGATAGGCTCCTACAACTCTCCTTCACTTTCAAGAACTGTACTTAAATGGGGTGAGATAAGAATATCAAAGTAGTCCATGTAATGTGCAGTCACAATTTTTTTTAAGTTTCCTTCACGTGTGTTTCAACACATACTGTCGTTCTGGAATGACCACTAATAAAACAAGTAACAAATAAATAAAAGTGTGAACAAAGCAATTGTGCAGCAGTGAATGAAACCTATGTGGGCCAGGATGCATTGCCTGAAAAGGAAATGTGAAAATAAATCCCAAAAAATTGGAAAGGGATTGCAGGGAGCAGCTGACCAGCCCTACACACAGAAGTGAGGTTTTGTGGTTTACAGGCAGCCCTTTTGCCTTAGAGGATCTGAGAAGTGTTTTAGTATTTCATTTACATAACAAAGGAGGTACAAAATCAGCTTTGCATCCAGGGGACTACACAAGCCTGCGATGGGGAGAGGTGTTGAGAGCAAGGATTGCTCTCCAGGCCCCTGTGACAGCAGCCAGAAAAGGCTGCATCTCAGCGAGGTGTTCCACGGCCACTTCGTGTTGGCAAGATGCTTTTCTCAGATGCCTGTTGCCTCTTTGGCCAACACCAAACAAATGTAAATAGCTGTACTGCTTCTTCAGAAAGTCCCACCAGACAGAACCTTGTTTCTTGGCACCTTGTCCTGCTCTGCCTTTCATTTCCTAGGGGATGAAGTGGGTTCCTCTGATACAAAGCCCCAGTGACAGTAAGTGGGAGCCTGAGGTTATTTCTATTGAGGGGTGTTTCCGGAGCTCTTGGCAAAAGTGCTGTAGGCTTGCTGGACCACCCTTGCTTACTCTGCTGCTTTTCACTCTTCCTGCTGCAGCTGGCCTTGATTTCCACACAGGAAACTCTTTGTAAAGAAGAGCTAACCTGTGGTGTAAAGAAATAACTGAAGAAACTGATGATTCGGGGTCTGCAAATTGTGTATTTCTGTGAGCTATGGACAGGTCGACAGAATCTCAACATGCAATGTCTGCATGTCTCCTGCCTGTGAGACATGCAGGCATTTTTATTTGAATGTGTTCGTGGGAGGAGAGAGGGGCTCCTGAAGTGTCATTAGGGGGAAAGAAAGGGGAGTGGTAGCACCATTTCAGCATTATTGGTAGAAGCTGAGAATCTGGAAGCTCCATATAGTTCTATGAACAGATTTAAGTGTATCATTGGTGCTGGGTATTTCATTTTTTTGCTAATAATATTGAAAGGAAGGAAACAGCAGTACTCTGAAAGGACAAAGAGGTCTGTGCTATAGCAAGGTTCAGGCTGGTGCTTCACTTGGAAATGGAAAAGCCCCTTCCCTTAACTGTGCACAGCCCCTATAAAGAGCCAGCCAGCCGTGGTCTTGGCTCTCAGGGATTGCACTGCATTTGCTGCCAAATGTCTCTCCTTCCCGAAAGTTTACCAGAGGGAACGGGGTAAGTAGGACGATATCACAGTTGTAGCACCCCCAGGACAGCTGCCAGCCCTTGGCTGAGCACATCCAGTCTGTAAGGATGCAAGGTGTCTTCAGCTGCCCCTGAGGAGATGCTCCAAATGTCTTTAAAGAATCAGATATTTTGGTATTTTGCAATGCAGGGTTTGCCATGCTGACGTCCTGCTCCATAGACAGAGCTCCCCATTGCTACTACCACTGCAAAAAGGAAACATAGAAACTTATTCAAAAAAGCATGCACACAAGGAAAAGCAGGTTCATTCCCTGCCCAGGCATTTTCAGCTTCCATTGAAAGCTGCCTTCGGTTCCCTGCAGAAAACCTTGTAGAGTATTCACCCTGGAAGGCAGCTATAGGACTATGTCTTGATGGTGACCTCTGGCTGTGAAGTTGGTCCTGAGGAAAAATTCTGAAGTAAAATGCAGTGCTTGGGTTTCATTGCTGTATTTCTTGACTTGGCACAGCATTTCTTCCCAAAAGTTGCAAAAACTTTACTGAAAAATGATGAATGGGAGATACTAAAAAAAAATAAAATAAAACCCCAGGCCCCAAACCCCCCAAACTTGAAGTAAGTGAGCTCAGTTCTCCTTCACAGAGGAACTGTGAGAATTATTCTTTTTTATTAAAAAGAAATTCTCATTGGAATGCAAATTTTGATTTTGATTATCTGTCACGGCCTGCTTTGAAGTTTTTCAGACAAAAATAAATATCTCCATAACAGAGAGGATTATAGTAGTCTTGTTTAGAATCATCTGACTAAGAGTGACATCTAATCTCAGAATATATAAGGTTTTGAGGCCACAGAGACTTTAAAAGAGCTTGACTCTCTTATGTTTTGTAAATTTTCTATAAATGGTTTAATAAGGTTTTTAGTTCAGCCCCCAAAAAACAAGGACTAAAACATTTCCATCAACCACATTGTTGAGGAAATATAAAAGAGACATAATTCAATTTAAATAAAGCTGTAGCTAGGTTATATCATCCTTATCTCGGTAAAAAGTATTTTCTTTTACAATCCCCCCAAAAATAAATAAATATCTGTGACGCGGCTTTGAAGGCTTCGCTTGGATAAATCAGGTTTTGGCAGCTCTGTAATTCATGAAACAATACCTCCAGCTCCACTGGAATGGGAGTGGGATGTTTCAAGCTTTATGATTCTCTTCAATTCTGGAGCGTTAATGGGGCTATTTGTAAAGAAAGAAATATAATGAGTTATCACAAAACACAGCAAGGACTCTAGAAAGGGGCAGCCTCCCATCCATCACCCATTCTAGCGTACTCACAAAAGAACAGGGCCAGAAATCTTGTGAGGACGATGGGGAATTTTGCTTTTACTCTAACCTGACTTTCACAAATTGTGATGGGCCTGGAACATTATTTTCTTTACAAAATGACCCCAACCCGATCCTAAATTCAACGTGTGAGAGTGTGTGACACAGGTTTTTGTGGAGATTTTTTTTCCTACCTTCCTCTACTTTATGCTTTGGGAAGACATTTTCTTAATTAAGATTTATTTATGAATATAAAAGCATTATATTATTTCTATCTGATATAGTGGCTAATTCAGGATGCTGACATTGCTGTATTTCTGTGGCACCTTGTGGTAGGGCTATTAGTAAAGTTACCTGTCATTTCCCTTCTCTTCTCCTCTATTTTGGAAGTTTATTACTAAGCCTTGAAAAGTTCTTCTGGGTTCACACTGCCATATGAGTTGGGAACTTGAGAGCAATTTTATTTTGAACCTTTTTAAACAAAAGGCAAACCTACATTGAACCGTGATTTTGGTGTTTTTTTTTATTTTAAGTGATGGAAGCACAAACAGAACCAAAATCTTATCTGGTATGTGCTGTGATGTATCTGCAGTCCTGTCCTCTCTCATCACACTCAGAATCCCTAATGAACCCAAAGAAGGTTTGGAGTGAATATGGTTTTTAAGAAGGACTGAAGGTTTTGCCCCAAAGATAATGAGATAATTAATGTATTTCAGAGTGTAGTTCAGAGACGGTGAACAGCTCGGAGTAATGAAATGAAACACGCATACCAAAACAAAGGGCACAGCAGGAAATAGTCTGAAGTACATGATAATCAATTTTCACATTATAAGCTTTTACATCTCTCCTTCCATATATCCCATTATAACAGGGCCTGTTGCTTATTAAAAAGGAAATTGAGATGTCACTAACTGTGGAAGAGCAGATCCTCAGGCAGTAGAAATCAGTCTACTGCACTGAAGTCACTCATGCCGACTGTGGATCTGACTCAGGATCCTTTTGGTGTGATAAATCAGTTTTAATCTGCAATCTAGAAGTTTCACTCTTAAAGCTTTATGTGTTTTGAAGGTTGGAAGACTAAGGGAGGGGTTTTTTTTAATTTTGCAATGTAGATGTTCTTACTAATAGCAGAATATTTAGGAAGAGCAGAAAGAGCGCCCTGCCTCCTTCTGATGCTCAGGGGGTGATGCTGGAGTGGGACCTCTCCAGAGGACCTTATTTGCATACTCTACACTCCCCTTCCCATAGGAACAGTTCCTTCAGTAGTGTATTTCCAGAGCCTAAGAGTGTCTCGGTTGGTACCATCTGGCAGACATTGGCAAGGGAAAAAAGACCTTATAGCTCTCTCAGCTTGCCTGTGGGAGAAATTGTCTGTTACATACAAGGAGGTACATGAGGGAGATATTGTTTTTGCAGCTGAAGTGTTTTTTCCATCTGAGCATGGTAAAAACTTGTGAATTTCTTGCAGAGTCCAACGTCCTAAATATATGCACTAAGCCCTTTATAGGAAATGTAGCTCAAAGACTTTTACTGCAGCATCTCTCTGTGTGAGATTCTCTGAGCTGATGCCCCTTGTTCCTGCTTCAGTAGCTTCTCCCCAGGTTAAACCAGGAAGCAGAGGGAGGCATTAAGCCACTTACAGCAATACAAAGGTGTCCTGAAGAGTTTTAACATTTTAGTAAGGTGCATCTGAGGTGTGACCCTGTGCAGTGGTATCTGGATTGTCTTGTTCTAACCTTGCTTGGTTGTCCTCCCAGCATTCACACCAACTTTGCCCTTCCTTTTCTGTCATGCAACAGGCACAGCCAAACCATTGTAAAACTTCTGCTGTGACTCCAGTTCTTGTAGGACAGTGCTGAAGCTTTTGCTGCCCAGGGTGTGATTAGGTGGCATGCTCATTGATCTCCTGTCTCACAGAATTCCTGCAGATCTACAATCCTGACCAGTATATTTTTCAGTGATGAGTCCCGTGTGTTTTCCAATGAGAGAATTATTTTGAAACCTGGGCTTTATGGGATTACGCCTTCTTGCAGTAGACAGGTGTATCAAGCCATACATGATGAATGGCTTATGTGCTTTGACTCGTTAGCTATCCCCTTAACAATAATGAAAATAGTCCCAGCTGGCATTCACCTGGTTCATGGCTTCATAGACGTAAGGGAAATTCACACATGAACTGAAAGGTTATGGCCAAGTATTGAGCATGCTGCATCATTTTGAGACAGCAATTTCACCATGTGCCATGAGACCAAAAGTGTGATAAAAACCAATGGGAAACACTTGGTTTGACAGCATCATGAAGCAGGACTTGAGGGGCCAGTGCACTGAGGTCTGTAGATTTGCTGGCAATAAAGTGCTCTGAATGATTCTGTTTGGAACTCTGCAGAAGGATATAACCTGTCTTCCACGGCCACCAAGGCCTGCTGCTCTGGATGGGTGAGATGACCTAAACTGACTCTTCCTACTTCAGAGCAGCAGCATGAGAATTCATCTCCCTTCTTGCTAGTGCCAAAAGGCTACAGTTTGCAAAACTGAGAAATTACACAGGTTCTGAGACTGTGGAGTATTGTACCAGTCTTCATGCTGTCTTTTATTTTTCCTTCAGGAAAAGGAACGTGGAGTTGCTTGTGGAATCACCAAATTATTTACTGTCCATCTTTCTCTCCACAACTAAACAATGTATGCTGGAGGATTTTTGCAGTTTTGCTACTGACACCATACTCAGTACAACCAGCTAAGCGCAAATGCAGCTTCTAATTATTTTAGGGGCTTTCTTGTCCACAGCATCTCACTGACCATTTTCCCAATCAAGGTGAGAAGGGTCTAGTCTTGTTACAGTATTGAAAGGGACTCAGAACAATAGTGGATCCTCTCCTGTGTCAGAGGAAATGGGGGTGGCTCTGGTTGCCAGCAACCAGCCTTTTAGAGGTAAAGTTATAAAAGGTCTAAAATACTTCTATCTGCAGTGGCAGAAAAGTGAGGCCATATGCTGAGCCACCTGGTTGTACAGAGGAGCTGCTTGTAAAGCCCCATGGCCAATGAAAGGAGATTGTTCAGGTGGCTTTGGGAAGGAGGCAGACAGGATTGCTTTATACATTATACATTTCTCAGGCAGAGGAAGCATATTAAGCCTACTGAAGAGGGAGTTCCAAGTCAAAGTTTTATCAGTCACTTGTGTGTGTGTATATATATGTATGGTGCAACTTCTCCCCCCTGCCCCTTGCCTTGGGAGAAGAAGTTTTTCTCCTTTTGCAAGTTCTAAGGTACTTTCAGGGCCACAGAGAAAAACCTTGTGGGATAAGAAATGTAGACATTAAATGCAGAGGATATTCCACTTCCTTTGATTTATGGGGACTAAAATGTAACTTCTGGCTGCAGCAAACATTTTGAGACAATTGCACAGTACAGAGGGGAATAAGAAAGTGCTCTATCTCTTTGCCCAAATGCTGAGAGATTGAAGCTTCTTAGAGATGCTGTGTAGGAGTTGAGTCTAAATCGTTTGGGTTTTTTTCCTTTCAGACTTTGATTGTCAAGGTTTTGAATCTGGCCTCCATTGTAGCCCTTATGTTGTCTCTGCAGAGATCACAGCAACACTCCCAAAGCCAACTCGAGCAGCCCTTTGGGGAATGTCCTGCTGTTTGGTGCTTTTCCAAACAATGCACAGCGACTGAAATGGCTTTTTTCTCCAGTTCCTTGTAATGTGCCTCTGTCCCCTCCCACAGTGTGATAGATGACACAGATGAGTGTGTTTGAAGAGGTGTTTTAGATAAGGTGCGGGTGGGTCACTGAACTCTGGGCTCAGGCAAAGAATAGTACTCATAGTTGGAGGCTGGGCACTGCTCTGGTTTGTTAGGGACCAGGTGAGTCCTGACACACACCAGGCTCAGACACAGCTCCATATCAAGGCCTTGCCACCTAATGAAATCTCAATTCATGATCTAGACCAGCAGCACTTAATAAGTCTCATATATTTAGTCTGGGGAGGATTTCATCCTGGTCACCTGTGCGTGCTCGTTCCTTGTCCTTAACTTCTCCTCAAAGGGGCAAAAACTACTCAGAAGCACCTCTCAGGCTCTGAATGCTGAACAGATGCTGCTGCTTCTCCCCTGCTCTTGGAACGTTTGCCCCCATGTTGTATGTGTACACTCAGAGAGCACACAAAATAATCAGTGAGAGTGCTGTGGTGCAATCAGAAAGCAGAACTAGGAAATGCTTTTCAGCTATATGGAGGCAAAGAGAGGTTAGAAGGAGGAGCAATGCATGGAGCTGGTTCCAGAGACATGGGCAGTTTGCACTGTTCAAGGAGTGACCAAATTGTTCTGTGGCAGCAAAGGCTGCATCTTCCTTGCAGTTTGGGGAGAAGCAGTGGTACCACTCAGCCTTCAGAGGAATGAGGTCAGCTAGAAAAAGCCTACTCAGGGTGCAGAAGGGAAAAAAAATCCATCTGTCTGAGTAGCCTTAATAGGGTCTGGGGACCTGCCACTCTGTCAGACTAATTCTTGGCACAGGGCTGGTGTTGCCAAGAGCTCCGTTTTCCTTCTGTCTATTGTTGCCAGGAGGATAGAGGGGAGATAAGGGCCGAGCAGGGCTCTGCGTTAATGGCCCTTCCTTAGTGTCTTTCAGTTTAGCTTTCACTGACCGAGGCCCCCAAAGTACTTAGCATGAGGAAAGTTTTCAAAAGCATGAGTAATTTAGGAGATTAAAAGGCATTTTCAAAAGTGTCGACTTTTCAAAGTGCCTAATTTCAAGGGACTTTCAATGAGGTTTGGGAATCTTAAATCATCTGGTTGCTTCAGTGAATAGCACTGTTGATTGCAGTGTAATGCATCATCAGCTGGTACCCTGCTCGTGTCAGAGGTCAGTGCTGAGTGATTCTCAGGAGGGTGTACAAATCCCCACGGCTGAGCAATCCAGGGAATTCCGTCTGCCCCTTCCCGGAGGTGGCTTTGAGAGCACTGAGTTCTTCTGAGTTTCTGCGCTAATTGCACGGGGATACTGTGGGAGGAGTTCAATTAAGCTCCCTTTTAAACTACATTTTCATCAGATTTTAGTGGCATGTGCCAGTAAAATCAAGTTTTGTTCTGTCCAATTTGCCACCTTTTTTCCCGTTTCTTATTTTGTTGCATATAACTCACTCATGTTTTCTGTTTTGTGGCAGGAGGCTCTCCATAGCTATGAATTCTTATTAACATACAGAGATATAATTTAATGTATGAAAACTCTCTGTGTAAAAATCCTAGATTTCCTGTGTTTGCCCTTGGTCTTGAAAAGGGTCCTGTAAGGGACTAACTCAAACCCCTTGCTGAACTGTAGGCTCACAGAGGGAGAGATGCACATGTTTGGGAGTAAGAAGGGCTCAGCATTTGCATTTGGATGCATGTCTTAGGGCTTCAGAGCGCTTTAGACTCCCAAGTGGAGCAACTTCGAAGTTCAAAGCGGTGTGATTTTTTGGCAGGTTTTTTCCCTAAGACTTCTTCAGGGCATGAAATATTCTGCCCTCAGTGCATGTACATAACTCTCATTGGCCTTAAAAGAAGTTACATGCCTACATCAAAGGAAGGATTTACCCCATAATGATTCATCGTGAGCCTGACAGGCAAACACAACAGTGGAGAGCTCACAAGCCAAAGCTCCTGAGCTACGGGGACGACAGAGTTCAGATCTCTGCCAATCGGCCACATTGCTTGCTCTGATTTTCAGCAGTTTTTAATTTTTTAAGTTGTTTTAGTGGGGATCAAACCATGTCTTCTTATCCATCTGGTAGAAGAAATGGTAGGGCTCGAGCAGAGGAGATAGCCCCTTTAACATCTTATGTGGGAGTACACCAGGGTCAAATTAAATTGTGGTGCTTTTTTGCCTGGTAAGTGCATCTCCCTCTCCCTGGTGCTACACTGGAGACACAGAGTCACAATATTTTAAAGCAAATTAGAAAAATACCTTTTTATTAAATGTGATTGCAGAAAGTCCTGGGAAGGAATGTGTTAATGACTGGTGATTGAATGTAGTGGTTTGCAAGCTCTAAGCAGCTTTAGTGTCTCCTACCACAGCCCTGATTTAAAATTCATAAATGCTAATCCTCCATAATTTACGGTTTAAAAAGCAGCCCCACTCACAGGCCCTGTGGCTACAGCTCTGTCAGAGTAATTATGCCGCCAAGCTGAAATTGGACTACTAACTGAGATATTAAACAGGGTAGGAAATCCTCTTCCCTGGCAGCCTACCCAATTATTCCAAATAAGCAAACAGATTAGTGAGTAATTTTCCAGTTAAATCTGGTGATTGGTGCCAGAATTGTATGTTAAATATTCAGAAGTAAATAGATTAAAGATGAAATGTCCCCTTTTCTCAAGCTTAATTTAGTGTGTATATTAAAACTTTTTAGGGGGGGAAAAAAAAATCTCCATTGAAGTGCAATACATTTGCTTTGAAAACAGAACCTTTCCTGGCTTGTTTGCACTTGGGGCAGCGCGTTCATTAGCTGGGGCACGTTGTGCCGAGGGAACCTCGTGCCACATTAGCCACAGTATCAGTCCTGCTGTTCCTTTATCCCTCACCTTGGAGGAGCCCTCCTGGGTGGCAGCGCTGTGAGGCTGCACGTGGCTCTGCTGGGGACCATCAGGACAGGTTCCCAGCAGGGTGCTGGGATACAGGGTGCTGCCCATCCCTATTGGCAGGACAGGAGGGGATTTGTAGGGATCCACAGTAAACATGGGCATTTCTCATTCATTCTGAGTTTGTTTCTAAATTCAGCTTGGATTTCCCCAGTGATCTGCCCAGGCTGGCTTTTTTCACCTTTCCAAACACTCCTTGTAATACAGTGTTTGGCTGGGACATGCAGTAGAGAGAAGATGGGGGCAAAAGGAGGGAAAACATGGATTGAATGCCCAACACATACAACTCCTATATACACAGGCAAGAGGCAGGGGAGGATGTGGGGCAGCTCAGCTGGAGCAGTCCAGGAACACAAGCAATAGGTCTGTCCCTCTGCTGCCCTTCCACCATAGGTTCTGCATGGTCATCTCAAGGAGCTGTGCCCTAACTAGAGAGTCAGGCAGCCCTCAACAGCAGAAGGGAGCTGCTCTGGAGAAGTTGAGCTGACATTGAACCACTCTAGAAAGTGACTGTGGCTTGTAGCACCTCTCAGGAAGCAGGACCAGCACCTCTCCCCAGAAGGGCTGGCATGGTAGCTGCTGCACAGACCCCGGGATGGTTGTTTGCTGCAGGGACTATGGTGGCAGACCCTGGGAAGGCCAGGTGGCGTGCACTGCATTTTTAGGACTCCAAAGTTCTGTCTCAAAGTGAGTCTGAAGGAAATGTTTTTGCATTCATGGATTAAAGCAAGGATTTGAATTGTTGGAAACACGCATGCACATTTCAATATGCAAGAGCACTAAAGGGAAGGAAGCTGCATTTGAGGAACTGGAATTGTTTTAGCACCTGGTGGAATTTGCTTTGAAGGATCTCAAAAAAACACTATGAACAATGTTTTATGCCATTTCTAGTGGGTTTTCTTTCCAGTTGCTAAAAGCTTGTCATGCTGAGGAAGTGAACAGTCCTCTTAGTTGGCAAGTGAAGTGGAAGGAGCAGCACCTGCTCATCAAGAGATTGAGGTACAGTAGCCTTGGGGTCAAAGAGCTTCAAACCCTCAGTGTTAGTTATAACTTGGTATCCTGGGCAGGTGAGAGGACCAGTTCATTCTTCGGCCTGAATTAAATATTTTCAATGTTTTAAGTCCTAATAAATACACTCTCTAGAGTGAGAAATGTAGAGTTTTTATGAACTTGCCAGTGTTGACTGCCATGCAGTACAGGAGGTACATAATCTCCATCCTTCCTGAGAAGTTCCAGGGTTTGGTGATGGGACTGCGTCCCTAAGTAGAATAACCTGTTCACAAAAAAGGCAGCAGATGTTAGGCTTGACAGGGATTTAAATCAGCCCCCTCTCATACCTGGGCACAGTGGGCTGAAGGAGGCAGAAACTTCCTAGCCATTGGCCCACAGATTTGCTTTTCCACTGGGAAGTGCAAAAGCTGCAAGTAGGTAATGCTGAACACATGCCTAGAAAGGATTAGCTGAACTCTTGCACATCCCAGAGGCTTTTCCTTCTGCTGCTTCCTCCCTGGAGAGGCTTTTTCACCTCAGCCCTCTGCTGGAATGTGCCTTAAAGGCATAATCAAGCTCATAAAAATTAAGTGGTGTGCAATCATCAAAACAAAAGGACCCTAACTAAATTTTATTCAATAAATTCTCTAGAATCAATCCATTTGTGGTTTTATTAATGTCAGAACTCACAGCATAGTTTCCCTTTCTGTGTTTCACGAGGCTGTAGGGGCTTTTGTTAAGGTTTAGGTTTTTTCCACACCACTACACATAACAGCACTTTGGCTTTGAATTGAGCAGAGTTAAAGTCAAAACTACAATTTAATTTTTTTTTTTTTAGCTTGTGAACATCCTTTGGATCAAATCTAAAGCTTATCTGTTCAAAGCTGGAATGATGAATGTGAAGGGATCCAGGATGAGGAGAGAACCCTGTGAATGCCAGGCAGTCAGTTACATGACACTAGTTTCCTAAGAATGTACAATTTCTACCTCTCTGATAAGTTCACTCGGTAGTGCTAAAGATGTGTTTTCTTGATTATTCTTATACTAATGGTAAGAGGATGGGAGGATTTGTGGCATCCTGTCTGCACAGATCCTTTCCACACACCCTCACTGCCAGAATGCTGATGGTTCAGCATGCGCTGCACATTTCAGACCTTCCCTGTGCTGAGGGAGAGTCGTGAGCCTTGCTGCTTCAAAGTACTCCAAATGTCAGTGCATTCCAAGTATCTCGTGTCTGCTGCCCTGTCCCTCTTACCCAGGGATTTTACAGTTTTTCTCAGTATGATAGAAGTCACATGAAGGATGCCATTCTCAGGCAGGTTTGTCAGTTGGGTCCTTTTTAGCAGAGGCCACATGAGTCTCCTGCACAGTAAAACAAAATGTTTTCAGTTGGTTCCTGATTCTCTGAAATGTTCTCTGGATGTATATTCCTTTCAACTTGCCTGTTAGATCTTAGTGGTCTGCCTGGATTTGTGTACATTTGGTTAATTGTTCTAGAGGTGTGCAAGGCCATCACATGGGAGCTAGAATGTGAGTGAATGTGAAGAAAAGAGCTGGACACAAAATTTGACATGATGGGATGGTCAAGTATCCATTCACCAACTATAATTTATATTCCTGCCTCTGTGAGTGGCACTTTCTGAAGACTCTGAGCAGTCTGGGTTTTTCATACTGGTTTTGCCCATTTTATTCACCTACTATTTAGTGAGTGATGAATTTATTATTAGTCCCTGGTTTTGTTTATTCTTGATTCCCAGAAGCACAGTGTTTGGTGGCCGTAACCAGCAAATTCTCTGTAGTAAAAACACTGATATTTGTGCCCTTAAAGTTGTCTACATGCATTCCTTTTTTGAAAAAACTAAAACCTTTCTCATATGCTTGCTCAGTGATATCCTGATACAGTGAGTTCCAAAGGTTAATTATATGTTTTGCTCGAAGCTACTTCACTAACAGGGTCCTCAGGATGAGGGTTGCTGACCCTTTTAAGCCAGTGAACAAAGCAAACAGCAGAACAACCCACTGTTAAGGCTGTTAGCTTGTGGGTGGCTATTTGCCTTTTTTGGCTCCTTTTCATCAGGCCAACCTTCCTGAATCAAGCTTCCCCTCAAGAAGGTAACCAGACAGTCTCTGCTGGCATCATGGAAACAGAGATGAAGGCAATGCTTTCATTCTTGATTATCCTAAGTGTCCGTATTTTGGTTTTGAGAAGAGGTTGTGCCACAATCAGCTTTCCCCAATTTTTGGGGCCCCTCTGGCTCTCCCCTGGAGAGGCATGTACAGCCCTGCCCTGAGTGGGCTCAGCTGAGGTTTAGGAATGGCTGGGGGGCAGGCCTGAACTCCATGTGGCCATTAGTCCACTAATGCATTCCCTCTCTGCTGTGTTTTAAATGTTTCTAAACGTGAATGGAAGTAGGAATCATTTTGGGGACTTGGATTAGAATGCCATGAAAAAGAGTTCCTTAAAGGAATGAAGAGCATGTAATTTAATCTGTGTTTGTAGCATTTAATCTTAAACCCCTGCTATCTTATGTATTTTATGTATCTGTTTCCCTGAAGAAAGCAGATAAGGGCATCCCGTGCTTCAGCAGCTCCTGCCAGTGACAGTGAACCTGAAATGGAACACGTGGTTGTAAATAAAATACAGGTGGTCAGGACACACTCATGTTAGCTAAGGTGTGCCAGTGGCACTGTGAGGGTTTTCAGGGAGCCTTCAGGAGGTGGGATCAGCAAGGGTTTCCAGTCTCTCTGGTGACATTACCTGGATGCAACGACAGCTCAGACCTCGTGGCACATGTGGTGTGTGCAGGAGTGCAAATCTTGCACTTTTACACTCCTTCTGTCATTACAGGAGAAAAAAGTTTCTGGAATAGCTTTTCTGAACACGTGGCCAGTCTCAGCCAGGCTCTCTTTCTAACATACATGATCTGAAAGATCATTCAAGAGATGAACAGATGTTTGTCACACTGAAGAGACCAGCTTCATATTTCTCCTTGAAACAGTCCTCTGGAGCACTGTTGTGTCTGAAGGCTGATGAGGACAGGTTTCAGGCTCGTGTATCTCCCATTTCAGACATCCCACTGTCCACCCAGGAAAAGAAACCAACTGGTAGTTCTCAATTACCACATAAAATTTACAAGGAGAGATGATATCTCTTAAATAACTGGGTCCCAGACCATTTAGGGCACTACAGACTTCAATCAGTGCCTTGAAATGTATCTATAAGCAAATAGAGCCAGGAGTGTTTTGTGCTATTAGGCCACTTCAGCAAATCACTTAAGCATTACTTAACACATGCTAAGTCTACTGCACCCAAGGCAAATTCTGGATATGATTAACTCTTTGTCCATAAAATGTCCCCCTCTGGATAATGCAGAACCACTTTATGGCTCAGGGTGATTGTGTGTCTGTCTGTCTCAATGGGAAAAAAAAACCCCTGGTGGTAGAGTGGTTGTGCTGTACCTGTATTGTTTGTGTGATTGGTCTGCTAAGTGCATAAATCTCAAACAATAGAATTTTGTAATGTACAGTATAACAATTGGCAAGTGTTGTACATTTATTTTCACAAGTGAGGGAGTGACCCATAACTCACATCCATCAGAGTCTATGAAAGCACAGCTCACTGTAGTATGGCAGGCAAGGAAATCATTCATACATGGGATGTTATTCACTTCAACCTTTCCCCTTTTCTGAAGGCAGTCAGGATCTATATGTCTACTGCTGCATGCTCTGTGTGCTGGCATAGATGTATGATGGCATCACAAAAACTGGAAGGGGAAGAAATGAGATAGGAACAGAAAGGGGTGTGGGCAAATGTTGTCTGAGCTGATAGAAATTTAAGTGGTCAGGCTTGTCAAGGAGAAGGAAAACTGCAGGGCTGGAGAGTGACTGAGATTAGAAGTGACTTTTAGAGAAATAGGAGCTGAGATAATGCCTTTCAGCTCAAAAAACATGGGTGATGGCACAGAGTGGGCATGGGAGAACTGGAAATTAAAACAGTACATAAAATGGAAATGTATTTGATGTAAGGACAACAAAATATGTATCATCCTTTCAATTCTGGTCTGGTTCCTCTGTCATTATTCCCAGATTTAATGCTATACCTTTCAACAGGACCTGTATCCTATAGCAATTTCTGTGAAAAATCCCCTTCACAAAACGGCCAGAGAAGCTGAAGAGAAACATTAATATTGGCACTTCATCAGTTCTTGGCACCTACCTGCTTTTACCAGGCTTGCATTCCCATTGTGCACTCTGCAGAAAGTCTGTGTCTTTTTCTCTGTGCTGTAGGAATGGTAAAAATGGCTTTAATTAGTTGTATACTGACCACACCAAGCTGCCTACAGAGGCTATGGTCTGACATTTCTTTGCTAGAAACAGTGCACAGCAAGATGAGCTCTGTCCCAAATTTCTGAACAAGCAGGAGAGGCAAAGGAGAAAGAATGGTTATTTCCCACGTGGAATGATTTCACGAGTTTGCCAAGGGACATAGAGGAATCATATGTTAGAAGGAAGAAATGTCTTTGGATTTCCCAAACCCCAATTTCGCAGCGTAGCTGTAAGATACACTTCCTTTGTACTTGCATCCAGTTGTAGCAGGGTTGCCATTCCATGGCTTATACTTGGATAGATGGTTTGGGAGGTCTCCTGGGAGATGGCGAAAGAGAAGGCTGCAGGTTCAGGTATCTCAAGTAGGAGAGAAAAAGTTTCTTGGTAGACAGGTTGAGAGCTGCTGGCTTGCTTTTAAGAGTAATCATTCTGCAACTTCGGACAGGGCTTAGTTCTAGGTTTTACTCTGCACTCAGGTCCTAGCCTGTGGCACATGTTACAGGTAATAAGCCAGCACAGCTCAGACACAAGGGATCTCATATGCCACACAGTAGGAGCAGGGGGAGCCCACATATTCCTGACCTTGATGCTGAGGCACTTTTTTTTTTTTTTTTTTTTTTTTCCCTCAGGACCGACTTCCTTTGCAGTGACTGTAACCCTTTTGTCATCTGTACCGTGCTCCCCTTTGTCATTGCACTGCTGGACTCACATCCTTGAACTCAGAGCACAAAACCCCCTCTGGTTTTTTAACTGATGGTTTGTTTGTTTTTCCTCTTTGGTCGATGCTGGGATCAGTGATGTCAACTTGTTCTATTTGCTTTGACAGGAAAATGTTTTCAGAGTTCATTAGGATGGCATCAATTCTAACATTTGGCACACGAACATTTGATGACCTTCATGTGGGGGAAGAAATATGTAGGCAAAACTTCCATTAGTTTGAAAAAACACTTCCACTCCATTCCAGTTCCTGAACCACAGCTTCAGCCAGAAGTTTTGTGCAGTCCCTGTTTGTGATCTCCCAGTGGGCTCCAAACATGGAGACTAGAACTGTTTGGAACCACTTCATAGGAAGTCTGGACTGAGGCTGCAGTTGGATACAGCTCTGCACTCACCTGTAAGGCAGGTGCTGCCAGCAGCCAGGCTCCTTGGTTCTGCTTGGCTCAGCTGGTAGGGTCAGCCCACTGCAAAGGCAATGGCATCCTATGCCTCCAAATGCACAGCTTTGCTTTCCTGATAACTCCCCTCAGCAAGATGATTTCATTTGGACACTTTGGGCTCATTTTCACCAATTACAGGGCTCATTAAAGAGCTGGACTGACTGGCATTGCAGCAGCTGAACTCTGGGCTTATCCACAGAAAAGGAATAGCAGGTGTTGGCTCTTCCCTCCTCGGGGCCACCTGCCCTGTGCTAACAGAGCCTCTGAATGGGAGGAAAGGAAAATGCTCCTGCCTTCCCACAGCCTCTAACAGTGAGGGGCCAAGAAACAGCAGGAACTTTTGCAGTGAAGGAACCTCTTCAGAAGTAGCTGGCCTGAGTCCACCAAATTATTCTCACTGACCACAAGAGTTGCTGACAGCCTCTGGCTGCTGTCAGCCAATAGGTTCAGCAAGGACCAGGTAGGAAGTGAGAGCCCATTTTTTGGTCATCATTTGTCCTTTGAGCCTTCCCTCTGCCTTAGAGCTGTGTAAGTCCTGCCAAAGAGCTCTGCTTTTCCTAGTGCCTGTCTCCAGCCCTTTCCTCTGACCTATCTTAGCTCTTATTTGCTTTTTCTTAGGATTCACTGTGTCCTTATGTTTTTCTCTCATATCCTGTAATCAAGTGAAAGGTGTCTCTGTGGACAGAGGGGATTTGTACTCAGCCTTTGTTTGCTCTTTCTTGACAGTGCTGCCTGCTGTAAGAAAAGCCAAATGCTGCCCATATGTTGCTGTGCTCCCCTAAATTACTGAGGGTGAGCATTTATGGCTGTTCTCACTGTTGCTTTCTCCATACTTTTCTAAATGATACGTTTTCACAAGCAATTACTGAGATAGGCACTCAGGACTGGTTTTTGAGGTGTGCCACTTAGTGGCCTACACATAAAAATGGGAGAGGGGAGGAGGAGGATGGCAGAGGCTTAATACCATGCCTTGCTTAAGAGAATGTCCTTCAGGTGAGCAGAACCTTGCACCTTGTAAAAGTATGACTTTAATTTTGCCTTTCAAATATGAACTAAGCAGGGCTGTCAACACATACTGTGTTCTCCCTTGTCAAACCATTTCACTTAGTCTGTCAGCTGTAAACAGCTTAAGAGGCATGTCATTCCAGCATTATTATAGCACTTTTAGATTTGTTTTTAGATTGGCTCTGTATCTGCTCCTGCAAAAGGTGTAGATACAGAGATGACATGGGTTATTTATTGTGTTACTGCAAAATGCTGCTTGCTGTTTTGTGGTAAGCACTGAGTAACTCCATTTCAAATAATGGGCACTGCAGAGTAATAATCCTGTAGTGCCATGGTAATACCATTGCCATACTTTGTCACATCACTTGTGTCAGTGGAGCAGAGTGCTTTCTTTGCTGAGAGTGTCTATGCCCTTGCACTTCATTTGAAGTTTCTTTTTTTTCTTTCCCCAGGAGATCAGGGAAGCAGAATTAAGACATGTGGAGAAAGAACTCTGATCACCAGACTCTATACTTTTGTTTTTTTCAAAAAGTTGCTTTACATATTCAAATAAACAGTGTTTAAGCTGTTGATGACAGCTTAACTACTTCATCCCAGAACGTTTTGACAAGTGATTTTCAGCGTTTTGGTTTCTCAGGATTTTGATAACCCCCCAAAAAGCATGAACTGAATTTATATGTCACATGTTTAATTTATTTGAGATGCATGTATTATGTTGCAAAAGCAATAAGGAGGGAGTTAAAGGGACAGGGTGATACACTCCATATTTATGATCATCAGCTTCTTCACTGTGTCATTACAAGAGAAAGAATGTTCAGAGATACGGAGCATGCAAAGCACTCAAACTTTTTTTGCCAACCCGTCTGGATTGTGATTTATACAAATTGTTGGTGCAATTTCCCAGTGACTCTGCTGAAATCCACAGAACTGAGCCCGTTCTCACTGCAGGGAGCCCGAGCTGCTTCCCTCGTACCTGGCTGCTGCCATGTGCCTGGTCCCCATGTTGTCCCCACGTTGTCCCCATGTTGTTGGCTCCCTGGCACAATGGGGAATTAATATCACCTGGGTTCTGAGCAACAGGGAAGGACAAAGGTAGATGTTTTCTCCCCAGAAACACATGATTTTCTGGCTGCATACACTCCAAGGTATTGTCATCAGAAATAACACACAAATGTGTAAACTGATCTTCACTTTAATACCAAACTGGAGTGTGGAGTAAATATTTAAGGCAAGGTTTGTTTCATCTCTGTTTTGGGAATTAGGTGTTGTCCAATTTTGGATTGCTTTTGCCTACATTAAAGCAGAAAAAGATGGGATATACCCTGTAGCTTCCTGGGCTCTTAGACAAGAAGTAGGGAAAAACACAGGCAGAGAATTGCTTTTGTAAAGTTCCTAGGCTGCGTAATATATTTTGCTCAGAAAATGGTTCATATTTCAACATCATACCTCAAAACCTTTTGGATATGACCCAGTATTTGTTTATTGGTACTTCTGTCATGAGTGCATGACAGAACTAGAATCACTGAAATTTAGAATTAGAATATTAGAATTAAGCATATTAGAAGTATTGAAAATCTTCCTTTAACTTGCTCAGCACACAAAGATATTGCTATCCTTTTTCTACATCAGAATGCCACTTATTTTATTTTGTAAACAAATTGTTTCCATCAGTACTAGGCAGCATATGTCCTTAATAAAGTAGAAGGAGCTATTTTATTTTACTAATTCTTACATCAACTTAAAACAGGTCAGTATAAATTCTTATTTTATAGTAATGCTGTATAGGTACACAAGAAACCCCATGTATTCTAAATACAATTTGACACTTAGTATTTCCCAAAGTAGATTTTTTTCTCCTAAATAAGTGGTATTTCGAGTATTTTTCACAAAAAATCCTCACAACCTAAAAAAAAAAAATAAAAAACAAAATCCAAAACCAAACCAAAATCCCAAACGTAACCCAAAAATTGTAGAAGCTTTATCTAATTGTGAATTTGTGCTTTTTAATATTAAAATGTCCTCTAAACTGAAAAATCTAATTTCAGTTAATCGAAGTGCTGATGATGGAGATCATAGGTGGCTTTTCAGACATTCCAGGGTCAGAGACCCTGCTCAGATGGTCAGGTCTGATTTGCTTAATCCAGCCTTAGTTGCTGCAACTTGCTTCTGATACTGGACAAGCAGCATCTTTCTGATAACTGGGGAGTTTTAGCAAGTATTTAGTATCGGACTAAATTGTCTTTAATTTGGTAGGTTACAGCATTATCTGCATCCTGCTGCTTTGGGGAGGTGCGAGACAGGGACAGGCACCTTTTGTTTCATTTCCCCCTAATGGAGAGGGCAAAAGGGAGGAGACATGACAGCTCTTGAGAGGGAGATGGAGTTGCCTGTGTAAGGAAAAAATAGCCTCTTCTGCTATGAGGGGCTAGGAAGACAAAAAATAAGCATTTTCAATATATTACAAACAGAATTATCTGCCAAAAGGGCAAGATAATTATCCTAATGTGATTTTTGACCAAGATAAATTCACATTATTTTATAAACTGGGTAACAATTTGAATCTTATGCAAAACCTAGAAATAAATCTAAGAAATATGATAATGTAATAAAATTGAAATTATTAGCAGTCCAAGTGGCATACTTGAGGCAGTAAAACCTTTTAAGTTCCACTGGAAAATAGGCTAGTAAACCTGGAGTAAGTTACTCTACTGTAATCACTTGATAAATAGCTACAATGTTTGGAAGAATTGATAGTGTCATTACAGCAACATCCCTTTTTATAAACAGCCTGGTGCTGATTTGATTCTAATTGCTGCCAGAGGAACAGTATCAAAGTAGTGCTGCTCCAGCAGTGTAACCTGTGGGGTGAGCAGGAGCTGAAATGAACTGCCTGAAAATGAAGGTTTTTCAAAGGCACAGATTCTAATTCTGGGAGTGATGGAGCAGGGCTGAGTAAATTCGAGGCTGGGAGAAACTACAGAGGAAATGCTTAACGAAGAGAAAGCATGCAATAGACAAAACAGGCTCCTCTGAGTGCACAAAATAGTGGGGAAACGGTGGGAGAAGCTGAGAGGTTTTAACATGAATGTGTGTTTGATTTCTCATCACAAAGAATTCTCCTGCTGGGCTGGTGTGGCCCTAGTACCAAACTGCAGCTCTGGTCTCCCTGATTTCAGGCACCAAAGACCTAATTTTTAAGACATTCTTAATAATTACAGCATCTTTGCATACTTGTGGGCACTGTGTCCACCTTTTGCCCATGAATGCACCAAAAACATTAAGATTGCCTTTGTGAAAATGCAATCTTCAGCAATTCTCTGGTTTTGCATTGCAAATCCTGGATTTTACCCTTCTTGAGTATGGAGTGAGTATCAGCATTGTGCTGGTGGCTGCTATGATAGTTGAGGGCAATAAATTTACATTTGTGTGGAAAAAAAACTAGAGCACATGCTTCTAGGCTGGGTCTTCTTCCAAAAACCAACAAGAAGTTGTCTTATTTTGGGAATGGTAGGAAGAAAAGCAGGGCTCCATAAGGAGAGAAGAGGAGGAACATGTTTAATAGTTCTGTCATGTTAGCAACAAACCCCAGAATAAACAGAAATGCAAAGGGGAGAGGTATTTATCTTTTTAAACAAATCATGTGATAAGCTTCTCCCATAGATTGGGGACTAAGTGAAATATGTAAAATAGCTGATTGAAGAAAAAATTGCTTCAAGTGGGACTGAATGGCTCAAGAGATTAGTGATGGAATAATAGCTTTTCTCCATTTAAGTGGTAGACCAGTTCAAATCAATTCTAGGTCTCTGGAGACTGGAAGGTGTTGCTATCCTGTGCCTCCTCCGCAGTTATTTGAAATGATTTTTTGGTCTCAATTCCATCCTTAGTTGCCAGAAAATTATCTCCAACCCAATCAGCACTGAATTGCTTTGAGCTAACTGTTGTATCCTCCCCCTAAAGATGCACAGCCCTCAAGGCTGTGTGTGGGAATGGCAGCTGTTTTATTTAGCACCACGTTGCTGGTCAGAAAAATTTTGTCTCCCGTGGAACGGGCAGATTGCACTAAAGAAGAGACAACTTGGAACACAGTGCAATGTAAAATCACTCTTTAAATAAATGCCGTGGTTTGTTGGTTTCATGTGGATTTCTTGGGAGGACAGGGCTACTTTTGGACACTTCCAGCTCCCCCTCCCTTGCACCCAGAGCCTGCTCGTTTGCCTGCAGGTGGTGTCAGGACCTTCCCTTACATCCATGTAAATCACAGGGCAGGGACACAACTTGGAAAACAGCTTTTGGTCATAAGGAGCAACTGGAAAATTAAAACTCTGGCGAGCCCTCCAGGTTTGGGGGTTTTTTTAAGCATTTATTCAATGTGTGAAGCTGGACCAGTGAAGTGATGTTAGGGACACGCCAATGTGTAGCAGCTCAGAATCTTGCCTATCAGTTTTGTTCTGAACTGTTATAACTACTAAAATAGCAGACATTGATTATTCCGCCTAATGCAAAGATTAAGCAAACAAGTAAGAAGCAATTCTCACCCAGATGAGGATGATTTGGATCTTTTAGTGGCTATAACAGCAGGTCTAGAGCTAGTGAACCACAGCAGAATTCTTATTATTCAGTGTACCAAGGAAAAAAGAGACCCAGCATTATTAGAGAAGAATCCCAGCAGTTTTGTGTGTATAACTGCCTGGAAAAAAAAAACCCAAAACAAACCAAACAGGATATTATGACAATGTAAAGGAGTTGGAGAATTGAAATCACATGGCTATTGGTCACATTTTCTATAAAACTGGTGCAATACAGAATCACTTACAGGAGAAATTTTATTTTTGCCTTAACCCAGACAGCTCTAGGTTTAAGAACGCTTATCAGGGTGGAAGGCTAAAGGGGTTAAGGAAATAAGGCATGACAGAGGTGACCTATGGGAACTTTCATTATTATATGGAGCCTTGATGAGTGAAATGAGAGGAATTGCTCTCCATCATGAAAGGCTGAAATGTCGAGGGAGCAATTGCAAATTAATCTATTAAGAATAAGTAGGAGGCTGTACAGTGTGACTCAAAAGGATGGAAATATATGGAATAAACTGCAGTGTAAAATCACAATGATTTCTAGACCCAATCTTAAAGACATCCATCTACGATTTTTACAATGAAACAGGGATTTCTATATGTGTGTATATGAGAGGCAAAGTTTAAGCAGATTAAATTTGTCTCATTCTTTTCAGGTACTCCCAATATCTGTAATGACCAGACCTGAATGAGAAATTGTGCTCTGATTTGTGTGGCTTTAACTAGAACAATGTGTCAGGAATTTTTCTGGGTTTTTTGGGTTTTTTTTTTCAAGACATACAAGTAAATTGCCTCACAGGCAGTTTTCTGTATAGTGGTTTTCCTATTTTGCTGTGACATTTTTAACCCGAATTTAGTGTTTGTAAAAGGTACTGTGTGATGACATTGTGTAACTGAAACCCTCTTTTTATTGACAGGTCATGAACACTCAAGGCTGGAGAAATTTCTCTGTGTCAGACTGCAGAGGTACACCCCCCACAGCCTGAAGGAATGAACTTCCAGGAGGAAAAATGGTAGGTCCATGTCAGTCAGTCCAATCTTATGTTAAATGTCACTGCATGGTTGTTTTTAAAGAGCTCATATCCCAAGGATGTGGAGAGAGGCATGAAAAGTTACCCAACTGCCAGGACCATGCATGCTATTTTCTCTGTTCCCCAGCTGTGGTTACAGCTTTCTGGAGTGTGAATGCTTTGTCTGGTGGCTGGAGCGAGGCTTGACCTCGATTACCAAGTGTATTTTGGTGGAGCTGATCCAGCAGGGTGTCCCCAGCTCCCCTTGTGGTTCTCAGGAGGTGAGGTTCCCTTTGCTCAGTGCCTGTCCCTGATGCCAATCTCTAGGCCTCAATGTTAATCCTTTCACAAAGCTCATGTAGTTTCAGACTTCTACCTTTCCCGGCTTATTATAGCCCAGGAAGATGAGATGTGACTATGCTGAGATACAACCCCCAGTGATGGCACTTTATAATACTGTATAACTGGAGGATTGCTATTGTAGGCAGAGAAAAAGGCAATAAAGCAGCATTGATATCCTGCCTGCCCTCTTACAGGAGTTATTGAATCAAACCTACCAGAACTGCCAGACAAACAATTTGCAGCTGCAGTCTGAAGCCTGACAATGACACAGAATCAAAAAGAAATAGTTGGAGTGCATGGGCTTGTGAACTCCTCTGCGACCCACCACAGCAGGCTCCCTAGGATTGTTCTCCTCTTTCTGGTCCTTTGCCTGCACAATTCCTTCTCTTTCCCTCCCTTTGCCTCTCTCCCATTTTCTCTCCTACATCTTGCCATTTTCAGCTTTTCACACCTTTTCCCCTTCCTTTTCTTTCTCTCTCTCATTGCCTCACTATTTCTTTCTGTTGCCTCTTGCTTGTTTTTACTTTGTGACTTCAAGTGCTCTCCTGTGTTTTTCAGTGTCTCTGTTTCCCCAATTCTTTCTTGGTTTTGATTAATTTAGTTCCTGCCCTCCCCACTTTCCCATAGTCTTTCCTAATCTCCCTTCCTTGCTGTACCTTTTTTTTTTTCTGTTTCGTTTCCCTCTTTGTTACTCATTGTTTCATCTTTTTCTGCTGGTTCTACTACCTTCGTTTTTCTTGAGCCATATTTATCAAGTAGCTGAGCTCTACGCTGCTCTTACCTCTCATATGTGAGGATTTAAACATTTCCTGTGCACTAGGATTTCCAAAGTGCCAATCCAGCTCAGCTAAGGGGAACTGATGTGGTTTGGCTCTAAAGTCTATGAAGAGAGATACTGCAAAAGCCAGAGTAACAGTAGCACTGAACAATGCTCTTGGGCTTGTGACCCTACTCTTGCATGTGGGTTCAAAGCTTATCAAATTAATGAGTTCTGGATCAGACCTGCAGGTAACAACACCTTATCAGATTTCTGTCCTTTGTTCCTCTAGAAATCCCAGTGCTCTCGGTTTCTTCTAGTGTTTGCTGTGGCTCAGGACATTATGTTTGGTTTGGGTGGGGTTTTTTTTTCAAAATAACTATTCTAAAGTACATATAATATATGTAGGGGTCAATGAAAAGGGACCTTAATACGAAATATATTCAAACTTATATATATATATAAATAATTCCTTGGTTTTGGATGCCTGTAACAGTTATTTAGTATTTTGGGAAATATTTTGTCATTCCCCTTCTTCTCTCCTAACCAGTATCTAACCATTAGCCTTCTGAACTTCAGCTGTTCAGTCTACTAAATGGGTAGCAAGAGTGTTGATAGTACACAAATCCTATTCTTTTTTTATTATTATTCTTTTTTTCAGTCATCCTAACTTACAAACTCAGCTTTTGTTCCGGTATTGATGGGGCTATTTTCAGTTACTTTGGGTTCTTTGTGTTCCTTGATTTACTTATTTTCTTTATTCCCACTGCCCAACAACTTCAATGTAGAAACATTTTGATTTGTTGTTCTTCATGACAATATTTGGGGAGACCTTATAGCATCCTTCCAGCACTTAAATGTGGGCTTACAAGAAAGGTGAAAAGGGATTTTTCCCAGTGGCAGGGAGTGATAGGACAATGGCTTCAAGCTAGGAGAGAGTAGGTCTAGGTTGGATATTAGGAAGAAATTCTTTACTATTGAAGCAGTGAAGCGCTGGAAAAAAAATTGCCCAGAGAAGTTGTGGATGTCCCATCCCTGGAGGTGACCAAGGTTGCACAGGACTCTGAGTAACCTGGTCTAGTGATCTTTAAGATCCCTTCCTCCTCAAGTTGTGGTTCACTGAGTATTACCCACTTTCTTTCAAAAGGTGGTTGATCTTGCTGGTTATTTCTATGCTCTATGAGAACCTCACCATAAAGTGACCTCTTGAGAGGGGGCTGCTGCCAAGGCCAACTACCATTTCCCTCCTCATCCCTGGGAGACTCTGGAGCTGTGGAAGCTGTCTGAGAAAGGAATGGGGGTACTCACCATCCCACAGGTGACCATGAGCAGGCCCAGGAACCAAATCAAGCCCTGATGCTGTTGACATGACACCACCTTTCCTTCTGTAAAATTATGTATAATAGGAGCATGAGAGGAACCCCTCCTTCCTCATCTCTTTTGTCTGCCTCCTTCTGTCTTTCCAGCTACTGCTCCTGTGAAGTTCAGTGCTGGTGACAATTGGGGAAAAACAGTTCCTGTCTAATCCAACCCTTTCTGCTCTGATTGAATTTTTCTCCTTGTGTCTGTTTCTTTATTTGATTTAAAACCTTCAACTCCTTGAAGGTTTTCCATTAAGATTTGGAGCACAGTTTGGAGTGGGGGGGGGAGCAGTCAGAGCATTACCTAAAAAGTGCCAGTTTATTTTTAGCTGATGGAAGAGGGGGGCTGATTGGATTAGGCCAGCAATGTGAGTACCTGGTGCAGGCTGCTATCAACACATCAACAGGGGAAGGGCTAAGTACAGTTTCTTTCACTTTCTCTCATTCACCCCTTTTACCCTCTCCTGCTTTGCCTTTCCTCACTCAGTAAGTGACACTTGCAGCAGCAGCAGTGCAAATTCTTGGGCATGTTCTAATACTGGTCAATGCAGGAGTAAATCCCTCCTGCTGCCCTGCATTTGCCACCTGACAGCAGTGGATGCTCAGGAAGACCAAGAGGCAAACTTTTAAAGCTTCAGCCTGTGTTTTAGCCATGTGACAGCTATTAAAGCAATTGGGAGCCAGGTGGCTAAAATCCAGTGCAATTCTTTGTAATGGTACCCCTGAGAGCGCCCATCTCCTTTTAGCACTACTATTGATTAGGCAATTCTTGACTTTGAGAAACAAAATTGGTGCGTGCATCAAGGTTCTTTTCCTCAATTTGGCCTGGTTTGAAATGAATCGTTCACCCTTGGCCATTATTGTAAACAGCTTTAAGCTTTGATAAATTTCAGTGTGATTTGAGTTTTCTATCCCCCTTCTCTGTGGAGGCCTGTTGTTTACTCCTCTCTGCCAGGACATCTCCAGAGCTGTTTGGTCTTTATCCTCATCTCCCGCATTGATCCTGTTATGTTGTCCAGGGTGATGGCCCAGGCTCAGCAAAAGGCTGGGGGCTTTATTTAAGGGCTGCACACAGTGCACAGTGGGCAGGATGGAGGCAGAGGGGTACCTGGTTTTCAGGAGGTGCAGTGCATTTTATGAGGTAGACCATGTTGTGTTTAGCATGTGGTCCAGCCCCTGCCTTTGCCTTGGCGGAATGGATGTGGAGTTCTTAGAGGGAGCACAAAACCTTGAGAAAGTTGCTCTTAAATTCAGAAACGCTTAACGAGTATTTTATGATTGCTGGGGGCTGGAGTGCCACACAAGGGTACATGAGTGTATGCTTATGTTTGTGACAAGGTGAAAATAATTGTGTGAAAATAAGAAAGGCAGTTCTCCAGCCCTCTTAGGCTTTGCATTTCCCTTCCAATATCTTTCCCATTCCTCCTTATTTTTCTAATGTCTAGGAAGATTTTTCAGCACGTTGTGTGCTTATTTGAGGAGAGACAGGACAGGTTCTGCATGAGGATGTACCCTTTGCTTTGGGAATTTAATGCATCGTACTAATTTTTGTGGGTTTTCACATCTGTTGCTTTTGGATGCTCTAGATCATTCTTGTGAAGTACTGCCACAAGGAACTGGCTGGCATGGATAGCTTTTTCCTGCAATAAAACCCAAAGTAAAAGCTGGGCTGGACCTGGATGGAAAAAGCTCTCAAGCCATTCTAGTGCTTCAGCAGCCAGGTAAATCTGTGTGAAGGCTCTAGAGCCTGCTGCTGCATCACTTTGCTCAGTGCTTCCCCTCTCCTTCCTGTAGTCCCCTTACTACTCTCAGTAACCAGGCCAGAGAAGGTGGTATTTAACATTTCTGTGTTGCCAGAAGACCTTTGGTGGGATGTTTGGGTGTGAGGTGAGATGTGAAAAAGGGAATTGGAGATGGAAAGCAAATTCAGAAACACTGGATTCAGAAAAACAACTGTTGCTTATTCCTGTTTCTGTTCAAACTGGGAGAAAGCAACTCCTCAGGTGTCACAGTAAACTTAGGAAGTCCATCACCCCCTTGCCAAAGAATGTTGATTTAGGAGCCCCATGAGCAGTTTTATAAGACATCCCTGTCTGTGTTGAGCTGGGAGGTTGTCAAAGCCCAAAACATTCTGTTTGAACAAGCTGTTGTATTCCAATGAGAAGTGGTTTCATCTGAAAATTCACAGTCAGTTCTACTGACAATTCAGCTCATCATGAGCTTAGTGTGAAATGTGATGCCAAGATTACACGGACAGCATTGCTGTTGGACTGAGATGGAGCTCCAAGAAAAGGAAAAGTGTGCACCACCTCTCCTATTCCAGTCAAGTTCAATGGAAGTTTTTCTGGAAGGATATTTTTAGAAATCCTAGCAGGATGATAAATTCCAAGATCTGTTAAAAAAAAAAAAAAATCTATATATACATATATATACATATAGATATAATGAAATGATACAGAGCACAAATAGTGCAGAAACATGAATATTGAAAGCTCCAAGGCAGATTGCTGAAGCCTGTGTAAAAATACGTGCACCTTTGGTAGTGGAGGCCTTGCCAAACTAATTAATGAAGCATATGCAAACCTTCTACTTTGCAAACACATTTTGTGTTTCATTAGATTCTCAGAAATCAGTATGGGGAATCTGAAGGGAAAGGTATTTGATCTTTAAATTTTTGTTGTTGCAGGAAAACACATCCCTATGTTGTTTTACATTCACAGCTGATGTCATGTCACAAAGTCTGATATTTGTAAAGAGCTTTGTATTTAAAGGAGGTTAAAACCTCCTCTGTTCTAATTGAGGTTCCTCAGCCAAACATCTGAAACTGGTGGTTTTCCACAAATATTTGGAGTGGAAGTAGCTTCTGTGCACAGAACTAAACCAGATATTCCCCATGTAGGTAGCTCCTACTACAAGGGAGGTACTGCAGACATAAAAATGCTGAGGGGCAGAAGGGGAGATCCTTCTCCCAGAGTTCACTGAGTGGGCTCATGATCTGTGACTCTCACTCTTTTCTGCCACGTTATTTCCATTTTACAGACCAAAACAGAGGGCCAAAGAGGTTGGGAGAACAGAGCCGTGCTTTGATGGGGAGAGAGGAGAATGTGTGTGTACCTGTCTTCAAATGGCTTCTGATTCTTTTGTGTTGTGCTGTACTTTTGAGCTAAATTGCCAGTGGGTTTTCCAGACTGGGGAAAACAGCAGGGATCAATAGTGAAAGGAGGGAATTAATATCAAATTTGGTTCTAGCCACGGTGTAATCCTGTTTGCAAAGAACAAACATGGTTCCATTGCCTCTCCTGAGCATAGGAAAGATTCTATGGTTAATGTATTTGCTGTCAGATCTTAAGCATCCCTGAGCCAACATGTTTGTCTGTACCTGTCTGTTATTTTTGGGTTTGTCTTTTCCCTCAGCCTAAGTGTGTCTGAAATCCTTTGTCCTGCCTTGCAATGCTGGTTTGGAAAGTAGCCGTTTGGTTAAATTGCTGCTTAGCATGTCTTGTGATCTCTTTGTTTTGGTTAATGGCTCCTGTTGCTTCATTTCTTAAAGGACCTCACTTTTCCCTATATCTTAAATAATGGGCTGTAAATGTGTCCAGAGATCTAAGCATTGCTTCATTAACTGCTTCACAGGAAAATGTTTAAGTATGTTAAAGTATTAATTACAATATAAAAGTGAGAAACAGTTATGTCCAGATATTCTTTAGCTAAGATAAAACATTGCTTCTTCCCCTGACCTCGGTGCAGCAGCACCATTTTATGTCAAGAGAAGCTGTTGTCTATTAGCAGTCAGCAGTATTGGCTCTTGACCATTGTTTCTCTTTCCCTTGCTCCTTGTTGAAGCAGTTTTGGTCCACACATTCAAACACAGGCTGAGGAGATTTTTTTTTTTTTATTTTACTTCTCTGTATGGAAAATTTTGCAAGTAGGCATCCCTTGCCTAAAGAGCTGAAGTTATTTTGTGTGAGCAAAGGTTGTTGTCCTCTGTGCCAGTTTTTTCTCCCTAGACACCAAAGTTCCTCAGTGACCTCTTTGACATCATTTCATGGCATCAAAGAAATGAGTGAGTCACAACCACTCTGCTCAAACTGGTTTCCTATCCTCCAATCTCAATGCATCCCCCAGTAACATCCCCCCAAGGCTGGGGATGTTTCTTGATATTTCTGCCAGCAGTTCTCCCCAGAAACCACAAACGATAGGACCCAGATCAATCCATAAAACTGAAGAGTTTTTCCAGAAATGCTGGGGGGAAACCCCTGGGACTTCTCACCCCCTAAGATAAGGAGCAAATGTACCAAGCTGTGTTAAACACTCATGGCTTGGTTTTCCCAGGGCATAGTACAGGTGGTTTTGTGCCTTCCAGCATTCCAGGGTTCCTCAAACCCTGGGAAGAGGAATGACAAAGCCAGGTGACAAGGCTGTGATACCAGACTAGTCCTGAGGCATCCAGCTGAAACGATGGGAGGCAGTGCCCGTGGAAGGAGTGTGTTTAAGAGAAGTGTGGTAGCTCACAGTTTTTGTGCTATCATCTCTGTACATTTCCTTTCAGAGGGCCCAGGAGCTTCAGCTCAGTGTAGCAGGGTGCTCTGGGAGGCATCCATGAACCTGTCATCCCTGAAGCATGAGGGATGTGTTTGAATGACACATTGCAGTTCTCAGTGGGGGAGTTTTAGTTTGTTTTCCTGTGGAATAGAATACCCAAGTACAGAATTAAATCAGCATTTGGAAAACATTCTGTCCCTCTCTACGCTGATTTTCCAAAGCTGCTTTTCACTGCATGCCTAGAAGGTCCCATTCAATTAGGAAATGTAGAAGTGCATGTACATGGTTTAAAGCAGTGCATGGGAGGCTGTTCTATTTTTCAAGCTCTTAAAAAATGTGACCACAGAGGATATCAACTCAGATTTGTGGGATCATCTTGGAAAAGGTTGAATATAAAGCTTTGTTTGCAAATACATATGCCATCAAAACTTGATTTACCAATGCTCTTTACCATTTGATCAGATAAAAGAATATTAGCTCTTAAAAATGAGACACAAACTGAATTCCCTCTTTGATGCAGTATATAACAATTCCATATTTCTCTGGGATCATATAGCTCTTTTTGTCATCCAGACACATGCAGAAGCAGCTTTTGAGCCCCTTCCCATGACAGTAGTTTAAAACAGCAGAGGTCCAGGTGTAAAGGAAGTTTGAAATGCCTTGTGTTGATTTTTGCTTTTGTGGTTTCAGTGCCCCTGCCTGCAGCTATTCCCCTGCTCTGCTGCAGGAATTACCAACCAGAAGCCAGACAGTGACCTCTGACTGATGTGGGGAGGCACAGCCACAGGCTGCTCTGCAAGGGCTGGTAGTGAGTAACTGGGACAGCAGAGCCTTGAACCTCCACACTACATTCCCAGGGGACTGTCATCACCAGGACTGCAGCTCTGGTTCCAAACGAAGGCTCAGTTCAAATCAGAACAAATCTCTCATTTCTTAGTGTCTAGTGTACTGCAATGGAATAACATCAAGCTTGATCCAAAATTCACTCCACTGGTGCTTTTCTTGTGGCTGCCTTGGGCTCTGAAAGAAACCAAATAAGCAGCCTATGAGCAAAATTGTATAGAATGCTCAACATGCCACGGTCCTGCTGCGTTTGCCTCACGCCATTAGTCATTACGAAAGCCTGCATAATTCTGGAGCAGGACAGCAATTTCTACACAGCAAATTGCAGATCGTGTGTGCCAACCCACAAAAACCATCACAATATTTGCTTTGAAACTTTACAGCGCTATCAAGGGCAAATTCACTTTATCTGTACAAATGGACCCCTTGAGAAAACTTAGATTACACATGCAAGGAAGAACGGGCAGAACTTGGCTCTGGGCACAAGAGAAGTAAATCTGGCTTCCTTCTGGGATGGAAATAGGGAACAAGTAAGCACAGAGCTTGGGAGATACTCAACAGGCAAGTGTTCCAGAGAGAAAATGTCAATGCAATCGAGATAATGGTTCTCTGGCTCCCCAAATTCATACCTTGTTTACCTTCCTACCTAGGTCCTTTGGAAAATCTGCTTTTCTGCAGGTTTCACATGAAGCACAGCGTCCTCCAGTGCACCTCTGTACTTCTGCAGATCAAATTTATCAATTTATCCGTGGTGTGGGTGAGCCAGGAACAGGCCCATTTTTTGGAGTTAGAATCATTGAAAAACTAATTTGTGTGCTTTATTTTTTTATTTGGGTTATCAAAGGATTCTAAAAGTTTATTTTATTATTCAGCATTGCAGATATCACTGAGTTTAGTCTCAGTTTTAGGTGGAAAGTTCTTTTTTTACATTCCACCACCTATCTTGACAGATTCTGTATGTGCCAGAGGCAGTGGTCTTAACCCTGGATCAAAACCTAATCTCTCCTGCTTTTGTAAAACCTTTCCCTCTAATTCTCTCTCTAGCAAATTATATTCTGTTCTTTGCCCTTGAATAATTTTAAAATGTATAGAATGAAGTGAGAGTGTGGGGGTTCTGTTCCATTGAGTGATACCTGGTAATCAAAATACTGCATTCATATCTTGCTGCAATGATCTCATTTCTACTGGGGCAGCACTCCTGTGAGCGCAGGCCCGTGTTGTGTTCATCCTGTTACAACCAGATAAACTCATAATGTAGACAGATAAGAGCTATACTCATTAATCTATTAATTGCCTATTGTCAGTTGTCAATATGTTTCGCTTGATGGGAAGCAGGAAGATTAGCTTGTATTGTGAGGATGTAGTTTTTTTGTTCTGTATTACTATTATTTTATTTTGATCTGTGGCATGCTAGGATATCACATTCAAGCTTGCGGCGTCTCACCCGAACAGAGCAGAGCTTGCTGCTCTTTGGGTTTCCTGGAACCAGAAAAGTGCCATGGCCCAAATAAAAAAGTGGTTTTTTTCAATCAGAGGACCCCAAAAGAACTGTGACTGTGTTGAGTAACACTTTTTTTATGATGGGCATTCAGGACTCTTAAAATCAACACAGCCTGAGATACCCTGATTTCCCGGGGAAGCTGAAACTCTGTGGGGACTTCATTGTTGGCTGGAAATTTGAGACTGATTTTGTCTGTGACTGGAGCTGCTGGAGCAAGATTTTATTATAATTGTGTGACCTTTAATACACCATGAAGAGATTTCAACTTCTCTATTTTTCTAGCCTATAACAAATCAAATGTTTTACTATAATGTACAGTCACCAAGTTTACACCTTAAGAAGGGTGATTTTCAAGGGCTTATCTCTACAAAGAACAGTGGAGCAGAGACAGTTTCAAAAAAAACAAAAAAGAAAAAAGAAGGGAGAGGAACATCATAGAAGCACTTTATAGACCTATTTGAATCACAGCTTTAAGTCATTTATATCAGGCCGAAAAGCCCATCCATGTGTGCATTTAATAATGATGGCCAGTTCTGAACGAAGACTGGAAATTTTCCTCTCCGTGGCATGAAGCAAAAAAAAAACCCTCACTGGTTCTGAGTTGGTAACTTGACCTGTTTGAATTATTTTATTACTTGCTAGACTGTCAGCCAGGTGGCCAGTGTTTAAACTCCTGGGACAGATTTGGGAATTGGTTTCTGTGGAACTACCATAGTTAAGAGCAGCTGATGATTGGGCAGCTTGGGCATTTTCTAGGCACACTTGGGCAGCTCTGTCTGACAAATATCAGCTCATCCATGGGGCAGTGAATTTTGTTTTAAGGACACAGACAGATATTTCCATATTACCCAGGACATCTATTGGTGCTACATGCCTTAAGAACCCACCTTCCTTAATTTTTACCATGACAGAGGAAAGCAGTTTACTGCCTCAAGGCAAGATGTGTTCCCCTCTGGCTGCAGTCACCTCAGCAATGGATATAGGAATCCATTTGCAGGATCCATAACCCTCTGTTAGGATTATCAAGGTTGGTCACATAGACCAGAGTTTAAACAGATGCATTTTCTCATGTCGTGTGTATGGCACCAGGGTTTTATTTCAATTTCCAAGGGGAAAAAAAAAGCATAGCTGAAATGCAGGGGGGTCTTTTAACATCCAAAGAAATTCTGTTTTCTCTAGCTATTTTACTCTTCTGATCTTCTTTCTTTCTGTGAAACATTAAGGAGGAAAATACATTTAAATTAAATGAAATTATATGAAAGAAGAAAGGAAGAAAAAAAAAATCCCTCTTTTCACTGAAAATGTGCCAAACCCCTTTAAACTGAGGAAATTACTTTTCTCAAATATCATTAATGTTTTAACTTATTTTTTGGAAAGCCACAGGCATTACAATTTTACTCCTTCTCATCTCCTCTAACCTTCTCCAGAAGAGAAGGCATTTTGGAACCTGACACAAGAGCAGAAAGTGAAGTAGGAAAAACAGAAAAAGAGTGAAGAAGAAAATCTCTGGCTAGCATTCAGATATTTCTGTATTCACTGGACACCAGTCAGGTATTTGTATTCAGAACCTGAAAGGTAGAAAATGATAAAAAGGTGTGAATGGAAGTTTAATGCTTTGAAAACTTATTTAAGAGTAAATGTGATCCATTTAAATGCCTCTAAAATAGAAAAATTCAAAACACAAAATTTTTTTACATCTTTCCATTTCAACAAACTATTTTGCTTTTACATGGATATGGTTGAACTTAGGGGACTCTCCAGACAAAATACGTGTCATATCCTTCCCCTAAGTATTTCTTCACTGGTGGGGACTGAATTGCAGAGATTAAATGCCCACAGGAAACACATGGCAGAGTTTTGAAATGGAGCCAGCTGTCCCAAGCCTGAGATGAACCCCTAAGCCAAAATCTCACATCTTCCTTTGTTTCTCTTTCTTTCCAGCACCTCCTCTAAACATTTATTCTGTTTTGTTCATGCAAATCAGTGGTCTCAGTTTGTTGCAAGCACCCTAGAATTTGACCCTTTATGGTGTTGTTTTTTGGGTTTTTTTTCCCCTTTTGTATATTTCCTATATATTGAGTTGCTAGATTTGCATTTCTCCTTGCTCCTGGATCCCTCCCTACTGTGCAGAAGGTGACAGCTTCGGGACCACAATGTTTTGTCGTTTTTGACCTGCAGGATAGTGCACACCCCTTTTTAGTCCATGTCCCATTGTAAGTCATCCCCTTTTGATCCAGTCTCCATCCCCTTTTATTGACCAGCTCCCCTATTTCCACTAAATGTTTCAACCCTGCTGCCTGCTCCCTTTGTGCTTTGTTTAATTCACAATATTTCTGCAGCAGAACTGAGCCTGCCATCAGTTTATTTAGCGGAGCAGAAGACAAAGCCAGGCTGGTGCTGGTGCTGATGAATAGGTCACTGGTGACAGCAACCCGTGCTGCAGAAGTCAGCCCCCACTGACACTGTTTTCAGTCCACTTGAATGGAAGCTCTGGGAGTCTTTCTTTAAAGAGCCCAGGGGTGAGGGAGGCAGGAAAAGGCAAAGAAAAAGAACAGAATAATTAGAGCAATAACACTCCAACTTTCTCAGTTGTGCGTGGACTTGGCTAATCAGAATTAGAAGTACCCTGGGTACCTGTAGATGTGGCAGCTGAAGGGGTTGCTCTCTTTTCCCCCCGTGGCCTCTGCAGTAGGGCACAGTGACCTGCCCTGTCTCTGGGTTTTCTCTCTGCTATTAGGTTATGTGCTGTCACCTTTAGAAACAAGACCTTCATAAGTCCTTACCCTTATTGAGTGAGGCATAGCAATGATCAGGAAGGAAATTGATGCTGGTCTGGGCCATCCAAGCAAGATAAATCCAGTACTGCAGCTCTAGCTTCTCCCAAAGGAGCTGAAACCACCTCTGTGGTGACTCACTGCAAAGCCAGGATAAGAGGGAGAAGTGCTGGGAATGCATATAACAAGCCCCATCTTCCAGTGCTTCTAGAACACACTCACTCATACTGAGATATATTCTAATTATAAAATTAGGGGTTTTTTCTATCCAAATAAAGTCCATTCTTTTTAGACACAACTGGAAACAGCAGCCCTCTTTGTCAGAGGATTCTGAGGCTCAAACTATAGGGCAAAATCATTGAGTTATAGGTACAGGAAATGATGGGAATAAGTAAGGAAAACTTTGGTTGAATGGGCAAGACTGGTGAAACATCTCTATTAATCAGAAAGCCAGTTTCTCAAAAGGTAGTGGGCAAGTAGTTTTAACAGGCCTGCCACAGGCATCCAGAAATTCCAACAGAAATGCAAAAGAAGAAATTTGAAAAATTTCAAATCTAATCTTTAAATGTAAAGTAATAGATTTTCTTGAAGGCCTTCAGACATTTAAATCTTTGTTCACAGATTACATAACATAAATACTTGGGCGACATGGACTTTTCCCATACAAATAGGAAATGCATTTTATAAAAAAAAAAATGGATGTAATTTTAACATAGATAAAGAGGGTGAGAAACACCAGTGTAAGAGTTCAGGGGCCAATATAAATTTGTTTCTGTTTCTGAATTACATGTAACTAAAAGTGGTCAAAAGTGGTAGAAAATACCACTGAATATTTTTTGCAATTTTTTTTTTCCGAATATCTCTAATTGGTCAGAAGAAAACCTAATCACACAGTATGTACAAGTGTATGTGCATATTTCTTTTATACTCTGCTCCAAGTTTTACATAAGGTGTTTACTTTAGGGAGCTAATTTTCATATGACTTTCTTCTCATTCTGTAAAACTTTTGAGGTCTCATAATAAATTTCACATAGCTGACTTCTATGGCAAGAGGCTTGTTTTTTAGTTTGTATTTGTGAGAATAGTAGCTGCTTGTTTTATTCAGTAGAAGTCTATTTCTGTTAGCAAAACACTTAAAGAGTGAGATCATGGGGATGCCAATAGTCAGAAGAGGGAAGGCACTTGGTTTTGGAATATAGCATAGCTTCCAAATCATGTGGTTTTGAGAAATTGTTAATGTTTTGGTGCTATGTCAGCTGTATACAGAGTTTAAATATGATCATTGCTAGGATGGGTTGGCTTCTCTTTGAGCCTCCTTTTCTCCAGGCTAAACACTCCCAGCTTCCTCAGCTGCTCCTCACAGGACTTGTGCTCCAGACACATCCCCAGTTCCGTTGGTCTTTTTTGGACTCTCTCCAGCACCTCAATGTCTGTCTTGTAGTGACAGACCCAGAGTGAACACATGGATGTTTATTTACAAACTGCTTCAGGGAATCTAACCTGGGTCTTAATTGCTCTCTCTGATCTGTTATAGCTGACCTGGTATCCTTTCCCAGCTCCTATGGTTTGTCCAAGCTAGTGGGATTTTTGGGGAGTAGATTAATTCTTGCAAAATTGTTCTACTTAAATGGTTTCAAGCTCTTGAAAATATCAGACACATGTTTGTATACTTTGGTACAAAATCTTCTGATTTTAGGTTCAAAAACAGATTAGAAAACATATAAATTTGTGGTCAAGTGAGAGTGAAATGTTCCAAAGTCATTGAAACAATTATCAAAATGATCAAATTGAGTAGCCTTCTAATTTTTAGTTGAACACTTTTAAGATTTTTAAAGTGGTTTTTATGCAGATTTGGGGCTGGAAAAATATAGAACTTCAAAAAAATTTCTGAAGGAGAAGAAACTGGTTCTGTTTGATTTCTCATTATTTATACCACTATTTTTTATTATAGAATCTTACCATTCTAATTTATAGTATTTTACACTTCTTTACGTACACTTTATAAGGTTGTGTTTGTCTTACTGCTGTAAGACAAACACAACCTTATAAATAAGGATAAGAATGCAGAACCTCTTGTAGAGTTGAGTCCCAAATGATTTCATAGGAATAACGAAAAACTAATGCTTTTATGTATTTTCCAATATTTGATAGTCTTCTGGTTTCATCAGACTGAGTGGAGTTGTATGACCATTTAATTTCACATAAGAGATATTTTTTCTTATGTTGCAATCCTTAAAATTCTTGTTTAAAAGGAGGAATTCTGGACTGCTGTCATGAACTGGCAACTAACCCAGAATTTTCACAAAATTATCACTATTGAACATTTGAAGAAAAAGTTTATTTACATGTGAAATGTGGAGGCAACTTGAAAGTCTGTCTCTAAGAGCCCTTTTTGCTCCTGGCATATCACCTACACAGTGAAAATTACTGTTCTGCTGTCGGCAGGGATTAACACTCACTCCTTCCACTTTGAAATATGCTTTTTGAAGTATCCTACCAAATTAGGATGCCTTGCAAGAAAACTTGGGAAAATATTCTATTGCAGATGATGATTTTGAATTCCAGGCACTTTATCTTAAAATCCTTGATTCTGATTTCATAGTGTAATGATTATTATGTTTTCCAATCCCCCAAGGCTGCTCATTGTGCTAGTAATCACATTGCAGCAGTGGAGTTTGTAGGAGTATGTGCATAGCAAAGTTTGGAGCTCCAAGGCCTTGATGAGGCTCCACTGTTTACAGATAGCACAAATAAATAATTTCCTAAAAGTTCTGATCTTTTTAGCTGGTGCCCATTTGACACATAGTGCTTTCAAATCAGATTGAGTGCCTCTCCAGAAAGGGTTCCCATGGCAGTGTAGGGATGGCAGGTGCTTCATCCTTTCAAGGGCATTCCTTTCTCTTTCAGGTTCTGATTGGGGTGGTATATAACGTTTTGTAGAGGCCTAAACTTGGTTCATCAGTGGGCTAAACACAGCACTGGGGGAGAACAGGCACCATCAGCTTTGTCTGCACATTGTTGAAGTCCAGAGACAGCTTAGCAGACAAGCTTGACTGGATCTTTTTTGAAGGACAGTATCACCCCATTGTTTTCATGCAACTTACCCATCCTGCCCTCTTAATTTATATTGATAGAAGCCCCCTTTTTCAGATTGCAGTGGTGTAAGAACTGTAAGACAGAGTCACCTACCCAGTAAAACAGCTGAAGCACTGCATCTGCTTTTAGAAGTAATTTATCAGCCAGAAGTGAGGAGAGACCAGCACCCCATGTCCTGCACCACTAGGCACAGACCTCCCTTAAATGTTCTGTAGATCAGCAGGGGTGACTAAAAGCAAGAAAATTCTGTAAGGAAGCTATTAACAGCATGATGGGCAAAGCAGTCTGTTCTAGAGGAACCTGCTGACCTAAAGGAGCAAAGATGAGACTCTGCTGAAATTTAAAAACAATGAACTAAGTTGAGAATTCCTCTGGAAAACTAGGTCTGTGTTTAACTGAGGGTATGTGGATGCACAGCTCCACAGCTGTAAAATCACCCAGGTACTGTGAGCATTCAGCAAACACACTTTATTACCCCAAATCTACATTTACAGGTATGCAGTAAAACTTGAGCATTAAACCAACACTATCAAGTTGTTTTACAGAGCTCCAGAACTGAGATAACCTTACGAGTTCCTCCACCCATCTGCACAGCACTGAGCTTCTTCCACTGGGGATGATTTAGAAATGTTGGCAATCCTGGTTCTATTGAAACAGAGTTTCATGGGCTTTCAGATGACTGTAGCATTCTTTGTGACTGAAAATAAAATTTGTAGAAGTTAATTTTCTTAAATGCATGCCGAGTGTGAGTTTGGTGTCTCATAGCAGAAAGGGACAAGGCAGTAAAAGAAATAATTGCTTCTGCTGCCCCCTTGATTTTTTACTAAGAGAAGCACAACTGTGCTGAATATGAATATGAATACCAAGAACTGGACAAGTAGGGAGCTGCCAGTTATGCACAATTTTTGCTGAAGTATAATAAAAGTACTATGCCAGCTTATGGTATGTATCACAGGACCAGCACTATTTTGTTAAAACAAGAAGTTGTTATTTTCATTTATCACAGTAGTTCAGGTGTGTTTCGGTGTTCCTCTGTCCTTGTCATCCTCTCAATTTGCTGACTCCATTTAGTTTCATCATAAAATGTGTAGAGGTTAGTACTTTTATGTCACTCTTGAGTACTTCTGAAGGCTGCAGGAGTTTACTTTCTGCATTTTCAGTTCATTGAGCTGCAGATAGATGTTTTTTCCTCATCTAAAACTCATCACTTCCTTACCATTGGAGAAAAAAAATACAGTACATTTAGGAAATTAGTGTGTGGCTTTCTTCAATTTGTTCCACATACAACTGCTCATCAACAGTACAGCAGCAAGGAATGGGCACACAGCTACGAGTGTGCGTTCAAATTAAAAGTGTACTCTGCGCTTTTAGTCTGGTGCTGTGCAGAGATTATGGGAGGAGAATACTTTTATCAGGCAACTCAAAGCACATTAATGCCAGGGAAAGCTGTTGCCATCTCCTACCTTCTTTACAAGGCAGTAAAGGAGGAGAGAAGCCACAGCAGAGTCACTGTGTGCAAGTTGAACTTCGAGTGAACACCCCTCAGCCCCGAACACTTGTCTGGCGTTAATGACCACAACTCTGGTGTCTCCACTCACCTCCTCTCCTGTTTTAGGGGCAGTGAAGTGTAAGCAGTAGCCCCACAAAACACATACTGGATAGTGTTGGAAGAAAAACTTATTTGTTAATTATAATAATATTGAGAATCATAGAAACATTAAGATTGGAAAAGACCTTTAAGGTCATCAAAGGCAACTGTTGAAGCACAGGAAGCTGAAGAATGAAGATGCAAAGTAAAAACCTGACATTTCCCACCCAGACTCTGCAGTGATGGTGGCTGGCTGTGGAGCAGGCCTTGGTTCTGAGGCAGGGAGGATTGATTTGTAATTACCATATGATAGCTAGAAATTCAAGGTGATTTCTGTGCTTTTCTAACAGGTGGCAAATAAAATGCTTTAAATTCTTTCAAAATTTTTAGGAGGGTGAGGAGATTACTGTCTCACTAAATTTTAGCCTGGGAAAGAGAGAAAAAAATTGAACACAAGGAAATTATTTCACTTCATGTATTTTGAAGATATTGAAGATATGTTTTCCATTCTGACTCTGTGTTTCACCTCATTCTCTGAAATTCAAAAGGCAATTTTCACTTTTTTCTGTTTTAAAAATACTATGTGCTCTACTTTCAAATATGGTCATGGTTAGCTTTTGTGCCACACAGTGCCAGAATCTCTCAGAGAAATGTGCTCTTTATAGAATAAGATGTGCATTTTTTTTTTTTTAGGCTACCACATAAACCATGAGCTAAATCTCTTCCTGCCTTCCTTGCACCCCCAAAAGTGGGGATCTGGGAGTTACAGTATGGTGCAGCCTATTGTGGCTTTTTCACTTATGCAAAGAGGTCATGGATGGTGGAGTCTGGAATACAAAAGGTGTAGGGCACTCTGCATCTGCAAGGAGAGGATCAAAACAAATCTCCTTTATCTAATGCAGAACCTATTACTGAATCAAACGTGGGGTTGTGAAGGGTCCAAGTGTGTTTCAATAATCTGTGTTACAAACAGACCATAATCTGCACAATTAAGCTCCTTGGAGCTGGCAGGATTTTGTGCAGTTGGCAGTTCTCCCCTTGAATAAAGGTCAGAGAGAGGGGAGTGAATTAAGCGATGAGTCAGTTTTTAAAGGTATTCTGTAATTCCATTGAACGTTAGAAATATTTTCTTCATTGCGCTGGTGTCTTCAGGGAAAAGTGAGTTGTGTGTCCTAATTTAAAAGCTTGCCTATTCCTAGAGAAGGGGCAGGCTGCACAATAAACCCAGGAGGCAGAAGGAATAGGAAACCTCCCTCCATCTCCCTGTGGGTGGGACCTGAGCTGCCAGCATGTGTCCGATTGTAGCACGCCCTGGGGAGCTCTGCTCATGTGAATGTCACCTTAGAGCTGCCCTTAACAGCTACCCCTGACTGTTTTCTAGGTTCAAGTGTTTCTGGCACCCTGGGAGAAATGCCTGAGACTTTGCTTACTCCATCCTGGGTGGGTTTCTTGCTACCCAGACCATGATTTCCCCTTACAAATGCAATTCTCTTTCCTGCAGGGAGATAGAATGTGTGCAGTTCCACCCAAATGGGTGGTGTTGGGTTTCTCTCACAGTTGGACAGCCTCTTTTCTTGATTACAATGATGAGAAAGTGTTTTCATTTAAATAGGAAAATGCTTGAATAGTTTTCTTGCCCCTTGCCCCTCCTCTTGGCAAGCAAATGCACAGCTGGGGCACTGAGTTTATCATAGGCCAAGGGGGAGTTCTCTTAGGAGCCTCTTGTTGAAATGTTGGCAAGACATCACTGAGCAGTTCTAAAGACCTCGGGAAGCCCCAAATGTCTCTGAATTTTCCCACCACCAGCCTTGAATGCAGTTGCCTCTTTGGCTCTGCAAACTTTGGGAGAACATCAAGGTATGTCCTCACAGCCTCCATAGTGTGCTCATCAGCACAGGGGCAGCCCCACGGAATTGGAAGGAAAGTTGATTGGGAAGGGAAACCACCCACGTACTAATCTTTTTGTTTCCCATGGTTGTTTTGTTTTGGTTTTTTTTTCCTTCACCTATTCTCCTCCACAAAATATGCTCAAGGGGAAGGCATTATTTGCCAGAATCTTTTCTGGGAGAGTGAGCTGGAGAAGCTGTGCTGCCTTTGCTGAACACAGATTCTCAGATCCTTCAAAAGCCTCTGTCCAGCTGCCTCGCTCTCGCTGCCGCTGTGTGGTGCGGTCTGACTTCCTTCATCTTTTGTGTGTTGCCACTACAGTGTAAAATCAGGGGGAAACAATTTTCCTCCACTTACACTTCACCATTTTGGGGCAAATTAATTCTGCTACCACTTACTCGAAGAGATGCTTGCAGAATCATGGAGGGAGGTGGCAGAGAAGATGTGGAATTTTTCTTCTCTGTGTATGGAAATCAAATACGGCCTGACCAAAGTCCCCTTTTCTTTCTGTCCTCTTCACCCCCTGCCTTTTTTATCTTTTCTATTTTTACTTAGGTGTTAAGTGTTTACTAAATATCATTTCAAATGACAGCTTAACTTACTATTTTAACCAAAACTGTAATAGAAAAATCTTTTCCTTGCATTGTTAAAATGCAACTCGATTCCTCCTCAGTTACCCACACTGTAAACAAGAATGTGCATTTGCTGTTGATATATGGAATATATTTTTTGTTAAATCAGAGAATGGTTTAAGAATTAAACTAGCAACAAGATGAGGAAAAAACCCTCAGAGCTGTAATCAAACATCCATTCCAACAGCTGAAACATGTTATTACATCTTTCAGCTGATTTATCGTACCCAAAGAGATTTCATAATCATTCTCAGTATTAAAACAAGGGGAATAGAGGCACATTTCAATAACAATGATTGTTGTTTGGAGAATGCCAATCATGTCTAGGAGTGTTATTTACATCAGACAATATGTAGATATTGTGCCTCCAAGCCTGTTCCTGTTCGGTTTTGTTCTTTGACTTACACAAATGAATGCTAAGAAATGTTGACAAGGAGGTTCAATAGCTAAGTACAATAACCGGGGTCCTGCTGACTTCCTTTGGGGAGGAGAGGAATCTTTACCCCGCATGTAATGCAAGCTGATGTAGAGATAAATGCGGCTGTAAATGTCTGAGCTGTCTGTGGTGTGAAAGGTGGGGAGGAATTCAACCCCAGTACCAATTTTAATTTGTACTCACACATCAGCTATAGCTAATTTGAGAACAATTAAAAGGCAGGAATGAGAAAAGCAGATGTGCAGCAGTGGAGTGTATTGTAGAGAAGCAGGCTTCACTATGTGTTATTTTCTAACACGCAGTTTTATTTTTGCTGGAGTCTGTCACAAATCCTAAAATACCATTACAGAGTTAGCAGATGGTTCCCAAGTATTCATACCTGATAAAGCCTCCTGGGTGATCAAGCACTGAAAAATCAATATATTTTTCAACTTTCAATGGCTAGCTATTCAGTTTCATTACATCTCGCTATTCCTCCATGGCCACTGTGATATGGGCACTCCACCATTGCATTAAGCTCTAATCTCCGGGCCAGCTGATAGAGGCAGTTAATGAATAGCTGGAGTACCACCTCGGTATGCTTCACAATTCTTCTGATCTCAGTAGGATGTTTCGAGTACTGTGATCTTGTGTTTAGTAACACCCCAGCTCTTCCCCTCTTTTTTTTTTTTTTTTTCCCCACACATGCACAGACACCCCTCTCCAGCTGTCACCTTGCTGAGCTTTGATAGGAAAATGCAGAAAATACACTTTTTAGCAGAAATATTTTGCTGTAGCATTTGACTCTTCTAAATAAAGAATATCAGCAAGTCACAGTAAGTCGGATCTATGCCCTCTGGGTGACCACAGGAGCCATATTCTTAAATCTATCATTTTCAATAAAGCAACAACTACAGATAGGTCTTTAAAAAAGTCCTGCTTTGGTCTCCAGATTATCTACATCCCCCACAAAATAGCTATGCTCTCTGACTGACTGGTAATGCTTTTTGTAAATCTTTCCTTTCCCTTCTTAACTTAAACTTGTAGCATGGGAAAGTTAACTGGCAGTAAGCAGCAAAATGTGAGTCAGCTTTGTAATTATTACAGATACCTGAGTATTGGTCTTTGTCATACATTTTGGACTTCCCTTAGGGTAGGTTTCTAATGTGGGGCATCTCTTTATGCTTCAATTTGCATGGAAAAATAAGTGCAAGTTAAATGCAAGTAAATGCATAAAGTGTGTGCCTGCATATGGCCACCCTCATAAACTGGTATCCTATATTTTTTTAATTCTCCATTAGTAGTAAATATTTCACTGAATTTTAGTATTGCAGTTTAAATGAGGTTGTTGTGAGGGTTTATTGTCATTGTTTTCACACATCAGTCCAAGTCCAGTGAGACAGACCAGGCTTATTTTACATACACCCAGGCACCATGACATCAGTAAGCCCGGGGCATGCAGGAAGCCTATTGAGCCTGATTAAGGCATGTCTTAAATTTCAGACATAGGTCTTAATTCAGTCCAAAGTGCAGAAGATGAGAACCCCTTTGTTGAAAATGGAAGCATAAATACAAACCACGGGAATATTTCCTCTTTCTTGACTGCACAAAGGGCAAGAGCGAGCCTGTGTGTGCCATGGCTGCATGGAGAAGGTTGCTGCTAATTAGGAGGAGCCCTTTCCATGTTCAGTGCCTGTGCCAGGCAGCTCTCAGGCACAGGTGCCATCACTGCTGTCCCCCAGGGACCCCTTCCTCACGGAGCAGTTAGCAGAGCAGCGGGAGGAGGCCGGGGCTCCACGCTGGCACACCGTCCACGTGCCTGAGCAGCCGGGGCTCAGCGCTGCCAACAGCAGCACGCTCTCCTTTCATGGTGCCCTCTGTGATGTCTGAAAACAGGAGCTTGTTGCGGTGTGTTTCATGTGTCCAGTCCTGCCCAGCGAAATGCCGTGGGGCCAAACTCAGCAGGATGTCCTACGGCTCGATGCCTTGCTTTCGGTGTGGAAAAAGTGGCTTTAGGATTTTTTTGGGGGGTTGGTGGGAATTGGTCGTTGAAGTCATTATAAATTTTTGTCTGTTCTTGATTTGGGCTGCAGGCATTCAACCTGTGCTGCCTGACCGCAGGAGCCAAATAACTTTGGAGAAAAAGACCTGTGTCGTCTGCAGGCAGTTTTATTAACATCTGAAGCACACAATTGTGCCATGTAGGACCTGAGTCCACGCTAGAGCCCTTTCATTACCCTGCTACGCGGCCGGATTTATGCTGGTGGAAGTCCTGGCTAAAAAAGCTTTTGTACAATGATTAATTGACCTTAACAAGTTTAAGGATGCTTATTTGCACACAGTTACGAAGTGTTGCAATATGTCACAAATGAGAGCGGCTTCTATTATAAACATAATGGCATAAACAGTGAAAGCTGGTTATATTTCCTTAAAAGTTCATTGCGGGGAAATGGGGAAGCTTGAGAAGCTAAACAAATCCAGGCAATAATGGAAATGTAGCATGAAATTACTTCTGTAAACAACAGCCATTCATTATTTGAACATTTTTCATAAGAGAGTCAGCAGACGAGCGTTGATGTTAAAGGGTGTCTATGGAGGGGGAGGAGGTAGCAGGGAGATTATGAATTTTGAAAGAAATCTTCCAGGGTTATATAGACAGGCGTACATCTGTTAAAAAAAAAAAAAAAAAAAAAAAAAAAAAGAGGTGTGTAAAGCACTGATTGATCCCTGAATATTAACAATCGATGCCATTTTCTTCATTAACTTCTGAGTGGAGCACAAAGAAAGGTATATTTGATTTAAGGGAAAGAGAAGGGAGCACTATTTAATGTTGATTTGGTGTAGTGAATAACCCCAGAGAGAAATGTAAATACCAGGCTGCAATAACATGACAGCACACTAATCATATTTACAAACGATATTAAATCTGTCCATTGTGCTTGCCTGGCTGCGGATTGGCCCGACTGTAATTGTCACTGTAACCAGCGCTGGCTTGTGGGAGAATTTAACTGCAGTGATATAAGGTGAGTGCTAGGCTTATTATTACTTTATTATTACCCGGTTTATGTTTATTAAAACAATTTGTCATGCAGAACAGGAATGGGAGAATGGGAACATTAAATCGTGCTGTACTCAACCTGAAGAAATGAGTTACAATAAAATTAATGGCAGGCAGGCCACAGCTGACACTTGTAGCCGTGTGGAGCAGCTACACACTGGTTCGTTTCATTTGCTGATCGTTTCTTGTTAGGGTCACGCCATTAAACTTACATATTGAGAACTACTGAAAATCTGAGGCAATGAAGGTAAAGTTTATGAAGCAAAAGTGGGGTTTTTTTTTTCTGCTGCTAATGCATTCCTTTCAATTATTACAGAAATCAGGAATGCAGATTGAAAGTTTAAATCATACTGAGTTATTAAAGGCGTGTGTTGGAGTGAATGTCCTTCAATTTTACAGAGGCTTAGAGAGCTGAGAAAGAGCTGAGTTTAGGCTAAAGTGAGACCATTCTCTAAAGGCTTTGAGCAAAGAGAACAGCGAGAATAGTGGTCATGAAAGGTCTCATAACAAGTTTAATAAAAGCTGCTTTATTTTCTTTCCCTGGAACTCAAGGGGTCCTTATTTGATATCTTCAAATTTATTTCAGCCCAAATCTTCATTATTTTAAAGTAGAGGCAGGAGGCAATGACCATGGGAATAGCATTGAGCCTCTTGGAATTCAGCAAAGAGGCACAGTGACATAAACCCCTCTTGTGACACAATTACGGAAGAAATTAAAAGTGTCAGGCTCTATGTACTTTAGCTGCATAGAAGAAATCTGGCCTCCTGATGAAACATCTTTGTACATGAAAAAGTAATACCCTGCCCTTGTTTCCCATTATACAACAATGTTAAGGAGTCTTCTGGGGTGATTATTAGGGATTTGGTGAAGCACAATAAATGCTGAAGATTAAATCTGAGCACTAGCAATTAGTATTGGGGGAGGAAGAGCACTTTTTTTTTCCTTTTTCAAAGTATTTATTAATGAAGCTATTTAAAGAAAACCCAGCCAACTGCTGCAGTTAGGAAATGTGAACCTTTCATTTCTAGCAGTTTTATACTTGTGCAAGTCCTACAAAGTCCATGGGGTTATTCTTGATTTATACCAGTGTGAGAAAGTAGAAGATCACGCTGTCTCTGTGGGATTTTTTCCCCTCATTTTCCTTTTTTTAAACTAAGATCGTTTTTTTAAGTCTTGGAGAAAGCCTTCAAAGGGTGTATTGAGCCACATGTTCTCTGCCTGTGTCCCCAGTCACAAAGTCTGGACCGAGCATCCAAGAGTTCAGCATCCAACCAATGTAACAGAACACTGGAATGGGAGCTGAACTCATGAAAATACAGTTTGTTGAAGTGAATGGAGATATTTAAAAGGCTTTCTTTTAGAAATCTTGTCTTGTCCGTTAGGCTTTTCAATAAGGGGAATGGTAGATGATTCACTCAGAGAAGTAACTTCATGTTTAGCCTCAGTGGTGAAGCTGTTGCAATCACAAAGGCCGTTCCAAACCTGAAAAAAACATATGGAACAAAAATTCCCTTATCACTTCCTCACAAACTGATCACCTCCTTGAAATAACAGGTACTTCTCTGAGAGCACCAGCAGGTTCATTTCTGAGGATAAAAGGAGAGACCAAAGGCCCTGGCTCACAGATTATTTTCCCTGCTGAGGTCTAGTGCAATAAGAGCAATCCACTGTGGTGGCAAGCACTCATGGTGAACCTGTGTCTTGGAAACTCCGTGGCTTTTGGAGTGGCTCCTGGCTGACATTTTGTCATGGTGCTGCAGGTGCAAATAAAAGAGAAGTGGTTTAGGGAAACGGGAAAATCACTGAGGGGATAATTGTTTCTGTGACATCGGGCTCTGTGGCTGGTGGCCTCCTCTGGGGGCCAAAGTGAAGATGTGAGGAGGCACTGATCAGGGGGCTTGGATGCTCTAAATCTGGACAGCCAGCAGTGGTCCATACTGCTGTGGTGGGAGGTGCAGTGGGACCATGGCAGACAGCAAATACCCACATATTGCTGGCTTTAAGTCCTTTCCTGTGCCCTCTTTTACATTCATTGAAAGGAAAACACATTTTATTAAAACATTTTGACCTCTTTCCCTTTCCAAAAAGGCTTTTAAATGTTGCAGCAAAGCTCTGACCCAGTATTTTTAAAAGCAGGGTTTTAACATAATCTTCCATCTTCATTTGGGGGGAGGAGGGGTGTAACATTCAGTAAACTTGGGGAGAAACCAGTTGGTCCTTTATTCCCTCATTTGTAAAACTCATGAACTCCAAGTAACACAAACACTGCGAGTGTCTTGCTGAATTGCTGTGCTTATTATATGTGCAAACACCCCTTTGACATGAAGGACAAGGATAAAGTAGAGAATTTGGAGTCGTATTTATCACTTGGATTATTAATAATAATAACGTTTGGCATCTTTACAGCACTTTACATTTTCAAAACGCTGCATAAACATTAACTAAATGGTAGTTAAGTGCGCATAAATGATATTCACAGCCATTACCCTCTCCTCGCTGTGGGTCTGCACTGAAACATGTGTGCTGCTGCTTGTTGGAAAATCTTTACTGCTCATGTGAGGTATCAGTTTTTCCTGGAAGAGCCAGACTGACCATTTTTCATTTTGTTTCACATGCACCCGAAGCCTTTTGTCCATATTATGGATTAATGGTCTGCAAAATTTCAGTTTATTGGGGAAAAAGAAGTTGTTGATTTTACTTACAGGAGCATAAAAACAAATACAAATAAAGCAAAGAGCTCAGTGAGCAAAGCACTACTCCAATTTCCTTTTCTTTTTAAATCACATCTTAGTTTGATTCTTACCATGGCCATGCATTTTATGCTGTGTTTCCTGACTGGGGGGTCTGCTTCTGCCTCACCACATACATCTGAATGCTGGATGCTGCTAGGGCTGCATGCCATGGACCAATCTAGCCAATTCAGAGCTACCTGATGTACTTGGACCTGTATCAGTATTGCCAAAAAAAGGTTCTACTTGTGGTCCATTGCATAGGGACTGTTCAGCACCCTTCTGTGACCCATTGTTTTTAAAGAAAATATCTGTACCTGCCTTATCCCTCTCCCCAGTCTGCAACTTTCTTTTCTGTAGCCACATTAATTTGTATTGCAGTAATGCTTTCCTTTTTTTGTGGCTTTGGTGCCTTTGTGCCATTTCAGTAAAACAGAAAGTGGGGAAGATTTTAGGAGCATCATGCCTCTCAGTAGCTATGGCAAGTCTGTACCTGAAAACAATTTACTGTGTAACCCCATCAAAGAGGAGCAGAAATCAAGGGAAATGTCAAACAGCAGCTTTCAGGCTGTATTGCATCTACGTAATCCAGGAGCAAGCAAATAATTCCGCTGTCACTTAATTAAAAGTTTTAATACCTTATGTCTTTGACCTTGTTCTTTAGCTGAACACATAAAAGCAAAATGGGTTTCTGCCTTAATCTCACTTCGTGCCATTGCCCTCTGATGAAAGAATCCTCCTGGTACCTCTGATGTGTCATTGAAGCGAAGGGAAGGGCTATGCACACTGCTTGCTCCTATCTTCTGTACGGAGCCTACCTTGACAAAGTTCCTCTTGCTATCTTTAGTCTTCTCCCTGGAGCACCTGGCACATCAGGACAAGAGGGATCTCAGCCCCACAGCTTCATTTGGGCCTGTTAACTGTAACTACTGATGTCGTTTACAAGGATAAACCCTTAAAGCCAGGCCAAGGTAGACAAAGAAAGAACTCTGGAGTAATTCCCTTTGGACAGCAGAGATTGGTGTTCAAGTTATTGAAAATCTGTGTAACTCATTTTCTCTTTTGTCATACTTAAAAAATCCATGAAGTTTGGCTGAGTGCAAACAATAAGCTTTTATAGTTCCTGCCCTTGTTCATAAATGTGTAATCTTCTGGGACCATCAGAAAAGCTTTGGTACAGCAAATTAAAAGTCTCTAAACTTTCCTGTGTCTCCTTGGACATTTTGTAGACCTGCAAATACCAAGCAGTAATCAATATAATGCCTCTCTAATACTTTAAGGTGAACTGGCAGCTCCCAAGTCAGAGAGCACAGCGCAGCTCTCTCACGGCCAGCCAGGGTCACAGAGGAGCAGCATCCCTTGGCTGGCACAGGGAGGTCAGGAGGGGCCAGCTGGGTACAGCTACGTGCTCCCATTCCTGAGGTTCTCAGTGCTGTCTGTCCCATCATCATCCCCTCATTTCAGCAGCCCTGCCAGTGAGCTGTGCCCAAAGCCCGCGCTGGTCTGTGGGTCACAGTGATTTGTGATCTCCTGTTCCCTTCATGTGTCCATGGGTGCACTTTTCTCTAACGAGCCAATTATATTGCAGCCAGCAGGGTGAGTTGCATATTCCCTCTCTCCTCATTGTTTTAGCACAGTTTAACAGTACTCTCTTACTACACCCTTTATTTTATCTCTGAGAGAACTGTGTTATTTTTATTTGTGGCAAGGCATATGGTATTCAATTACAGAGCATTTGCTCTTTCATATCTTGTCAGTGAATAACCTTATCAGTTTAACAGCTTCAGCGAGGAATATTCAGCACGGGCCAGAGAGGGTGAGAATTACGGGTGTATTTTTGCCTTTTGCCAAACATTGCATTCTCTCCCCACTTAGTGAGGATTATACCTGAGTCAAAAATGACTTTGTAACCACTGGCAAGCAGCAGCTGTGGGGTGGGGTGGCTGAAAGTTGTGTTTCCTGCCTAGCTCCTCTCTCATTATCCGAGCCATCGCTGCTCCCTGCAGTCACTCATGCAAATTCAATGTGTGCAGCAATTCAGGTGGGCAGCGCTGCTGACTGGGTGCCCAGCTGTGCTGAAGAAGCACCAAAGATGCAGCAAAGCACAGCTGTACCAGTGTCCAACCACGTTCTGGCTACAGAAAAAGCTTGGGCAAATGGTACCCATGTGCTTCTGACCCCTGGGTGCTCACTGGGATAAGGTGGCAACCCGGTGCCTGCTTATTTATGGAGCCAAATGGCCCAATGCTTTGCTGATATGATGAAAAAAATGGAGGGAAGTTTTGTCTGCAAAGAATTTCCTGTAACTTCAATCCATATCTAATGGCTGCTTATTTTTATAGTAAGGAGTGCTCTTTTCTGAGGCGTGGCCTGTTCCAAAGCCCATTTACATCAACATTAAAGCTTGCCACTGACCTAGTGGCCTTTGGATCAGGCCCACAGCCTCCTTATCTTCTTCCATATTACTGCCACACCTTTACCTTAGGTCTTGATTTCTGTGGAGCTCTTTAGGTCAAGCTTTATCTCATTGATGTGCCTGGGCTTAAATTGATTCAGAGAGAAACTGACTGTTCTTCTAAAGAGGTGGTCATTTTTCTTAAGCGGCTTCTATTTTTAGATAAAACTCCTTGAGGCAGCAGGCAGCCTTGGTGCCTGGCTGGCAGGAGTGCTTTGTGACAAACCCCTTTGGGGCACACCACGTGGCAGCTGGAACTGTGCCCAAGGATACCCCACCATTTCCATCAGCAGGCTGGTATCTGGAAAAACATCAGACTTTTTCATTCTAGAACTGAAGAAAGAAATAGCGGGGTTCAAACTGGATTTAAGTTTTCAGTTGGGTAGGTCCTAAAAATGTTGCCTGTCTACCTGAAAATCTTAGAAATGCATCTCTTTTGTTTCCAGTGGAGACTTTGCTTGAATGAAAAATTTAGTCTGGTTGTCTTAAACATTCTGTGTGTAATTAAAAGATTACTCTAACTGTTTGGGCAGACTTCTTTAGCATCATTTGGGGAGCTTGTCTGTCCGACTGTTGGAATCCCAAGCAGGCCCTCTGCCAAGGGTGAGCTCTACAGATAAAGCATTGCAATTCATTTCTTCCCTTCTTCTCTCTTCTGGCTTCTCTCTTTCTTTTTCTGTAACACTGGTGGGTGTGGAAGCACTCAGTTGAATGTACTACAGGTACAGGTGATGAGAAAGGGAGTCTTCCTAGTCACAAAAAATATTTTACAGTGCAAAACTGAGACCTAATTCTCCTTGCACGACCCCTGTGCTGTGAGGCTGTTCTAGGGTCAGGGACAGGTGTGGGGCCTTGATATGGTCCCATGGTAGGAAATGCTTGGTTCTCAAAGGCCAATTAATTTAAAATTGAGAAACTCTTGGACTCATTGCTTATGGTGGAGTTATAATTTGCTTTGCTTTTTCTGAAAACCAATAATTTCTCTGGTGTCAGGGAGGATTAAACACCTGTATTCACAATTATGCTTAAGAAATGCAATATTTTGTCCTTTGGCCAAAGCTCAGAGGGCTCTAATAGGGACTAAGGAGTAACATCTGCTCAAGGCCAACTCTTCAGCAGATGTCCACAGCAACATTTAGTGTCCAAAACATTTGCTACTGGCCATTGGCAGAGAAAAGACACCTACCTGTACATTTTTTTTTTTTTATTTTGATTGCTTATTAAATTAGTCTAAATAAGGAAGGATCAAAGAAAAACTAGTAGAGTGAAGACTAATGCTGGTGACAGATTTCTGTCAGCAGCTGACCTTGTGAGATGGAGTCACAGCTTCAAGTACCTGTATGATACCAATGAGTTGGGGCTTAGTTGGGCAATGCCATCACTTGATTATTCTGTGAGAAATCCCAGAAATACAGTTGCTTTATGAGCCCGACTTCTATGATGATAAATTTCCAAAAGCAAAAATGTGAATTTAAATTATTCGTATTCATGTGAGCGTGGTAGAGATTTTTGGAATTGCTGCGGCAAGTTATGGATGATGCATGAAATGAAAAAATCCCTGCCCAGTGCACAAGGAATACAAAAAGGGTTCTGCAGCCAGCACTGTGCTGCACTGTGCTACGGGCTGTGTGCTCTCTGGGGAGAGGGGTTTGTATTTTTTGAAAAGCACCCAGCCTTCAGCACATGCACAAAAGTAAACAAAAGGCAGAATGAAAGAAGAAAAAAAGAGAAATACCCCCAACACCCAGGCACACCTACGGTGTGAGACTGGTGCTTTGTTTCCTACATCTGCCTTTCCAGCACCCCTGAGCTGCCAAGTTCTGCATGTGTGGGGCAGATTCTCCTCACCTCAGGTCAGCTGTTCATAAATATGTAACTTTGTGTTGCAGAAAGAATGGGGCAAAGCCTTTCCCAAGTCTGTCTTGCATATCTCTCCCTGGCCCAAGGATGGCATGAGACAAATAGGACAAAAAAAGTCTTATCTGGGGTAACATGACCACATCCACAGTGCCTCACATGAAATAGTCTCCCATGTGCTTCTACTCTGAAGCGGATCATGTAAAACAGTGGGTATCCAAAAAAAACCCCCTGAAAAATACCTGCAGATATTTTTTTCTAAACTTAGTTCTAGCATTAGGATTTGCCCAGTCTTCTAGACTGCAGGAAACTAGAGTGATTGTTCTTTCTGGGATTGCACTCAGCATTACTGTCTTCCAGATCTGAATCTTCAGTCACTTATTTAAGTGATTGAACTCTTAAGTTAAGTAGATTATATCTGCAAACACTGAATGTGATCTGACTTTATCTTCCAAATTTAACATATTTTCTAATTGTCTAATGAACTCTTATATGTGTGCATGTATTCTTACTTGAATACTAGTACGTGCAATATATCCTTGAGTCATTCCAATCTGTTAAAGCATCTTCTGATGTTCTTTAATGTCTGCTGCATTGTGCTTATTCAGTAATTTTTACACAATCTTAAGACATCTCTGTTTTCTGTTTCAGACAGACCCTGTATGGGCCTTCCCATCCCACAACTTTATATCGTACTGTGCTATAAAGGGACAGTGGGAGCAGATAGATGATCATTTTAGGTCCCTTCTGATTGGAACTATTCCATTCTGTCCTATTTTAGAGTGTGGCCACCATGGCATCAAATAACGTTTAGATTTTGCTTTTAGTGCTGGGTACTTGGTACAAATGATGTGTATGGTGTTTGCTCTCTGTTCCTGAATGTCAATGCATGTTTTCAGAACGTGCTAATTCTTTTCTAATCTTGCAATGCAGTTTGTTGAAAGCCTCCTGCTGTGTAAATAGATTAAGACATCTGACCAAACCCTCTGTTTTATCTTAACCTTTGCCTTCACTGTACCTTTGCTTTCCAGTATCCTCTTTATTAAAATTCTTTTGGGTTTTTTCTCCCTCCCTCTCATATGTTGAGCCCAGGATGACTCATTTAGGAAGGGCCATTGCCTTTTCAACACTCACACCTCTTTGCTGAACACAAGTGTGTGTTTCCACACTTAGTGCAAACAGACCTGGTCATTTCTCACCTAAGAACAAAAAGAATTAACAGACTTCATTTGTTTTTTGATGGGCATTAATGGAACTATCGTCCTAGTCTTAAAATCCCAGGTTTCTCCATATCTTGAGCTAGAAGGTTACTGTTGAGATTTTAGTGACTAAAAAAACCCACAATGTTACAAACACGAAAGTGTAGTCAGGCTGAAGTCCATGAGCAGTGAGCAGTAGCAAGCAGCTACCCATGTATAACATTTAAAATTGATTGCACATTGTTCTTGCTAATGTTTCCTTTTAGAAAAAAATCCCCAGATTTTAGCAGTTCTGCATATGTTCAGGCCCTTTCCCACAACTTTGCTTTGACCTGTCTTTTCTATCACAATGTTCTGTCTTAGTCCATCTGCTCAAGCTTCCTATCTCTGTGGATCAAGTGCACTTCTCTGATTAATGATGCTGTCTGGCAATTGGTTTTATAGACTGTTCTGGCACAGCATGCAGTAATGTAAAAGGTTTCTGAAGCTGTTACAGCAAGGGAGCCAGACCAGTAGGTCAAAAGCAGCACCTCATCCCTATTGCACCATGATCTGCTAAGTCTGCCAGCTTTAGACAACTTCTTTCCTTCCACTGAAAAGTCATAGCTTATGCTTTTCTGTTGGCATTTCAGGGTGAGGCTTCTATCAGTGTCTGTTGAGTCCTGTTTCCTTGGAAATCAGCCTGCTGGGTATGGATGTGTCATGGGCAGAGATCTTTGGGGCTGGGAGTGCTGGGGAAGGTGCTGCCCTCACCTTGGTGGGTGGTGGCACAGAGCATCTCTCTGGTGTCTGCAGGGTGGGCTGGTGCAGTGCTGAGCCACACCTGTGGCTCGGTCTGCTCAGCCTGGCCCCGGTGCAGAGACACTGCTGTGTGTTTGGAGAGGTGGGCACCAGCTCTGATGGCACCCTCCACACTTTCTCTGCTCTGGCCAGGTCCTACCAGCTGTGTCCAGATGTGAAGTGTTCAACTGGGCTCGTTTGCTTCATGTTTGCTTGTAGTTTGTTGTGTTCCTGCTGGTCGTGTGACACTGGGCAGGGCTCTGTGGTGTGGCACAGCCAGCATGTGTTGGCTCTGTGGCTGCTGCCCTCCTTCACATCCCTGTAAAAGCTCTCTGTCCTCTCTTGGCACCTTCCAGAGGGTGGGCTCAGCACTGCTGCTGGCAAAGCAGCCACGCCACAGCAGCATCCATGCTTACATGGGTCTCCCCAGTAAATGTGTCCCTATATTCATTAGCCTCTGTGCCCTGCAACTGCCTCCTTAGAAAGGGAAAAATATACCCTGGAGATGTTTTGGACCCATTTTCTGTAGCAGTAAGTTGCCTGTAGCTCTGCCCACCATAAGTGTCTCAGCATGGTTTGCACTCTGTTCTTAAAGCACTCAGAGCTCTTGAGGATTATTCAGGAGAGCAGTCATCTCATAGCAATGCATTTTTATAGGCTGGTGAAAACCCCAGCCATGAAATAGTTAATTTAAAAGTCTCCAATTAGAAACCGAATGTATTTTGCAAAAAGTTACATTTGTTCTTCTCAGTGAGAAGAAAAAAAAAAAAATAAGCAATTCAAATCATTTCGAAGTTCCATTCCTTCATTCATTAGGAGACTTAGCTTGCAAAATCCTAATTAAAAAGAACATTTTGTGTTAATGAAAATGTTCTAATTTTTTACCTTATGAAGTTAGCTAATTTTTTCCATAGCATCCAGGAAAAAGAGGTCTCCTTAATGGCTTTGTTCCAGTTTATATTATTTGATTGCAAAATTTGTGAGACAAAAGAGAGCTAAACTCATTCTGTGGTGCCCTCCAGTTAACTGTTCAGTTGAAAAATGACCTTCATAACTAAGTCCCTTGCCTTTTCATCGACATCAAGGAGTTACAACTCTAACCTACAGTTGAGGAGGTGGCTTCAGTCTGGTAAACCATCAGAAATTGCATGAGCACCCCGTGGAGTGTAGATATTTATAGATATCTAAGAGGACTAGAGATAACCAAATAATTTGAATCTGAATTCTCAAACTGCCTAGGGCTTGTCTGCTGGCTTTCAAATCCAGCATCCTCTTGCATGACTTTTAGTCATTAAAAGCAGAGGTTCATTTCAGTAGCTAATAATTCTGCGTCAGGCACCACAATATTGCGAGTCAGAGATCACAGGAGGTGCACATAGGTTCCTACCACGGTGCAACAGTGAGAAAGGCAGCCCTTTTTAGATGTCTTTAAATCAGCTGCACTATATATGAGGTTATGTTAACTGTGAAACATTCATTTATGCAGCCTTAAGATTCAACGCGGGGCTCTCTGCTGGTGTAAATCAGGGTGACCGTAAGTCAGTCGTGCTGAGCTGAGATATGCTCACAGAGAGCCCAACCATTAAAGAATTTTGCACCTTTGGTATTGTTGCCTTCATTTTGCCACTCATCTGTCTCTGTAGGGGTGGGTTTTAATATTCCAGATCTCTTCTTCCTAGGCAGGAATCACTATAAAAATCTTTACGTTCTTACAGAAATACAGATTGGGTGTGTAAAAATATTTTGGACTTGCTCCAAGGACTGGAAAAATATTTATTGGAGTATCAGGGAATCACAGAAGCGCACAGGTAGGAAGGGTCCTCCAGAGGTCCAACAGCCTCCCCTCCTATGCAGAGCACATCTGGTGACAGCAGGTTCTTCAGAGCCATGTCCAGTGGGGTTTTCACTGTCTCTAAGGACAGACACTCCACAGTGCCTCTGCACCACCTGCTCCTGTGCTTTCCACCCTGACAGTGACAAAGCCTTTCCAAACCTCCAGTGGAGTTTTCCCAAGTTGTAGCTCGTGTCCGTAGCCCCTTGTGTCATCGCTGTGCAGTTCCAAGGAGAGTCTCACTCCATGTTTTTGTACCATCTCATTAGGCTGCTGTAGAGAAATAACATCTCTGTTTCTCTTCTTTGAAGAGAGCAAACCCAACTGTTTCAGCTGCTCCTCACCGTGTGTTTCCCAGCTCTCCAGTCATACTGGTGGTCTCTACTTCACTTGCTCCAGTAAGTCAGGGTCTTTATTTTCGGTGCAGTGGAGCCCAGGACTGGACATCAGACTCCAGGTACAGCCTTGAGAGTGCTGACTGAGAGGGGAATCATCACTTCCCTAGTCCTGCTGGCTACATCCCTGCAGACACAGGCCAATGCAGAGCTGGCTGCAAGTGCAGCCCTGTGGGCCATCAGCTGTGTTGGCTGCAAGGGACACTGCTCACTCCCCTCTGTAGGCTGTCCACCAGGCCTTCAGCTAATTTTTCTGAAAAGTACATTTGTTTCTATGCCTTTGGCCCCCAGCCTGCACTGGTGCATGGGCTTCTTCCACCCCAGCTGCAGGAATACTTGGGGTTTGGTATTGATTCCAGTAAATTGTATCTTCTACTTTGAACTAAGAGCTATTGTTGGAGGTGCTTATACTAAGGAGAGGCAAAAAGCCCTCTTCAGCCTGTTCTGTCAATGTTGAGGGTCTGATAATGTTTAAAAGAGGGCACCTTTCTGCCATACTTTCTGCTTATTATTTGCTTTTTCCTGGTGCTTTAGTGGTCAGATTCCACCCACACCACTGCCTGCAAAAATGAAGTGCTGCACTGGCACGCTCAGATTTTCAAACAGGACACGCACATCAAACTGTGGGTCAGATACATCTGCAGATCAGGCTTCAGATGCAAAGTGTCAGGAATGCACTGGAGACTCCTCTCCATCGACCTACACAGGGAAAGAATTACACTATAAAACTGAGGCTCATTTAAAGTAATGATCAAATCTGAGGAAATGGCAATCTGTATGCAGACACTCCACAAGCTGAAAAAGAAGCTAAATTCATGTGTGAATTATTTGCTGCCAATTATTCTCTCAGCTCTAATATTGAGTTTTAAATATTTAGTTAGATTCACTTCCAACCTAGATTTTTGGTTTTCATTTAACATCATGACTGACTATATATATGTGCGTATACACGACATATGTTATTTCATTACACCTCCTTTGAAAGCACTTGAATAGTAACGTGAACGACCTACCTCCTTTTTTGGTAGGTTTTTGGACAAGGTGGCAGGCTTTTCACAGTGGGTTCTGGTAGTTGTCTGAGTACCTCTTTGATCTGAAAGTGACCCTGCCGTGTTGAAATGTGGGCTTGGCTAACTTTGTGGCAGGACTCTTGGAGAATTACAAGATGGCTGTAAAGATGCACTAACCCTTTTCAGAGCCTAAATTAAGCTTTAAATCAAAGCTAACTAGAATGCCACCAAAGCTTTTCCATTAAGACTGGCTTACACACCCTTGCACTGTGATGCACAGAAAACATCATAAATTCTGGACCCAGACTGAAACCCTGAAGCTCTTGGCTTTACTTTCAAAGTTCATGAAATGCTTCTTCACTACCGGTGAGCGAGACAGAATTTGTGTGAATTGCTTTCTGAATGTGAAGGCAGATGCTGACCTAGAAGGCAGTTGGCACTGGACAATTATCACCAGAAACTGAATCTCAGTTCTAATCCAGCATTTTAGTTATCAGAGTGCAGGAAGTACCGACATTTTAAGGCGAGAAACGCTGCAAGCATTCAAGGGGTGACTCTCTGTTAGAATAACCTCTGCTTTGTGATTGATGCACACACAATGTGGCACCTCGAGGACAGGCCATCACAATTTATATATTGTTGTACTTAAAAGCAAGGAATTTTGTGGTTTGTAAACCAAATATGTGGGGAAAAAAAGATTTCTTTTTCCTCAGTCTATTTTATTCTTCACTGAAGGTAGTGAGTGGTGTGGAGCTTCACAAGCAATGAAGTAAGACCAATCTGCCTCCTGAACATAAAGGTTTCTCACCCAGAGGGTGGTTGGGCTCTAGAACAGCTCCCCAGGGCAGTGGTCACAGCACCAGTCTAACAGAGCTCAAGAAGCATTTGGACAATGCTCTCAGGCACATGGTGTGACTCCTGGGGATGTCCTGTGCAGGGCCAGGACTTGGACTCCATGATCTTGGTGGGGTCCTTCCAACTCAGCTTATTCTGTGATTATGTGATAAGTTCTGCCTAGTCATAAATGAGCACTTGAGCAGGGTGTGAGAAGGGAGGAAGGTTTACAGCTATTAGCAGCCTGGGGCAGGATCTGCATGTGAACTTTGGCACCAGATCACAGTGGCTTTTCAGAATGAAACTGGTCAAGGGGCTGAGGAAAGAGTCAGAGCTGGCATTTGCAGGAGAAAGGAGAGGGATTCAGCCAGGCCCCCAAGCCAGATGGGGGAGGATAGGGCAGCACATCTGAGTTCCCTGTTCCCAGAGGATAAGGGGGCCTGACTCACTCACGAAAATGCTTATCAATAATTGTTCAGGCTGAGTTTTGATGCAGAATTCCCTGGAGCTCCATGCACTCCCATTCAGAAACGTAGGTGTTATAGCATCACTGTGAAATTCCATGGTGAAACAGTCCATCGTGCTGCCAATGGCTGGCTTTAAAGCTAGGGCAGGAGAGGAAAGAACTGCTAACGCTCCAAGGAACAGCTTGTCAGCTTGAGGGCCTTGTGAGTGCCAGCTGGATTCAAGTTCAAGTCTGGATTTGATCCACTAATGAAACATCATCCTCCAAAAACTACTGGCTGAAGGTGGGAGACCTCTGGAGACCTGCAGGGTTGATTGGAAAGTTGACTCTCTTTTAACCATATGCTCGTGTGTATGTCAGTTATGAAAATGAGTCAGATTTTCAAGTTTTCAATTAAAAAAAAAATTAGGAAAAGCATTGGCAAAATAGCTGCAATTTTCCCTCCCCATTGCCATCCCCTTAGTGTAATGGAAACAGTTTTGTTGATTTGAATGGGCTCTAGGGTTTTAATACTGTCTTGGCTTTGCCAAAGTCAATGTATTGCCCCCTGTGGCTCCTGCATTTAGTGAAATGTTTAAGAGTGGAAGAATGTGACATTTTAAGAAAAAAGGCTGATGGAATCTATGAATTTTCTGAAAAGTCTGGGGTCAGTTCCTATGTGATGACAGTTCTGGGCTGAAGCAGACATAATACTTTTGCCTTCCAGCTGGGGGAAGAGAAGGATTTCCATTGAAGAGACATAGTTCAAAATCCATTACTCTGTCCCTAACGTAATACAGAAGTGTGTCGCAGCAGCAAGCTGGTTTCTGAGCTAGGGAATAGAGGAAGAGTTTTCCCCTGGAACTTGCAGGGCAGTGAGAGTGAGCACTGGGTAGCCTCCAGAAGATCCCTTCTACAGCAGACTTGCAAATGGATGCACCCTTTCCACCCTCAGCTCTCCACTCTTTGCTCATATAAATATTTAAGTAATTATTTTTTAGAGCTCTGGGGAACCTTTATCAATTACCTCTATCAGAACCTGTTCTATTAGCTGAGAAACTTTCTACCATTATAGCAGCTTTCCACCACTTTCTATTTCATTAGCATTCATTTTCTTTAGACATATGACAGACTACCCACTGGAAATGTAGGCATCTGGGAACATAAAGCTAAAAGCTGAGGTTTGCTTCAGTGCTTGCCAGCCCACAGAATTTTATTACCTAACCTACCTTTACCTAAATCACAGAAAAATGACAAACCTTTTGATGCATGTAAAAAAAAAAAACCCGAAACAGAGTTGAACTGCAAGCTTGACTGATGCAAACTGACATAAAGCATCACAATGGCGCGCATCAGAGACAGATGTTTTCTCCAGCTCCAGTTTAGTTGTATTTTTGCAGAGTGCACTACTGATTGGTTAAACGTAGCTCTTGTAAAAAGATTTGGGTCTGGAGTTCAAGCTCAAACCTCCACGAGTAATGGGCGAGCTGATGGCATTATTCTCACAGGTGGAAATGGGGAATGCAAATTTTAGGAGCAGCACATCTGTTCTCTTGGCTAATCGGGTATGAGTTCTACAGGAATGAGCACATTAGCAACCTTGGTGTCATAACTGGAGGGACACAAATCAACAGGGCTGTGTGTGCTAATGTTGAGGAATTTGGAAATCTGAGCTGCAGATTCACACAGACCTGGCTTTTGCTCATGGAAAGTCTGTTACAAGATGCCAGAACCAAAAGGTTTCTCAGATGAGGGACTGTGGTGGGAAGCAGTCCTGATCCCACTGTCAGATAATGCAAAAGGAAAGAGCTTTGGTGTGGTTTTGGTAGAAAGTGGTCCAAGCAAGAGTGCGATACATTCCTATAGCTGAGTGATTCAAATGGCTCTTGCTTCCTGTGCAAGAAATCCCCATGAAAGGAAGTCACGAAATCATTAGTTGATTTTTTTGGGAGAGAATCACACAGATTGCTTTTGTTCATGCTGTTCATCAAACAAATAAGAAGTTTGTGGAATTTTTGTGTTAATGTCTTGTTACCTAAGTAGGCAAAGGCTAAGAAGAAACACAGCAGAGTGACTGACCCCAAATCGCTGTCAGTAAGGTTGAGATTTCGAGTTGCTGCCTAGATGGATGAAATGGCCTGTCCCCATACTGCTCCATTAGTAGAGATATATGGACATCCCTTGTGGTCAGTTGTCAGCTCTTTTGGTTTTCTTTCTTTTGCAAAAACCCAGATGGGGAAAAAAAGTAGAAGCTGCACAGTCTCATATTAACCTTCTGTTCTGTGACGTGTTACAGGCTGTCAAGAGAGTGTCATTTGTCAGCTGTGCACCCTGGACATTCCCTCTCACACATGGGTGGAAATTGCAAGGCCCGAATGCAAACACTTCAAAAACTCTCTGAGATGTCAGTCTTGGATGTGTTTTGTTTTTAACACCTTGCCCTGATGAAGTACAGGGGCATTCAGAATGTATTGTCTGATATCAGCCCCTTAGGACAACAATCCAGCACCACACCCTGTATCTAAAACAAGCCTATACAAAGTTACTAACCCAAAAGCTGGCAATTTGCCAATGGTTCAATACCCCTGGAGATGTCCCTGACACTTCTTTAGAACATGCTGGTTTTGATAGTACGAACTTCTTATAATTAATACCCAGATTTATTTACCCAATAAATTTTGTATCCATCAGAACTTCATACATGATATTTTCACAAAGACATGCACATGGAACTTTATGATACTACATTGCATAGAGTGTTTTAGTTTTCCATTTGTCCATAGGTTTGTTGTTGTCCTACATGACCCATTCAGGTGATTTTTCCTGTTCACAAAGAGAGCTGTAGCTCCTATGAGCAACTCTTAAGCATTCCATAGGAGAACACTGCCTACCTCTTTTATCCAGCCCCATCCATGGCTGTCCAGCCTCTCTTGCAGAGAGCTCTAAGCTTGTTAAAACCCTGTGAATACTAATGGATGTGTTAGGTGGTGCTATACTCAGCTTTCTGGTGGAAATCTAAACCCATTTCCTGTTTAGTTTTGCATGGCATACTGAAGGAAAATGTATTCCCAAGTTCTTTTTGTCTTAATTGTATCCCTTCGGCTGGCTAGCATTTTATTCTGCAGATGCTCAAGCTGTCATTTGCTGTATGCAGATGCATCAGTATCTTGTTTCAGGTAGCCCTAGACCAAATAAACTGAGCTTAATTAGCATTAGAACTTCTAATTCAGGAGACTACATCAGACACTTAAATCTGTTGCTATTCAAGAAAGCAGAGATGATTTACCAAATGATAAAAGGAAGCATGTGCTCTTGTAACAGGACATTCTTTCTGAACTGGGCCTGATAAAGTATCTTTTCACATATTGTTGTACCCATGAGACAAACTCGAATTTTGTACATAGTGTAACATCATTTTCAAGATAAGAAGATTTTTTTTAATCTCTTTTTAATTCTGTATCTGATAAATGGCTTTATTGACCTCTAGTTACTAAGGAATAATAACTCTGTGGTCTGTTGCTCTTCTGCAAAGGTGTGATAACCTCTGAAGAAATGCAACATGCTGGACAGAATGATAGAAGTTCTGGTTTTAACTATTCATCTAATGGTTTTTGGACACCTGTATTTAAACCACTGGTTATGCTGTGTTCCTCATTACATTGTTTAGACATGATGTGCAATATTAAAAAAATTTGGGCACCTTTGTCAAAGTTTACATGCGCAAAGAATGTTCCCCATCCAGAGAGCATCTTTATCTCAAGCCCCAAGCAACACAGTGAAATCTGAACATCACAGTCATTAAAATCTATGGAACGTGACTATATAGCAAGAGGGTCAAATATAAAATACCCACAAGAAGCTGTGGAAGAACATTCTCTTACCTAATGTCTGGGCCACTCCCATTACTGGAAAACTAAAATGGCTGAGAAATTCAATGGCAGTATAGTCAAAGTAATGCTCACTGGAAAATGGGAGCCCTGACAATATCTACACAGCAAACTGCCTTAGATTAAGCAAGAGCAAATGAGTTTTTACTACTCAGAAGAAATATTGTGGAGTCGCAGTGATTAGCTCTCTAAAAATAGCTAGTTATTGCTCAGCAGCAGCTGGGAAAGCAAGGAGAATTTTCCGAATTATTAAGCAAAGAGAGAAAACAGAGGAGAAAATATTTATCCCACCGCATGAATTAGTGGCGTGGCCGCGTTTCGGGGCAGATTTCCTCACCCATCTCCAGGGGATGCGAGCGGGAGCCGGTGGAGCAGTGCGGCCCGGCATCCCGCTGCTCCCTTGTTCCACACGTGCCCCTGTGGGGGTGGGCAGAGCCCTGGGGGCTCTGCACTGGAGAGAGCCTTGCTGAGGAGATAAGGAAATTGCCCAACTCCCGCTAGACCCCCAAGATAACAAAGCAAGCCTTTCTGTCACGGCGACCTTTCAGAGGACCCACAAGTCTCCACAGGATTTTATGCAGATCTGTTGTAAGCGATTGGCTTTGTACCCTCTCCCCTCCCACCCTAGTTCTCCATAAAACCCCCTGAGTCTCCCTATTGCTCAGGGTATCTTGTCCTCTGGCTCCCTTCGCTGATACCTTTGCAATAAAACTACTTCATGCGGAACCACCAAACGAGACCCTCTCTCTCTTATCCTGGCTGGCTAAAAGAGAAGTGAACCTCGCAGGGGCAGGAGCTGAAAGTCACTGAGCTGAATCACAAGAGCTGATCACTGCTCTGCCCCCTGCTGAGACGCTCTCTGCCAGCTGAGGGAGTGCTTCTGGCCCCCTAAGGAGTTGTCTCTAACGAGATACTTTTTGGGGTGGCTTTAGCCTCCTCTGGTCCGGAGCTGCAGACCCCACAACCAGCTGGAATACGCCCCTATGGACACGTTATTGGCACGTGGCTGCCCCACGGGGCCTGCACGCTGTGGTGAGCTCCACTGCTTGGAAACCATGTGAGATGCCTCCAGCTGGACAGCAGCCAGTGTCAGTGTGGGGAGGGCTTTGGGCTTTGGTGCAGGAGCAACCTCCCGGCCTCTGCAGGCTGCCTCAGAGTGTCCCATGGGGCTGGACGTCTGCCCCTGGGGGTGGCAGCAGCTCCATTGCCTGCAAGAATTCAGTGGGAAATGGAGAGGCACAGCCTTGCACAGGAGCGCCATACCGTCCATCAGTTGCTCCTGGAGACACAGTGACTATCCCTATGGATGGTGTAGAGTCAGGAGATGACCTCCTGCAAGTGCTTCCTTTTGTGTAGGACCAAGACTCTGTCTCACTCAGGGATCCATTCCCTCATTTCATATCCTAACCCTCCATTTTGAGCAGGAATGGAGAAGGGCCTGAACAGGCTGCAGGTTTGTTTTAAAATTCTTGACCTGGATTTAAGGTCTGGCTCAGAAAGCTGTTTGAATTTTTGGTTTCAAGAAATTGAGATGGCATAACATAATTCTGGTATCATTTCCTAAGAGCTGGCCACCATGAGAGGGAGGATACTGTGTTAATTGGATTTGCTGTTTGATCTAACATGGCAGTTCTTCTGCCTGTAGCAACAAAGGAGGAATCAGCTTCTTAGATTTCCACTGCATGTTTATACAGCCTGTTGGCATTTTCTTCATCATCCGCTGTCCCATGATTTTGTTTCAAAAGGAGGGCAGGGCTGTGGTTATAGATACGCAGGAATCTGTACATCTGTGATCTCTCAGAAGGTTTATGATGTCATGTGGCAGTGTGTGGCTTCGGTTCAGTCATCTGTGTCTTGACCCAGTCCCTGAAAAATTGATGGGAGTCTTCTCTGTGATATGAAAAAGCCCAGCTCTTTGGCCTGCTTCAAAGCAGTGGGAGTTATTGCATCCATCTAAAATGGATATGACCTGCAACTTCAAACTGGGCAATGGTAGCTCTTAAACACTTTGCAATGATGTTGTGAGGCTTAATTAATTGAAAGGAATTAATGGAAAGGAATTTAAATGGAAGGGGAGACGTAAGTGAATAATTTGATTGTATGGAAGTATCTTTTAGTTCAATTTGAACTAAAAGGGTCTGAAATGTATTCCTGCTCCTGAAAAATGCTGAAGGGTTAAAATGACCTAATTCAACATCAACTAATACACTCCAATATACATTTAAGCAAGTAGATTATTTTTTAAACAGTGCTATCCTGCTAAGTGATGCACTGTGCTCAATGATAGACTGGTTAAAGCTGTAAATGTCATTGTTAAAATGAGTATCTTTAACAGCTAATATCTATTAAAATGAAGCACTTAGGCACCAGAAAAGACACTTTTAAACTGTTAGGTTCCCTAAATTATTTTTGCACAATCAAAATGAGACTCTTAGGGATTAGGTGGCAGATTCAGTTAACATATTACGCTCCTGGATGAAAGATGTACCATCATATCTTGCTTAAAAATACAGATGAGCTGGGACTGCTATTCTTCAGGTGATCCAGCATGTGTGTTTCTAAAATACAATTTTTAATACATTAATACATTAAATTGATTGTGATTTGCATTAGAAGTAGATAAGGACTTTGCCTGCTGCTACCATGATTTGAGTAAAGGTAGATTAGGACTTGGGTTCACAATTTGGATTGTTCCTTTGATGGGCTGACAAAGGGATTTTATCCTTTTTTAAGCTCAATTTTCTTACAACAACATCTTGGTACACAGCTACAGCAGGTGTTATAAAGGGTTAAACTCAGCACATGAGAGAAAGGCCTTTCAAAGCAAACATGTTCATGTAGCAAAAATCAGGAATAAGTAGGTGGCCACCAGTACGTGTAGGTGCAGAGGGAAAGTGAGCTGTAAAGACGCAGGTTCTGGTATATTTGAATTGAAACTCTCCAACTGGCTTGTCACCACGTGTTTGCTGTAATTCATTTGAAACTGCAGGTTGGACCACAGGTCTGTGTGTTACCTTGCACTTGAAAAGCTGAGCATTTATCTTGAAAAGCAGAGATGTTACTATTACTTTTTTCTTCCTTCTCTGTTACTAAACTCCCAAAGGTGAGGTACGCAGTCCCCAGCATTTGTTCTCCCTCATCTTCATGAGGGAATACTTTGTATGTATTTCCTCCTTGACTAATTTCTTACTTCAGAAGACCCCAAAAAACACTTACCTTGAGACACACCAACTGTTGAGAACTTTATGGAAAGCTTTCCTGCATGGGTTGATCACAAATCCTTAAACCATTCCATGGATGTGATGCCATATGTTGCAGGACCAATCCTTCAGTGCACCCATATTTTTGTGTTGTGTTGTAATCTTCCACTTTTGGTGCATGTATCAGCCTATTGCTGTTTTGTCTTTTGATGCAGATGGATGGTGTCACCAGAAAAACAACAACAACAACAACAACAACAAACAAAAAAACACCCCCCCCAAAAAAAACAACAAACAAAAAAAACCAAAACCGTGAGAGAGAGAGAGAGGTGTTCTGCTTCATTGCCATAAAGAATTCTTTGTTTTCATTATTTCTTTGTTTTAGTGAGGTTCTTTGTTTTCAAAGACAAGCTAAAGACAACTTATTTTGTTCAGTAGAACCCTAGCAAAGGGTGAGTGCCAGAACACAACTGGTGTCCTGCTCTTTCCAACAGCAGCTCTTTGTCTCCCAATGCTGTACACACATGCTAAGAGAGGTTATTCTTGTTTTGGAATGAAGTGATCCAGAATTTTCCTTTGTGCATCTTTCTCCCTAGAATTGTGTTGGTGCCAGCAATATGAGTAGGTAACATCTTGACATGTAGAACCAGATTTTAGAGAATAGCAGCAACTAATAGCAAGATTAGCTTAACCAAAATTTGTTCTAACTCTTGTTTTCTATAAAAATCTCATTTATAACCTTCTTAAACAGTTGCATGCCAAATGATGGGTAACTGCTTTGTTGCTTTCTGCCACAGTGCAAAGTGCCTCTAATGTTCTTTGAGTGTAGCTCTGCTGAAAGGAAGGAATCCAACCTTCTGCAGTGACTTTTGGTAGGAAAAAGCTAAACAGCAATATATAAACCAAGAAATGTCTGCAACAGAGCTGTTAAATATAGTTGTGGTTACTATTTCATAGTAAAAATGAATTATTTCAGGAAAATGTGACAAAGCATGGGGGCAACTCAAAGCACTGTTGCCCTTTTTTTTTTTCTGGCATGGGAAAGCTGGAGAATAGAAAATGTCAGGTTGTGTCTTTCCATGCATAGAAAGACAAGGTTGTTTGCAGAATTAAAAATAACTGCCAGCACAGCAGTGGCACTTTTGGGTATCTCCATACAAATGAACATAGTGACAGTGTATTACGCTAATTTAAATTGTAAGAATAAATTATTTTCCTATAAATACTGCATCAAATGATACATTTAGACACAACTTGGCAGTGTTTAGAGCTCTGAATAAGTGGCAGCCCACATTGCAGTTTCTTTAAAGCACCCATTTTAGTGTGTCAGAATAAGTTTTCTGGCTAATATAAAATTATTTGTATTTCACATCCTTAATTGATGCTTTTAATTACTCTTCATATAGTTTAATAGTTTTCATATAGAAAACTGCTTTCTGTGCAGTAAGCCGAATCTCCAATCTGCAGCAAAACTTGCTTGAGTCAGGTTTTTGCCAGGCTCTGTGTACCAGCCCCAAATACTAAATTATGTTGGCACTCTTACAGTAATCAAGGGAATAATTGTGAAGGCAAAGTTTGTTGTAAGAAAACCAAATTAGGAGGGGAAAACAACATCACTTAAGAGAAATATTTAGCATGAACTAATCTTTTTGGTCTTTGTCCTCCTACAGTAAGGACTGTTTAACCATGGAGTATAATTACTTAAAACATACTGTAGTTTATCCTGTGTAGATTAGTCTTCTGCTTTATTAGAATGCTAAAAGGCCAGTCTTCAAAGAATAAGCAAATTAAAGCTCTGTCTTGCTGTTTACAATGCTGGGGTCAGATCACTGATATCTACCAGCTTTAATGCAAAGCAGCCATGAACCCCATTTAGTTAATCCAAGAGTTAATGTCTATTTAAATTTACACAAGCCTTTCCAGTGCCTCTTGTGGTCACTCATCAGGCTGTTGCAGAGTCAGGTATCTCCCCTGTGCCAGCTCCCTTTACTCACCAAAAAAATCCCCATTGGACTTCATCAGGAGCAGGACTGGTCCTGCTGAACCATCACAGCAATGGCTGGGTGTCCTGTCACGTTTTATGATATTGCACTTCCAGTGAGAGTTCAAGTTGCTTTAGGCCTTCTGCACAGTGATGAGGCCAAAACTGCCCTCCTGGAGCAGTATAATAGAGGGCTGATAGCATTTGAGTGCTGTGGAGGGGCTTGACAGGCTGGAGCCCACGGGTACTTGTGTGAATGACTTTGTTTCTGCTTCCTTCACAGAGGATCCCCACACCTCCTTGTCACTAAGCATGTCATAGGTATTTCTTCCATTTCCCTTCTGTTACTTCTCTGCTCCATGACACACAGACTCAACTCACCCTATCTGAGGGAGAAAAATGTGGGGTTTTTTTTTAGAGTGAGTTCTTCCCACAGAGCTAGGATTATCCTTAGGTCCCGCTGGTATCAGAGTGTAAAATTCTCCCCCTTCCTAAGATAGGTGAGGCCTTTCAGGCTGTCTCATATGGATTTCTGCCAACCATTGGAGTCAATCTGAGCTGGGAGGTGTCCATGCACTTTGCAGTTGTCAACCTTTTGGGATTTTTATCCCAGGGCTGTAATGGAATTTGGGGAGAGGTTCTAGAACTCCAGGTCTCGGAAACTAGAGAAACTTTCATGAAAGCCTTTGCTTGAAAGTGAATAAATAAGTGCCCAAGGAGCTCAGAAGACAGAAACTAAAGGGAGAAAGCTGTTGTGTTACTATTATTTCAAAATATAATAATTTTAAAGGCAATTTCATGCTTCTTTTTTAGAACCTTGAGTGACTATTTTGGACCATGTGTGGTTGGTGCGATTGTGTTTTGAAAAATCCAGAGCTATTCAGATGATTGTGTGGATTCATTTCAGCTTCAGCTATATGTGCAAACCCTCTTCCTGCTCAGGCTTTTTTACAATATTGGTATTACCTCTTATTCTTGGCCAGGCCAAATATACAATGAAAATGGCCTTTGTTTCTTTATTGCAATGCTTAAACTTCCTGTCCAATCCAAAGAAGTAGAGGAAAATAAACAAACAAAAAAAGGATCAAATTTAAATGCACAGCATGCTTGCAGCTTTGGGTCTGCTGTCTCTGCATTGCACTTTTAAATGTAAAAGGCATGATTCCTGCCCAGATGGGGGGTATGGCCAAGAGGGGAACCAAGACGGGGATACTCTGCTTTCTATCTCCTGCACAGATTTTATTGCGTGTTTGCTCTTTCATTGTTGTTTTCTTTAGTCTAAAATAAAGATAAACTAGACAGAAAGCAAAGTGGCCAGGCGCCACTGCACAATTATAATTAATTCACTGTTAATGTTTCAGACATTGTAACAGAGTACATTGAAATTGCTGGGGTGGGGTGAGATTAGTTTGAGCTCTTCGTGTACAAACTACAGGAGAATCACATTAAATACTCACTCTAATTAATGTTTCCAGAATGAGCACCAAAGGGAATAGTATGGCTTGCCACTGACAGAAAACTTGGTTTGTACTTCTGCTTCCCAAGTTCCTGCTGTGTTCTCACCTCAAAAGGTGAGGATTTGAGAACATATTGTGCCATGACCTCAGAGCTGAATGTGCACAGCCCATTCCTAAACATTGCTTCACCATATTATAGCATCAACTTGGAAAGGAGAATGCAACTAAGCTCAGACTCAAATCTGGGTATCTGCAGACATAGTCATGATCTGATCTGGTCTCCAGAAGTTGTGGGAGTCAAAGGCTTCATTTTTCAAGACCAAATGGCTCAAGAATTCAAAAGACCAGGTTCTGCAGTGTTTTCAGCCAAATTATAGAAAGGAAAGCTGGTTTCTTCTCAAAATTTGGAAATAACCAGGATCTATTAAACTGAAGAGCACTTAATGTAAAGAAGAGGTCTCAACCATTAGACTAGTTTAACAGTTAGAGGAGTTAAGTAGTTTTGGCACCTCCAAAATATCTCTGTTCATATTTTTTTCGGCTGCCAGTATTCCCTGTGGCAGAGGAAAGCCGTGGTAATTGTGATCGGATACATAACGATACGTGGTATTTATTACAAACCTTCTCAATTTTAAGTCTTCCTGTGGGTATTGAGTCAGATTGCTCAGGCCAAGCTTCCAACACTGTGTGTCTGGGCTGTGTGTCTCTCCAGTTCTTTGTATTTAAGCTCTGTGTCTGAGGTGTAAAAGAGCCCTTTGTATGTTGAGTCTGAAGGCAGCTGAAAGTGTGCCTCTGCTGGCTGGGTGTTGCCATTAGATATAGTTTATACTGTATCATCATTTATGCAAGGTGACAAAATCCACATTAAATTTCTGGTGAAACCTGGTCTGCCATAGAACATTACTAGAGTACTTATTAGTACTAGATTTTTCATCATGGATGTAGCCTGAATATCCTAATTTATGACCATCTGGTCTCCAGTCAAGAACAGCCCACATGACCAAAATGCAGCTCCCCTAGGTCAGCTAATATATCCATGCTGTGACTTAAAGAAGGGGACAGAGTCCTCTGTAAAAAGCCATAAACACCTCCAAGGGAACTTTGAGAGGAGGGGGGTGCCCTTCCCCAACGCCTTGTACAACACACCCAGCAGGGCCAGTCATTGTATCTGTTTATTCGTTGGTGTTTGGTAATGGTAACGTTCATTTCATTTAGGATTTGATTTGTTTACGAACTAATAAATATGATTTATAAAAAGTGCGTGTGGTTCACTAATTACTGCACATATGGCGTTTTCATTTTGTAAAACTGGCATTTGCTTTCTATTATGATTATGTCTCTGTTCACCAGTGCTAATTAGTTTGATTAGACAGATAACTTTAACCATTATTAGGACTAGATTAGGGGAACTTTGAATGCAGGGGAATGCAGGGAGGAAGGGTTCATCACCAGTGAAGATAGGTCAGCAACACAGAGATTGTTCCTCATTAAATATTTTAAAATTAGTTTTTGTTTTGTTTTCCACATAGAAGAACTGAGAAGCATTCACATTTAGCTACTTACAAAAATCCAATTAAACACAGTTGTTTAGCATGAATTTGTTAATCAGAGTTAATCTTTCCAATGAATGCATAATTTGGAATCTGTGTCTAAAATGTTCATTTAAGGATAAGCATATTACAGACAAATAAAATATAAAATGAGATTCTCTTCCTTGGAATTGACTCTCAATATGGAGCAATATTGACTGTTTTGTGTTGATTCTCCTGCATGCTGAGGGACAGAAGTGAAATTGGATAAAGACTAAGAAATGCCACATGAAAACCAATGCCACCTGGGGTGGGCCATGTTTTTCCCAAGAGCCTCTGAAAACTGTTGAATAATGTAATGTGAACTCTTCAAAATGCAAATAAAGAAAGAGAAACTCCTATTTACGATCCATTTTAAGATAAAAATAGTTATTCGGGGCTGCAAAAGTTTGATATTAGTTTATTTCTTCAAATGGATCCTCTATCCTAAAAAGGAGAGGCAAGTTTTCTTTATCAGTATATTAGAAATTATCTTAGTGCGCTAAGAGAGTAGGATGTGGAAGGCCCCCTTTAGAAAGGAGACTGATACTCAAATTAGGTAACTGTGGGTGCTTGTTTCTTTAAGATGGCCACTCATCTGACTTTGGATGGTTGCTCACATTCATCCAGTTTCTGGGTAATTAATTGGTTTGCTAGGAGAATGAGGATGGTGCCCTGCTATGGATGCACAGTCCTGCTGCATCTACTGGGTCTCTCCTCTCGCTGTGCTCATGTGCCAGTGCCATTTGTGAGTGGTCCTTTTGGTTTTTTTGTCTTCAAAGCAGTTTATAAGGGAACAGAAAAGTTCTTTCCCATCTGAAGAGAATTGTGGGAATATTGAAAAAGCCTTAAATCTGCTATTGAAAGGCAAACACAGAGAGAAGCAGGAAAGTAGATTGTTGCGGTATTCACTCTCTCCTTGGCTCTTCTGGAGGATGCCTCCTGCCATGCCTTTCAAAGAAAACCCCAGACAATTTAAATGTCAAAGTCTCAAATTTCAACATGCATCATTATTGTTGGAAGCATTTGCTCCAGGAAAAGTTTCAAAATTGCCATTTCTGTATCTTAAAAGAATGTGAACAGGATGGCCAGATTCTGAGATGGTATAAATTGGCAGAGGTTCGTTATTTCAATGTGGTTATCCTGTTTTACACCAACTGAAAATCTGGCCCTGGAGAATGAATATTTATGCCATGCCAGAGAGGTTTGAAACCCCTTTTTTTAAAATGAGAATGAATAAAGAAAGAGCTGGGATATGCTCTGTGCTGATGAACCCAAAGCCAAATATGACCTCCCCTTGACCTTTTATTCATTTAAGTTGAAAAAGGCCATTTTGATACATTCCACTGGAGCTTAAAATGTCTATATTTCAATTCCAAAGGTCAAGCTCTCTTCTCAGTGTACTGTATGACCCAGCCTTGGCTGCTCCCCATTGATGTTGCCTGACTGTACTTCTTATTTGCCATTGACTGTTTACTGTTTTTCTAGCTAATGTAAGTGAAAGAGATAATTCAAATGATTTTGAGCTCTGTGTCATTTCTGATTCCGATTGTGTCCCCTGTGCTTGGTGCAGCGTTAGTGGCTCCAAACTCATTAAGTCTCCAGGAAATTTCAGATTACTGTGTTAACTATACCTGAATCAATGGATTTGCCTTTGATTTATCTATTTATAAATTCCACTCAAGCATTTTTGAAGGTTTGGTTGTTTTTTTTTTTTTATCACTATGTCTAATATCACTGAATTAAATAATTTTTCTTCACCCCTAGTTTTCTTTTTGAGGGTTTTGGATACTTTTTTTCAAATTCCCAGAGTGAAAGGGAACTATTTCCAGGAAATGATGTTTCAGGCACGTTTTAAGTAAATCTCCACATCTTCAGTGGATGTAAGCCCAGCCCCACCGGGATGAAGGGACAGGGAGCAGCACTGTCTCAAATCTTCCTGAAACTTTGCATCACTGGAGCTATGTCAATTTACACCATTGGTGGTCTGGTCCAAATTAAAGAGGTAGTCAGACTTTTGTGGCGAACAAGTCACACATCTGCCTACCTTCCTCTGGACTGGAAACAGCCATTATACTGGATGATTCCCAAAAAAGGGTATAAATGCAGTCCCATCAAGCAAGGCTGACAGGCCTTGATAATTTCTCTTGATAGAATCGCAAAGTAATCATCATCTCTAATAATCTCTTCAATTACTTTATAGAATAATAGTTTATTATAAAATCTGTTTTAGCAGACTGTCTATTTTTATCCTCTCCCCTTGAAAATGAAGTAAAACACTTAAGAACTGTAGAACACTTTTGCAAAATTAAGGGATTGCTCCTGCCTAATAGCAGAACCAATCACGAGGATCTTTTAACAGGTGTGTTGTAATTTCTGTCAATTATCACAGCTTAGTCAATCATTGGTGATGAACAGTTTGCTAAGGGCCCTGACACCCTGCTTCTGTTGAGATGTACCTTACTGCACAGTCCTCAACTAACCAGGACCAGATCTTCTTGTTCCACCCCTTGGCCATGTCTAGGTTTCCCTCCAGTGATTGAATGTGAGGGAATCTAGCCCAACTGGAAAGATAAGGTGCAGACTCCTTCCAGTGTGAGGAGAATTGATAAGGAACAGATCAATACCTAATCCCCTTCAGTGGGCAGCAAGGCCCACCATCTTAACAGTGGGACATCCCCTCCTTTTCTCCTTCTGCTAAATTGCAAAATTTCTGTAGTGGAAAGAGTGCAACACTGCAGTTGGGTGGTAGAAACCAAACAGAAATAAAATTGGGGAGGAGGAGAAGTGTATGCATGTATTGAACAAAGGGCAAGCAGTGTATTTATTTGTCTTTAATCTCATCCTTGGAAGGGACACCTTGGTAACAATTTCATCACAGTGGTACATAGCCAGAACTGGTAACATTCCAGCCAGAACTGGTAATATTTGGCAAAATTTAGAGCAACTGGAATTGCTGGGAAATGTCAGGCAGCATCAGGAACTGGCAATTCTACTGACTGCAATGAAAATTAAAACCTAATAGGCTCTTGACCATGGAAAACCACTTGGACAAGCACATCTACACACAGCTCATGTAAACAGGTGGAATTCTGTAAAACCCGGTGTAGCTGCAATTACATACGCTGCCAGAGCACTCGGGCCCATGTCTTTAGTACATTTTTCTGGTTCAGCTATTTGTTCAGCTATGAGATAAAAACTGACTCACCTTGCATTTGTACCTGCCAAGTAGCATCGAAAGGACTATTTGTAATCACAATTCACTCCTGGAACTCGAAGAGTAAATATCACTGAACAAATTGTATGTCTGGCTCTCGAGGTCTCCATCCATGTCTCTGCTCTCTCTGGAAGGATTCAGCTGTTGGTTTTTCACTCTGTGTCCAGCTTCTGGAGCTCCAGAAGTCTCTGGTGGCAACAAGCAGCCTGAATTGCCTTTCTGAGAACTTTCCATCTATTTTATTTATTTACCAGACTCCCTCTCCCAGACCTTGGATTCTCTTATAGGGATGGTGACTCCATCTGCTTCAGCTTTTCTGAAAGGGATAGAAGAAAATATAAGTGCTAATTATCTCTTTTCTTTGTGAGCTGAGATGATTTTTGCCCGATATTTTGGCAGAAACATCAGCATAAGCACCATTGAAAGGCTGGTGGCAAAGAGGTTAACTCTGTTTTCTTACAACTGTTGCTCCCAGTGCAGATCCTTGGTACAGAAATCAGGTGAAGCAATATAAAGGTTCATTTCCCACAACCGTCCCCAAACTAATTCATTGTGAAAGGAAGAGGTTTGATGATTGAGTTGCTTGCATGAGTCACAGAAGGAAGGATATGTAAATCTTGTCCCTTGGATTAAGCAAGCTACTTTTCTGAACTTCGCCTTGGGCTTGGATGAAGGAAGCTGCTGTGGGTTTTAGTCATTGTTTAATTAAGGGGAGTTGTTTAACTTTTGTTACGTTTTTCCCTTAAAAAGGCAAAATACTCCTTGGATTTATTTGTTGTTACTTTATAGCAGCAGCCATATTGTGTGACACGTTTCAGAAAGTACATTTATGAAAGGAATGATATGAACCCTGCAATACTCAGACTGGACTCAGAGATCCAGGGCTGCTTCTGAATGCCAAGGCCCAGCCCTCACTCCTACACTTTTGAGAAAGAGGAGCTCATAGGGCCATGACAGACAGTTGATTCTGATAATGCAAAAGGAGAAAAGATACTTTATGAATACAAATAATTTCTCTGTAGGCAACACAGCAAATGTGAGGCAAAAAAATGGCATTAAAAGCAAAAATGCATAGGAATGCAATTAAATCTGAATGGTAGGATGTAGCATCCTTCTTTCCTCTGAACAACCTGTAGTGGGAGAATAGATGATATTTGGGGCTAAGAGGGTTTTTGCCTCTCATAATCTTATCCTGTGTATTATTTTTCCTCTTCTACCTTGACATTATTTTCCAGGCAATTTTCATTCTGCCCTTCCAAATTGTGTTGTGTGCACTGAGTCATGAGCTTGTGTTTTCAGAAAGGTTGTCACTCACAGCTATTCTCGTGCAGCAATGATATGATTAGCTCTGTTTTTTACTGTAGAGTATTAATTTAACTGAAGTTTGAACACAGTGTAAAAAGAACTATCAGTGGGTGAATGTGCCAGCTTAAAAGCAGAGACTTTTAAGGGTCTGGTATTGGAAGGTTGCCTTCCTTTGGATTTGTGGGAAAGGATGGCAAGGAAAAGCAACCCCACATGTGAGAGATCCTCAGGCACTGACATGCATGGCAATATCTTAATAGCCCTCATTCCAGGGGGTGCCTGGGGAGGTTATGGGCACAGGGCCCTCCACAACCCTGTTGTCTCAGAAACCTGGTCCTGGCATTCCCAGCATCACAACCTGTGCCTGGATCTCCTCTGCAGGCTCACTTCTGTTTGGGTGGGGGGGGGCAGAAGGTGCCTGGTTTGTGGGTGTGTCCAGAGGTTTTTCCCAGCAGCTGTCACACGTGTACCTGCAGTGGTGAGGCTGCCAGAAAACAGAGAGAAGTGGTGGAGCTGTCTGGGTCCCTAAGGGAGCCGTGATTGCCGTATCTTGACGAGTCTCAGTGCTGCCTTTTTCTTCCACTCTCTCCCCTGTACCTGAAATTTGATTGGTAATCAACCAATATGGGCTGAAAAAGTGGTGTCAGCCTGAGCTGTGAATTGACCTGCTTTTGTCAGTTTGTCACAGCTTTATTGCTGTTTTAGCACAATGCCTGCGCGCTAAAGCCCAGCACTTCTGTCACCTGGTGAAAAGCCTGGCAGGCTGATGTCCTCAGGAACAGTTTCCAAGTGCAGAGGGGCCAGGGGTTCCCTTTCTCTTCACCAGCTAATCCAAACTTAACATTTTCCTTCTAGTCAAAGAGCAACTTAAAGCCAAAACAACCTGCAGGTGCACTGTGTTTACCCCATCTCCAATACTGCTTGGAATTCACTTGCAGTGATACTCAATAACGTTGCCTTGAAAGTAACATAAAAATTGTGTCCTCAACTAAAAGTGGCCATATTAAGCTCATCTCTTTGCAATTGTTAACTTTATTACGGGAATAACAGACTGGATTCTTCAAATCAAAATATTTCAAGTGTAGGAAATGAGGGATAAGAGAGAATTCCAAGGCCTTTTATGAAAGACTCATCTTAAAAGCTAATTTAGCTTTCTGCACAGCAGCAAATAGATCTGACAGTTCACCCAAAACCTAGCTGAAAGGATGTGTGTTTATACCTCTTATTTATACTGAGATTTAAAAATAAGCTTTTTGAACAAGCTGTGATCTTTTATTTGGTTTCCTTAAGCTAAGAGTATTGCAGTGTCAGACTCTGTTTTCTTAATTGATTATAACTTTGCTGTTCTCATATTGCAAAGCTTGTGATGAGTGAATAATGTGTTGCCCAGTGCTTCTGCAGCTTGGCCCAGAATTTGGCTTCCAGTACCTTTTTCATATCTTTGTTTCTGACACAAATATCTTTGCTCTTGCTTTGGATAAATGAGTCCTTTCCAGCGGCCCAGGGTGCTTGAAAATAGTCATGATCCAGACAGCATGTCTGAGTGACCCTACAAATAGCAAGCATGGGAATGCAGCTCAGCATGTATAAGCAACCCTACAATAATAACTTGGTGTGTGCAGTCCAGCAGGAGGGAACAATCCAGAACTAGGTTGATAAAAGAGCTGCTGAAAGTGTTATGGAAGTAACAGGTCTGAGTGACTTCAGTCTTCTTAGTTTTACACCTGCAAATTCTTTATTTTTATTATTATTATTATTAGTAGTAGTAGTAGTAGTAGCACCACCATCATCATCATCATTATCATTATTGTCATTATCATTATTATTACTTTATTATTTTATTATTATTATTTCAGGGAGCAGTTGCCATTACCTAGCTTTGCAAACCCGTGTTATTTTTCATCAACATCCAGTCTGTTGCTTAGCTTGTTTTTCTGGAAGCTGTTCCTATCTCTCCAGCCCAGCTCCTAACTCTTACCCATGTCTAAGTCATCTTGCACCTCACTGCTCCTCCAGCTGCTCCGTTCAGATCATGAAATCCGCTTGCAAGCAAGAGCCTCAACCCCTGAGTATCCTCAGCAAGCCCTCGGCGTTATCAGTTTTTACTCCTGGAAAGGGATAAAGTGAAGCTCAGAGCATGCGAGACTCTAGAAATGAAGAAAATGTTATTGTTATTTCAAAATGTTGCTCCCATATGTTCAGGAAACAGAGCGCCGATCAGGTTGTGTAATTGGCTCCGCACAAATACCTGCTCGAGTAGGTAGAGTGGGGTGGAAATGGGGGGAGGGAATCAAAGCCTTCCTGCTCCCCAAAGGATGCGCTATTGATGCGATGGGAGGAGCAGCGAGCCGGAGGGCGCTGCCGAGGGCGGGCCGGTCCCCGCGGGGCCGGGGCGGACATCTAGCGGTGGCACGGCTGCTTACAGCGGCTGCGGCACGGCTGGGGATGCGAGCCCTTCCTCCCGGCACCGGCCGCATGCCCAGCCTCACCCGCATCCCGGTTTACAGCCCCCTCCCCATCCTGCGCACCCTTCCTCTCGGGAAGGAGCGCCGAGGCTCCTCGGAAAAGTGGCAAGGAAATTTCATTTATATCCTCCTAACCCGGCCCTCAGTTGCTCCCTGTCATTATTTCCTTCGTGTTTGCTGCACTGTAGTGTTCGACTATTTTTTTTTTTTTTTAATAAAGTTAAGCAGAAATTTCATTGTGCAACAGCTCATTTCCCCAAAGGATTACAGAGGGCTGCTGTCACCAGCAGTGTCACCTTTCTGAGGTATCCTGCCTTTAACAGTCCTCCCTGAAGGACTTCTTCAGCCTCCTCCAGGAGCCGCAGTCCCTTGAGGATGTACGTAAAAACATTGCTGAGAATTAATAAAGAATACTTAGTAAGATAAAATGCTCAGTATCCCCGTAAGCCTCAAGTTAAGGACTGCACTAATCCGGGCCCAAAAGGAGGCTGAGCAATAACTGCATGCAGTGGGGAAATTGTGGTTTAGATTGTCCTCTGCTCATATTAAATCTTGAGGTTGCAGGAAAGACATTCCACAAATCTTAGATTCCCTTCCATCTACCCCCTCTTGCACCAAATTGAGTATTTAAGGGACCCTTCCTTGTGCTGCTTCTTGTCTGTCTGTCTGCCTTTCTCAAAATAAAAGGCAGGACCTATCCAGTCAGATGCAGTGAAACAAGAAAATGCTTAGATATTTTAATACCCTGGAGCTACCCCACAGCAGATAAAATGACTAAAAATGAAATTTAAAGCACATCTGATTTACCTGTTGTTTGTGTGACTCAAATACCTATGTTTAATTTTGTCTATGGATTGGAAAAAGTTAATTTCAAGCCTTGTTTCTCTTGCTAGCAGCAACAACCTTTTAAACTGAGTATTACTGGTGAACCATATAGAGCTGGTTAAAAAAAAATGCTTTTCAGTTCCACCATGCAGTTGTTCGGACGACAATTATGGCAGCTGAAGTTTAATCATAGTGTTTGATAGCTCATTTTCTCAATGTCAACACGAGGCACAGTTAAAAAAAATGAATTCTTTCATTTGATAAGCTGGCTCCAGAGCACTGGGCTCATTCAATAGGAAAACTCTTTCACAGGGCTGCAGCATGCATGGTTTTTCTCTTTCCTTTTTTTTTTTTTTTCCCTTTCCTTTTTTTTTCTCCTTTTTTTTTTTTTCTTTTTTTCCCCTGAAAGCCACCCAAGAAGAGATTAATCACAAGGGGGAAACTCAGCTTCACCCTCTAGCTGCAGGTCGCAATTTTTATTTGTATGGAATTGGCTTTTGGAAAGCTGAAGGCTGCCTGAGGGCAGGGACCTGATATAAGAAGAACCTGAGAATGAAGCAGCAGGGATTGATTAGCCTACTTCATATCCCACACTCCATAAGCACACTCCAACCGCAATCTAACACACCGCTGAGCTGAATAGACAAGAGAAATTGGATTCCTTCCTAATATTTAACCTTCAAGTCAGCTCCAACAGTTGTTGATATGTTGTTCTACCAGCAAGTAACAGTCGCTTTTTTATTCCAGCACCCACCCACACACATATATATACAGTTTTATAAGTTATATGCTATATATTTACATATTTTCCATTTTCAATCTGTTTCAGAGCATGGTTTACCTAATCCATTTCAGTAAAAGTTTCAGGGAAGAACAAACTGACCAAACAATTATGCATAAAGCTGTGGTGAGGGAAGGGAGGGAAAGAGAAATAAAAAGTAGAAAAAACTCATTGTCTGTTTCATGTCTTTCAAGGTCTTTTTCACACAGCCATTTTTATTTTACCTGTAATTTTCCCAGTTCATTAATTGTAGGAATACTCAGGATTGTATCTGGTGATATGAATATCACTGCTGACGCTGCCATCCTGGAGGTTTCATTTTAGATTTTTCTGTGTGGATGAGATGTGCATTTTGGGGAGTGTTTGCTCTTGCTGGAGTTTGCAAACCTGAGAAGGCGCTGTGAAGCCTGGGCCATTCGGTGCCCTACATGAGACTCTCCTTGGGGCTGCCCAGGACAGGACAGCCCAAGGGAGCAGCCACAGCTCCTGGGCCCTCATTGAGCCCCCTCCAGGGAAGCTCCCCTTTCCAGCATCAGGAAAAGCTCAGGACATGATGCAGAATGGCCAGGAAATGGTGATTGCAGTGGGGAGTTTGGGGGCCTGGCTCTCAGAGAAGGGCTCTGGGAGAGGGGTTCTCTTCAGGAAAGGCTGGTTCTGGGGGATTATCCCTGCTCTGCAAACATGCCCACCCCACTTTGCCAAGGCCTGACGTGCTGAGCAGCCCCTGGCAAACTCTTAGGGTCACTGAAAGACTGCCTGGAGGCTTGCTGACCTCCCCAGGCTGCCTTCCCTCTGCTGGGGTTGTGGAGTTGCACACATCCCAAACTCCCCATGGCCTCTGTCTGCCTGGCTCGTGGGCTAGGTGCTGCCTTGGCTTCCGAGCCCCCAGGAGGAATGAGCTGCCACCCACACTCTGCCATGATCCTCACAAGCTCGTGTGTACATGAGATGTGACACACTCCCTAGGAGGTTCTCCAAAGGGGAATTTTCTAAAAGTATCTGTCCTAGGGAAGATTCACATTTTTGATTCTTCATTCATGTCTGGAATGAACAGAAAATGAGAAATTGGGATTTTTCTCAAAATGGTTCATTTTGATTCATGCTTAGCTTCACAAGTTCTGTCCTTTCTGAGAAACTGAAGTGCTTTTATAGGGACTCCTGAGAAGGGCTGTGGCAGTAGCAAGGACTCTTCTTGTGTTGCTTGGTTGTCACAGGGTGAGGACACACTGGTGGGAAACACTGGCTTAGCCACCCTACTTAGTACTATGGCCAGAGAGTGTACCAAATTTTTCTTTACTCTACATAGAAAGAACCAGTGAGCAGTGATTATGAAGCCTTCTCACAGTGTATAACCGGCCTAGACATTCTAGAATTGGGCACTGTCATTTTGCAGCTCATTGTGAAAAAAGGTTGTCTTAATAATACAGCCTATTGGGAGAACATGCTGCTGAAACTGCTGCAAGCAAAGTGAAATTTTCATGTAAACATCTTCAAATATTTTTATGACCCATCAGCTTGAGTTTTATAAGTCAATGTATGAGTGAATACACAAAGCTTCTCTCTTTGTTTGCATATCCTGCCTCTACTGAGTTTTAAATGTTCATGCTATGTGGACAAAATCCAACTCTACATCTGTTTATGGCATATGTAGGCAGCATCATCTCCAAGATTTTTTTTCATGTCTACTTGAGCTCAGTAGCTTTGTGAAAAAGAGCTCTCAAGACATGAGCTAGCTTCCCTGTAGCCTGACTGTGATTTCCCTTACAGCCTTGGAATCCTCTGGATTTCTTGACATTTCATGTTCAAAATAGGACAGCAGAAACAACTATCCCCCCCTGAGACACACATGACACATTTCCCCCCAGTGATGGCCCAGATGATAATTATGTCCATGTCCCCCTGACCACAGTGATGTGACTTTCCAACCTGTGGATCTGGAGACTTTAACTCACAGAATAAAGCCGTGTCCTGGACAAAAGTAATAGAAGTGAAACAGTAAGGGCTATTCAGTAACTTAGGTGGGCATTAATGAGTCTGCTGGTCATGCACCAGCTTCCTGGTGTATGCTGGATAAATCATAGATAAATTATAGCATGGTTTGGGTTGGAAAGGGCCTGAAAACATCATCTCATTCCAACCCCCTGCCATGGACAGGGACACCTTCCACTCTCTTATCCTACCTGCAGGTTGGTAAGTTTCATCCAACCTGGACTTGGACACTTCCAGGGATGGGGCAGCCATAGCTTCTCTGGGTAACCTGTGCCAGGGCCTCACCCCCCTCACAGTAAAGAATTTCCTCCTAATATCTAAATCCCACAAGCCAGTATTTCCTTCTGTGTGATTTCAGCATTTAGTCTACAAAATCTATGGATCTGTCTATGCCAAGTGTCTATCCCAGGTCTTATCTCTCTATGGTTGAACTGATGCTTTAACACAAAATTTTACCCTAATTTTTTTGCCACTGGTAGGGACATACTGGAACTATTACACAAAGCCAGGCCTTGCTCACCAATTTGATTATTTCTCTTACTGATTAAGAAAGAAAAAGAGTGCAGGAAAGGCAAAATGGGTTTTAAAATATTTTGTGACACAGCATTTGACAAGTGACAGAGCACTACAGCCTTCATGATGGAAAATAGAGATTTAGCAGCCTCAAAAAAATTGTGGGAACAAGCTGATTTGATTATGATGTTTGTAAAATGATCATTATGTCTCATTTTTATAAGGCTGAAGTGCTTTCATGGGATATAAAATGTTTGGTTGAAAGGAAGCACTGGGACTATAGCCTAAGAAGTTACTTTGATATAGTCAGATATTTTCATTTGGTTGGAATTTTTGTTTTGTCTGAAATTTTGACTGTTCCGATGTGGGACTTTGCTGAGGAATTGAAGCTGTGGCCTTTCCTCTGCTCCAATGATATGGGCTGTGATTCACAGGGGCAGTGATGGCAATAAACAAAGCAATTCCTTTCCCTGTGCACTGGCAGGAACTTTGCTGTTGCATTGGCTTTTTAAATGCCCTCATTTTATGTGTGTGTGTGTACATACACATTTTATATGTTGCTGTGTTTCTGCCTTGATTCTGCACACTCACAGCAGCCTGCTGCTACCAGTAATTCCCTGGGCTGTGTTAGCCATACCTGCCAAGTAATTTGGGATCCTTCCCCTGCGAGCATGCTTTTCTGATGGCAAGTACCTAAGACTGCAGGTTATAAAGAAATGCCATTTTTTTAAGCTGAAACAATAAATATGTGTTTGCGTGGTGATCCCAGCACATCCCAGCATGCTGGCAATGGTGGGGAGTGAGAGTGCTCCACGTGGGCAGCAGAAAGAGAGTTCCTCCTGAAGTGCTTGAGAGACATTTTAAACATCTCCCCCTTTTGATATATATTGCTATTAAGGGGCTGGTTGCAAATTTTGTAACTAATAGTCTCGCCTGATATTTCTAACAACTTAACGAGGGCTGTGACAAATGTAAATAGCATTTCAGTAACACAAGTTTCCAGTTTGTATTAAAATGGAAGAAGGCCTTTAGTAAGACATAGCTCCTGCTGGGCTGTGTGCTGTAAAACCTCATTTGAGCCCATGCCTGCACCCAGGAGCTCAGAGCCCAAACAGGCGAGAAGGATTTCTGTCTTCATTTTTATAAATGAGAAACTGAGGCAAACGAGTCATGAAGCGCCGTGTCCAGATTGCATGGAGACGGTGTAATAGAGCCAGAAAATGTATTGTGCTATCTTCCTGTCAAAGAGATGTGTTGCTTTCCTGACCTTACTGTTATGGAAACCTTGCGTGAGGTGAGTAGCCTTTCAAGAGTGGGATGCCAGGCTGTATTTCTTTTTCCCCAAAATAAATTTGTCCGTGCCACTAGAAGCTCACCAGTAATCAGGAAATATTGCTTTCCAAAGAGATAAGATGCTTATCAGGTGGCAGAGCTGCATAGGGTGGCCAGTGCTGGTGTACAAGAGGCGAGTGTGGGCAAGCAGCAGCTCCTGCCCTTGGAAAAGCCCCTTTTTGGTCACTGTGAATCCTCTGTGGCATACTCCCTGAGCACCAGGCAAAATTCTTCTGCTTGCCACCCTCAGTACTGCTTGTGCCTGCTTTAAGCCCTGCTGTCACTGCTAGTAAGCAATGGAATTGTTGTATTCACAGTATTGCCTGAATTAAACACATGTAATCACCTCCTGGGGAAAAAAAAAAAAAGTATAAAAGGAGACTTAGGTCAAATTTACCACAGGAAGATATAAAATATAAATGCAAGTAGAGGGGAAATGAGAAATTCATAAGAAAAAAAAAAAAGTAATAGCAATTAGATGAAATGACAAAAATGCTGGGTTTAGCTGAAGCAAGCCTTATCTGAAGAAACATCCAACTGTTGGCCCTAATCTCATCAACACCCAGACCCTAATGCTGGTAAAATTCCACAGTGTGCCTGAGCCCTGTTGAACACAGGCTACAGCTTGGCCAGGGAAGCCTTTCTCTGCTGGTAATAAAATGCTCTACAAAGTAATTCAGTAATTTTAGGATGCTCCATTTATGATTTTGCAAAAATTGCCACTCTCTTCTGGGTTTCAGACTAACTTGAGAGGATTTAAGCATAGTGTAAGTAATGCCACTTCTGTGAAAAAAGCCATAACCATGAAGGAAAACAGAAATAGGAAATAATGAGGAAAACTGTGTAAAGCAGGAGAATTCTCCAGGTGCTCTGGTAAGAGCATGTTTTATTAGGCATGATTATTTTCTGTGCTGTTTATTCAATCACAGCATCATCTCCGTCCTCCTTTTCCTCAGCTCCTCTGCAGTTACTGTCATTTCACTTCATGGACAATGGAAATAGATACATATTTATTCACCCTGACCCAAAAGTAAGTTTTGTGGCATCTGTATCCACTCGCTGGTGTTGGATGTGTTATGCCAACATTCAGATTCAGCACGTGAGCAACGTACTGACCCCAGCAAAGAGTGTGTTTGTTCAGTCTGTTCCTGCTGACCCTGCCATGTGCCCTGCTGGCTGGCACCATGGCAAATATGGCCTTTTTGCTGCACACCTTACCAAAGGATAGGGCCTGTTCTCTTTTTGCTTCATTACACCCACTGCTTCATTCTTCCTTTTGGATTTCCCATCTCTCCATAGAATCTTTCCTTCAAAGGTTCTGCTTCCTTATGGGACCTTCTGGTCTTCTCGATCTACATCCTCATCCCCACAGATTCCCACAATGACTTACTCTTTATTTATTGGTTCCTCTTACTTTTATCCTATTCTTTTAACACCTATCTATTCACAGATGCTTCATTCTCTCTTTTTCACACAATCCTATCCCACAGATGATGCACAGCACTTGACCCACAACATCTTTATTTAGCTTGAATTCAATAGTTCTTCCCAACGAAAGCAACCTCAAAACATTTGCTACTTTTTTCACACTGATTTTTTTTTGTAAGTTCTCTTGCCAAGACACATCTTTTTGATGGGCTCCATTTCTTTACACCTCTTTCCAGCCAAACTAGAATAATTTTCCCTTTGAGACAAGCAGTTTCTCTGTGTCCACTCATTCCACCTGACTTCTGGTTGCTGATGAAATCTGAAAGCAAGCTATGCTGGACAGCAGGACATCTATTTTATCAAACACACAGACGCTGTTCCTTCGCATGTTATACTTAAGAATGTAACCTACTTGACGGGTCTTTAGACCATATGCCAAATAATGGCTACATTGCACTGCAATTACATAGCCATGCTTTGAAGAAAATGCTGTTTCTGTTGTGACACTCTTTTCATCCAGTCCAATGGGTTTTATTCCCTAGGAAAGTAAAAGATCAGAATGCTCCTATTAACCTTGCTCTCCTAAATGTTTGAGTAGTTAAATTCTGGGTCATTATATTGATTCACAAGGCAACAAGTAAATTCTGTGGTTGGCAAGTATTTGCCAGTTGACTAGGCTTTATCCAATTTCATCTTGCTCCTGCAGCAGCATAATATTTCCATTGCAGTCAGCTTATGGGTGCAAATGATCCCATCTGCATCTTGATTTATTCCTTACTAGTTGGAAATATGCAGTGTCAAGTATTCAGTGAATTTTGCTAGGTCCTAATGAGGATTCAGTGTAACAGGATTTTCTCCAGCTTCAGTCTTGTAGAAAAGTTTTTCTGCATATCTGTCTTTTCAAATCAAAAAAGATACTGTGCTGGTATAGAGTACATTTTACTTCCAATAAAGTTTTAGGATATGCTAAAGAAAAAGAGAGCTGTGCACTTCAGTCTTACCACTTATACCACTGGGGTATTGACAAGAAGCAGAAAAAGATGATTGGGAAGATGAGGATTAACTCCTGGGTCTGGCTGAGAAGGTGGAAAAAAAGGGTTTTAAGGCCTGTTGACTCTCTTGAAACAGAAGATCAGTAAAAACAAAGGGTCAATAGCAGAATTTAGGGCTCAAAAAGGCTGCCCCGAGTTGCTCAGTGCACAACAACCCATATATTTAAGTGGTTTCCTAGACTAGTGTTACTAGAACATACTGTTTTCCTCCCTAAATCCTTTCTTCTCTGGCTTATATGCATCGGAGAGGAGGTGAATAGCACCTTTTCTTTATGGCACTGAAAGGCTCTGTCTGGATTGATAGGAACCACTGCCGCCTTTGTGGATCACAGGGAGGTTTTTTCTGATGGCAGAGTCTGTTCCTGACCACATTATTCACTCATCCAGGCATTTGTCAGTCCAGGTGTTTCAGAACTGGTCCTGCTGCTTGTTTAAGAGTGAGGTGCCAAAAGGTGCAGTTGCTGTTATGAAAAGATATCCACTCGGTCGCCGAGTTAAAATCAGATTGTCACTGATTTAAAAATCTGATATTGCTCTCCATCACACTAAAATGTGATAATGGTTCCTGTAAAGTTGGTAATCCTTGTGCTTATGCAATGTTATGTAGTAATGCTCCTGGCCAGCATAAGCATGGAGATTTGGTTATTATGTAGAAGAGTTATAATAAGAAATATGACTGCAAAAGCAAAGCAGTCAGTTGAAATTGGTCTATAATTAAATGCTTAGAAAATTCTGTGCTTAGCTCATTTTAAAATCAAGTGCTTCTTTGTAGCAATTTCCTTTCTTTAATTACAATTTCCTGTCTAGTTTGACATTTACAATGCAATCTTGGGGGACATGTTTGTGATTTATTATTCTTGCTCCTATCAGGATATCACTCGGCAGAAATGAGTTTATAAAATAAGAGCTCAAATTATTATGGCCTTTGACCAATAAAGCTGGCTCATAATTTCAGGCCTGAGAAAAGATTAACATTTTTGACAATCAAATGCAGAATTACCAATGGGGGACAATTTTGAAAACTATTTCAATTTTCTGAAACATTGTACATTTTAATAAGGAATATATAACCGGTTATATATCGGAGCACAGGCTTAAGAGTAGAAAGAACAATAGTGAATTGTAAAGCAAACCTGAAAGGAAGACTTGAACATCTAACATTGTTTAGCCTCTTCTGAATGAAATTGAAACTGCTAAATCAACACTACTTGAAAATTACCTAATGGAAGAGATATAAAAGCTCAGACAAGTTCACAGCAATGCACTCTCCCTTTTCTTTAGCATTCCTGACTCCATAGGCTAATTTGTCTGGAGGAGCCAGAAGAAATTTTTCTGGTTTTGGTTGGTATTATTTTATTCAAATCTTACTGAACAAATTTTGTTCTTGGTTATTATTTTTCTTTTGGGGTTTCGTTTAGAGAAACAGATGCCCCTGCTAAACTGCATAAACATGATCTATTCGGCTGTCACTGCTTTTCCAATGACTTTCTTTGTCCCTGATTCAGGAAAATGTCATTGTTCAGGACAACACAGAAGTCAAAATGAATTCTCCGTGACTCGTGCAAATGTTCAAAGTTAAATGTGAACTTTTCTGTAACACAAAGCAGGCACCCTGCCTCGTGCGTTGGGAAGAGTGAGTTCTCAAAAGCTCCATCCAAAGTGGTAGGTGTGTTTTTAGTGTTAATTTGATGTAATGTCAAAATGGATGGCCTATAAAATTATATTGAAGGAGAGAGAAATGGTATTGGCAGGGAAGAAAATCTGTATCTTTGGAGATCTTTAAAACAGCTCGTGTACACATTGCTAGGAGGTGCAAATGCTTAGCACCTCTCAAAGTCAGGCTGCTTTTATTTAGATGCCAGCATATAGAGTTAAGAGCCTATTTTTAAGTACTGTGAATTAAAATCATTATTTTAAAGAATCTGTCCTCCCTCATGCCCGAGGAGATGAGAAAACATGGTATTAGTTACTTTGTTTTAGCAAGGCAAAAGTGAGAAAGTGGCATGGCTCTGACTCCAAGTAGCTCCTGGGATAAGGGCAGGGCTGGGAGTCCTGCCACAACATTTCCTGGGCCCCACCTCAGCTGCCTGCAACGTGCTCGTTAGTTGTGAGCACATCAAATGTCTGTCCCCTCAAAGCAAATAGCATTATTCCATGGGAAGTATTTTACTTCAGGGGTGGGCTTAGGTGAACGCTCAAGCATCCCTTTTCCAGGGCATCTATCTACAGTTCTAATGGGGAGGAAGTAATATGGAAATTGGATGCACCCATGAACGGGTGGTCATGAGCACTTGGACTGCTGCCCTGAGCAGGAGACCTGGCAGGGATGAGGGGCTGCTGTCTTCCCAGAGAAAATACTCCAGGCAAGTCCATGGGCTGGTTAAAACACATAGCTCTGAGGTGGGGAAAGGGAAGGTTAAACCTATGGAGCTGCATGATTTGCTTAGAAGACTATCTGAGCAGTTCTGAAAGGTAACATGGTGGCAGGAGCCAATACTTGCTAGAAAGGAGGAAAGTTCAGTGAGTAATGAGACCAAAATACTTCATCATGCAGTGTCAAAACAGAGCGGAATTTTGATGGCTGGGTATGTTTGACTTTGGGCTGTGACCAGTAATGATGACTAGAGAACCATTTTTTCCAGCTACTTCCATTGCTTAATTATTTTCTTACAGAGTTACCTCAGAAAGGAGAGGGATTTGTTAACCTGTCATCTTTGCATCTTGATACTGAGATAGAAAATAATCAAGAATTCCATTACTATCTAGTCTGGAAAGGCACGTGTTATGAACTCAAATATCTTCTGGCTATAAAAAGGTTTTATGCAATCATAAAACTGAGGAGTTTACATAGGAGCTGCATATGCCAGTACACACCTGCCAAAAGTCTCCATTCACTCAAACTCTGAGACATAATAGGTCATGCTCTGTCTCCTCTCATTAGACCCTGGCCAGGAGGCCAGTGCTGGCAGTTCAGTCCAAAGGCCTTTCTAAACATCTAGAAAAGTTTTCCCTATTGAGTAGGATTTGCATAGGAAATCCTCAGTGTGTTCTAATTTGACTTGAATTCCTAAATTGAAAGAATTAAATTACCTCTCCAAAAATCTTCTCCCTTCTCTTTAAAGATTATGTTATACTCTCCAGTTCTGGGCTGAGTGAATTCCCATATAGAAAGAAAAACATACTTATGAGACGAGGCTCCTCAGCTGATGTGAATCAGCAGAGCATCGCTGGTCTCAGTGAAATCATGCAAGTTTATACTTGCTGATTACTTGGCCCTTAACATAACAAGGTTTTCCTAGAGCTGTGTGTTTTGACTCTGTCAAATCTCTCAATCCACATATGGATTATATATATATTTTTTACTTATGCACAGATGTTTTAGGCCATGGATAGAAATAGTCTTTTGGGTGCTGGCAGGATTCCTCAGTGCTAATGTTATTCTTTTAAAAAAGTCATACCAGTAACAGTTTTCAGGCACAGTCAGTGACAAATACAGCAGCACAACCTTGCTCAGGAATGTACCAGAAACAGAGAAAGAGAAAGATCATTTTGCTGAATGATGATCTCCCCTTGGCATCACCACTGTAACAAGACTGCCATAGATAAATGTGTAATAATTTTGTTGTCCTGAGTCACAAATGGCAGTTCTTTGGTTGTAGCAAACTCTTTTGCTTGACTTCACTGCAGCTGTAGGTGTCCTGATAAACTGAATTTATAAATATCTTTAGACTTCTCTTCCACTCTTACTGACTACCTCTCATAAAGCATCTAGAGTTTCTGCTGTAGAAAAAGAAATGGTGCAAATATCTCAAGGTACTGATTCTTTTTTTGGTACCAGTGTTCCCTTGTCTGTGGAAAACAGTTGTAAAAACAGTTTGGTGGGAAAACAGGCATTCTGCTCTTGTTTCAACCTTAGCCTAGGATGCCTTCAGCAACTGTGATATATTAGGAGACCAAGATTTTCAACATGAGGTACTTTGAAAATCCTCTCCTAAGTTCTTTATTTAGGGTCTTATTTGAAAATGGCCTTGTTTCCCATGATATGAAGAAACCAACGCTCCTTGTTATTTACACCTGGATATTTAGGATTAGGCCTTCTCTCCCAAGTGGAACATTAAAAATTCATATGAAGGCACACTCTGTGATCTGAGAACTCAGGCTTTGTTTGTGTTCTTAACAGTAGAACAAGCCACATCATCTTGCCTGGACACAACATTGATAAATTCCAACTCCTGAAGAGAATCAAAGCATCAAACATTCAGGGTGTTTCTTGGGTGACAGCCCAAAACCAGAGCTGGTCCTTTTCTCCCATTGATCTCACATGAAATGTATCTCATCTGACTCTCTTGAAATCCGTGGGGGTTCTGTCATTAAGTCAACAGAAAGCCCAGAGTTTATTATTTGTAATGTATTTCTTATTTGTTCAACCCGAGCACTCCTTTTGGTGCTTTCCGGATAAGCAGAAAGTTCAAGAGGGAACCTGGTTCCAAAGTTTTTTTCTGTGGATTCCAACAGCTTCTGATTCCAACACCAGTTGGAGTTCAGAACTAGGTTCAGCATCCCTGCTTCTCTGTTTTGACTCTGCTCAGCAATGAAGCAATGCAGGAAAGGGACTGGTGTGCAGCAAACAGCAGCACTCCCGCCCTGTGAATTTTTGCACGTTTTGCTATTTCCTAATGTTTGTTTGGATTTCGCATACTGCCCAGGCAAAATTAATTGCTTGCACATTTCTGAAAATTTAGTCCAATGATCTCTTTTTCTGTTTCCTGGGGTATGTATGCTTTTGGCTGCCAAAAATAACTCCGAGAGACAGGTTACATGGGAGCTGGGATTATCCATGGAAAGTAATAGTAGTACTCTCATGCACGAAGAATGAGCAGGCTGCCGATTGTAATATGTTTAAAGGGTCAACAGAAATCTATAAGTGGTCAAGGAACAAGACAAACATCGGCCACCAGTCTGATGGGAAAAGCAACATCCATTAAGTCCATTAAATTTAACATTGGAATCGATGTTTAAACCACAAGAAGTAATTAGTGTAATTCATATTACAGACCTTTGGATTTTTGAAACTGGGTTTAATTATATTGAAAAATGACAGCTTCATTTTCCTTCCATGGGTAGGTTGCTACCATGTTCCCGATGCTTTTATTAGTGCTGGGTGCCGATATCAGGTTTTTAATGACATTAAGCAAAGTAGTGTTTCGGCCATTTGAGGAACAATAAATCAGGTTAGATTCTTTTTGAATGGAGACAACACAGATCAAGTGGCTTTTAAATCATTTTTCTTCATCACTGAGAAGTGGAGCTGTTCACTGGAAGCAGCAGCCCATGGGAAAAAAACGCAAGTTGTGGAGTGTGGAGTGATATTTGGATTCTCTGGCTCCCTTTGCCTGCACCAATGGACAATTCATGAGCTACTGCTAAGCTCTGGAAAGGTATCCCTGTAATCCTTTGCCAGTACAAACTCCACATAACTTTTACAAGATCTTTCATTAGCAGTCTCAGATTTGAAGAAGGATGGAGTGATACTGCATCCTCTGGACTTAAAACCTTTAAATATTGACAAAGATGTTGAAAGGACAGTAAATGCGTCCAAGAAGATGCACAAAATTTGTTCATTTTCAGAATATTTTCACTGCTGGTTTTGAGGAACATAAAATGTTTATCTTATTTCTGTCTTCTTGTGCTTCTACAAACTTTACTTGACTCTTCTTTCTTGAGCCACACTCTTTTGCTGGTTCTGTTTAATTTGGGATATTTTCTTTATGGGCCAAATTTTTGCAGAACTACCAGTAAATGTAAAGCCCATGGAAAACCAGTGGTGGCTTCTCTTTTGCCTTCCATTTATGCAAAAAATAATGCAAAACGTTGATTTTAAAATAAGTGTCTCTTGGCCTGGAACTTTTTTTTTCCTGGTTCCACCCTGTACTTGGGATAGATGGAAGAATTTCATGTTACTGAGCAATGCAGAGAAATGGGAATGTACATGCACAGCCTGAGTTTATAAGCAAAGGTGCTGAAGCCATGAGAGCTCTGTCATTCTGCTTCTCTGTACCTGCAGAGCAATCCAACGTGTCTGAGTCAGGAGTGTATGACTGAATGTTGTGTAGGAAATCGTCAAAGAAAATGACTTGAAATTTCGTGGTCTGTGGACATCCATTTAAACTGATAACAAAAATAAAGTAAAAATTTAGGTAGCCTTAAATTGTTTGAAAATATGAAGCATCCAGCTGCTCCCTACATCAGAGGAAATAAATTTTAAGAGATGAAAATTATGTGATACTTCCTCACAGACACCACAAGGCCTTGGGTCTGGCTGTTCCCTTCCAACTGTGGAGGCCCAGTCGTGGTGTTTACAGTTTTGTCTCCAATACAGTGCAAGGCAGGGATAGGAGCAGTGAGACCCCCAGGAATGCTCTGCCAGGTCATGGAAAACAAAAGATGGAGCTGCCAAATAAGAACCCAGGAAATTCAGTAGGTATTTCTGCAGAGAGGAGGATGAGCTGTGTGCAGGAGGGGCACCATCAACAAGCCTTAGTGATGTTGGTGCAGAAGGCAAAGGAAAGCAGTGCAGCAGTGGAAAGAAAGGGAGCAGATGTGGTATGATGTGGGATCATTTTGTCAGCTCTTTGGGTGAAAAACCTGTTTAAGCTGGTGGAGAATAAAGCTCAGTATCTAGCACTGAGCAGTACTGGAGGGCCCTCACCAACAAGCGAAGACAGCAATTCTCTGTAGCACTCAGGAGCATTTTTCTGACTGCGGGTATTATGAGTGCAGGTGCAAGATCTCTTTAGAGGGCATGGGAAAGAGGGAAGGAGAAGATTCCAGACCTATAAAGATATTTCCAGCACAGATTAGTCTTTGGGCATGTTGATACTGTATGGGTAGATGTACACTCATCGTGCTCGTGCTATTCACTGAAAAAATCCTTCTCATGAGGGTTTATTAGCTCAGGCTTGGTGCCAGTGCAATCACATGGCTCCTGTCAGATTGGAGCGTGGGCAGAGCTTGCTCATGGCTGTTTGCAATATGTGGTGTAAACATACCCAAAGAGTAATAGCAGGTGGTAGCAGAGGAGGTGGATAGAAAGGAAGACTTGGAACAAAAGATGCTAAGCTTCATTTGCCGTATGATGAGCCAAATCCATCATTGGTGTAACGCCCTGAAGTCAGTGGAGTTATAATAATAAAATTAGTCCAAGGAATCATATCCATCCCTGGCACTCCATGCAATGCTTTTGATCTGATGAGGTATAAGTCATGGCAGCATCTTGCCTGCTGAACGCACAACATGATGCCTCCAGGGTGAAACATGGGGAAAAAACCTCACAGTGGCACTGGGAAGTCAAGAGCTAAATTTTAAATGTACATTTCAGTTTGAAATCCTGGCAGAGTAGTTCTTTTCTTCCTGCGTATTTGTCCCAAATGGTAACAATATAATGAAATCTCTAGCCACACATTCAGTTCTCAAAATGGGATTAATTTCTTTCTGTTTGGCTAGTACAAATAACTGCACATGAAGAGTTTATGCAATAGCAGAGGGGGTTATTTTGTCTTGGCAATGGTTTTGTCTGGAGCGATGGAAGAAACCGAGGTAACGTGAATATTGTATTTAGTTTTCTTCATCCACAGTAGAAAAACCAGCATTTCATTTGGCACTCCCTACTTATTAAAGTGCTCTTTTGCATTGTTTCCCAGCTTCAGCTCTGCAACTCCCAAGCAGGCCAAACAGAATTCATTTCACCTCACTCCTCCTTCCTAAAAGAAAAACTCCAAGAAAAAGCTAACATAAAATCCAGGAAAACAAACCAAATATGCCCCAAGAACCAAGCACATTTCTCTCTCTTTTTCATTATTGAGTAAATGCACTCAGAAGTTGTATTGGTTAAACCACCCTCAGCTGGTTTAAGTTTACCTGCCTTGAGTGAGTTCAGTGAATGAGTTCTCAATTTACAGTAGCTGAGAATCTGGCCCTTGTTAGTAAAGGGTTTAAGTAATACAGGATCAGCCACCCTTCAGGATGTTTTTATTCTCTCTGACCCTGAGATTTGTGGTCTAGGAGGCTGAACTGGCTATCCACTGGAAGTGGTAATTGGCAAGGAATGGGTGCTCAGGAACTTCTCTGCTGAGCAGCTGCTTTGCAAAGGGGCTTTTACCCCTTGGGCTGCCCAAAAGCACATTTCTAGTGTTGTTCCATAAGAGGCATAAACTACTGTTCTTCTCTGCATCTCCACTCCCTCTTACTTGTCCTGTGGTGAAGAGGGATGCTGCAGATGGCAGCTTTGCTGTAAGAAATGATACCTGTGCTTGACATCCCACACCCTTGGGAACAGAACTGTGCTTGGCACTGGTGCTGTCCCTGTGCCCTTGGCAGAACAGCTTCTGCAAGGCCACAGCCTGAGTTCCTTGGAAATATGGATTCTACAGGTATGTTCCCTTTGGGTTACTCTCTACTCATTCTTGAACCTCTTGTAGAGCCTCAGCAAAGCTGGCTGAGGGAGAGGTCTCAGAGCTGTTTAATTCCTACAAATGTGTGGAAAAATACAGAGCCAAAGAAGAAAGGAGGCAAAAGTCATACACACTCAACTCTTTGTAACCAAGGGACCTAGAGGCCACATACATGCCTAATCACAGAGAAATTTTTAAAAAGAGGCTTTTTATTATACTTTTTACTTCTGTTTATAAACTATCTGATCAAGCAGTTTGACAAAGGGCTGAGGTGAAACTGAACATGTTATGTTAAAGTAATATATCAGATAAAAGTAGTTAGATTTTTTTCTGCTCTTGAAGTTTTTCTGCTCAGATCAGAATGTGGTTCTATGCTGGCTTTAAGTTTGTAAATCTTTTGTGAATTTTTTTTTTCCTAATTTTTCAATCCCACTGGGAAGTAATTTGATGCAAGTAGTCCACACTGAGCAGTGTGGCCTCACCACCACTGGGCAGATGGGTTATGTGTTTGGATGAGTGAGAAAGCAAGTGCATCTGGCTCAAATGTCACCTCTGAATTTCAAATTCCTTTTTGACTAACATCATTCATATGTGAGACTTGGAAATGCATTTTGAGTAATTATTGTTATTCTGATTTCTGTTAGAATTGTGTGGAGTGATCCCAGAGAAGACAGGGACCAATGTGTTGAATTAATTAAGGTGCAGACCTTGATAGATGCAGTCTATTTGAGTTTATAACTGAGACAGGTAAGAGAAAAGCAGGAAATGGAAGCACAAAGGGATAAAAGGACTTGGTCAAGGTCACATCTGTGTAAGTAAAACTTGATCACTCGAATGTTCATGGCAAGTAAATATGAAAGGAGAGCAGTCGGCCAAAGTAAATTCACTTTAAAACCTGAATGAAAATAATCAATAGTATTCACCCACTGTCCCAGATGCCTGAATCAATTTGATAACAAACAGTTTGTTCCCTTTTCTTAGTTATTTGTAAAGAAGTGGCTTGATTGCCAGTGTGCCTAATTCCAGACATATGCCAATTCCCTAATGGTAATGGAGCTGCACTCTTGCATGCCAAGACTGAGGCAGACACTCAGCTCTTTCCTGCTAGATTTCTCCCAGAAGATCTGCAGTCAAATCCCTGTTTAACGACTATCAGGCGAACATATGTGGATCCCCTTTCCATCCAGTGTAAACATGTAACAGTAGCTGGGCTCCTGTGCTGCGGCCCTGGCCCTGTTTGTAAGCACACACTGCAGGCTCGCCTGGGCTGCTCGCTGGGAGCCACTCCCGCTGTGCCACTGGGACTTCTCCTGGGAGAGCACCCAGCCCCTCTCCCAGGAGCTGGCTCCCCTAGCCAGTGCCTCCTGGAAGGGGCTGAGGGAGGGCTGAGCTCTGCAGGAGCTCTCCGGGCACAAAGAACGGCTTCCTGTGGAAAATGTCCGGGCACAAAGAAAGGCTTCCTGTGGAAAATGTGATGCTGGTGCTTCTGGTCTGGCAGCTCCAGGTGACTCCCCAGGCACAGCAGCTGGGCCCATGGGAGAGGCACTGAGAGCATTTACAGAGACATGGGGAGGAATGATAGATTTCCTGTCAGGACTGCCACAGCCATCCTGCAAGGGGGTCTGGTCTCACTTTGGCACAGACCAGCTGCAGGGACAAAACCCAAAAGACTCTGCTGGGGACAAGTATATCAAGAGCAGTGGGGTCTCTTTGCACTGGGGGATGATTAGATCTATTCTACATAACCCTCCTTCAACAGGTTATGTATTACCTTTCGGCTAACTGATGATGTTTATTATTATTTCTTTTATATATTTTCCTTTCCTTTCCTGTTAGATCACATTCACCATTGAGATAGTGAGTTCTGCTTACAGTTTAGATGAAGTTCCCAAATTGGCAGTCAAGTTCATCTGTTTTTTTTTTTTTTTTCCCAAAAGCAACAAGAAATTGAATGTATTTGGGAGTCCTGGTAAGACAAATACACTTTTCTGGAAGTTATCTATCCTAGTCTACCAGCTGAGCACTGTAAAAATCTCCAGTGCATGTAATATTGTGAATTCATGATTGCAGGTCATTTGGTCCAAAACATCAGCCATCAGATATTTCCTGCAGTCACTAACTGCAGAGGGGTTATTCATTAGGTCTTTGCAAATTCATATTCCTTTGCCCATACTGCTGGATTCCATAGTGTTGCTTTTCCATCCTCTTTGAAAATTAAGTCACCATGTCAGTGATTCATGTGGAAAATAACAACACATGCATTTCATCCTCTTTTGGCTGTGCTGCTCAGGTAAAGGAACAACCTTTGCTGAAAGCAAACCAAGTCATAAAGGTCTGGACTAACACTGTTGCAGAAAAGGAATATTTTTGGTACTGAAACTCCTGGGGAAAAGCCAACTATAGCCTGAGCAGTTGAAACTTACTATGCTATGTGTTTGACTTGTGTGGGCATCTTCATTATTGAAAGTTCAAAGAAAACTGTTTCTTCCTATGTGGGGTGGTGTCTTCTGTTCTGTGGAGGGAATGAATAACCTATTCCTTGCTTCATTCACTTTTGTAACTGCCACTGCTATTGCTGTTTCCTGTAAGAAGACACGGAGTTGCATTTGGAATATTTACTGTGCAATTAAAGGGTATAAAATACGGTCACTATAAGCATATTCCCTGTTAAACATACATGGTCATAAAATATTAAGGGAAACTAGATCAATCTGTTGAAGATATTCATATACAAAAGTGGTTTTTTGTAGGTCACAGGAATTTATAAGAAAACTTACTGCACATTATAGAGCTCTGAGCTGTATGACCGTTTTGTATCCCTGTGGATATAGCAACAGTACGCTCATCAAGTTACTGGCACACAACTCAATTTTTACATGGAAGAATAAAACTTGGTGTTAAATAATGCCTAAAAGCAAAATAGAAAGCACCTTGTCTCCTTCAAATGGCATCCTCCCAGGAAATGCAAAAAAAAATCAATATATTATAGTAGCTTATGATCTCATTTAAGTGATTCAACACAACAAAATTTCAATGACATTTCTTTCTTCTGTGACTTGCCTTTTCCCTCTGAACGGCACTACTAAAGGATTTTTTTTTATCCTTTCCTTAGGACCATGCTATGGAAGGCAGCCTGCTCTGGGAAAAAAAACCAAACCATATGGTGTATTAAACTACTAGAGATTAACAGAAGCCAAAAAATTCATGAGTGCCACAGACTCTATAGCTCTAGTCTGGGGAGGGGAAGACCTGTGCCACATCAGGCTGGCTGGACTATCCCCTGGGACTCGTGGGATTGTCTCCTACAATGGATGTTTGTGTTTTCTTCTTAGTTTATCCTAGGTTGATTTTTCACAGCACAAAAGCTGTACTTTCCCTGTTAAATTGCCCTATAGCTGCCTTATACAGGAAGTGTAGATGGCTTATACTTCCCAGTCATACCAATTTTTATGTCTTTCTGAATGGGATTGTTGCTTGGGCCTCCAGAAGATGCTATACTTATTTACATTTGAGTTAAGCACTGATGATCCTCTCCTTGTGGCTTCACTGCAGAAAGAAGGTGGTGGTGGCAGCAAGCAGATGAATCACAAAAGACACACTTCATCTGCCTGATCTCTGGTCTCACTTCTGCCCTGAGAAATAGTGCTATAGTTCAAGTTTATAGCCTTTGTGGATTAGGAAAGCACCCTTATGCTGTTGAAAAGAGAAAATGTCCATAAACAGTGTTATTGACAGTTATTACTGTTGTATCACTGAAGACCAGGGCTCACTGTGCTAAGTGCTGTGCAAATGTATTTTAGAGGGCTTCCCTGCTATAAACAGCAATATTTTTGTTAGAAGCAGAAGGTCTTGTTATTCCTATGACTCTGTTTGCTCTATTTTGCAGCTCAGATAGCACATGGACAGTCATGCCTTAGTCAGAAGAAACAACTTAAGACAGACACATTTCTGTCATGTGAGTACTTCTTTGCATCTTCTGTCTCCACCACATTTGGAGGTTTGCTGTCTTTACTCCAGGGCAAATTTGCTATATTCCTTGTTTCCAAAAACATACCACCAGAAGCAAGCAGAGTGAAGAAACATAAACTGGTAGAAACAAAAATTTGTGGCTTTCTTATTTTCAAAACAAAATATTTGGATCTATAGCTTTTGATCTTTTAGAATAAGTACGTGCTCAGATTAATCTGTGATGGATTTAGAAGGCACTGCAGAAATAGTAGAATTGGCAGATGCCTATGCTTGAATTCTAATCAGAAAACTGAGTTCTTCACTCTTTCTGTAGCCCTAGTCTGGTGATCCAGATTGCCCCTAACCAACACCAACCTAAGGGCAGAAAGATGCTATAAGCATCCTAGAGAGATGGTGCTGGAGAGGCCTGAAAGATTAGACATGCTTTCTACCCCTGGTCATTTGATTTTTTTTTTTATTGTAACATATTTTCCTTCTCCCCTTCCTTTCTTACATGACAACTCTTTTTACACCTTGCAAACTTCTCACTCTTTAGTTTTGGTAACAGTATTGCTGATTCATTGATCCATTCATGATCCAGGGCTCCTTTCAGTCCTTTCCAGCAATGCTGCTGCCTGGCCAATTATTTTATTGTGCTGATGCATCTTTTCCTTTCCCCTCTGACCAGCTCTTATCTCACAACAGTCTCCACGTTTTCTTTGGTGTGTCCTTTATAAAATGGAGAGTTAATAACTAGGTCAGCTTCAATAAGAAAGGTGAGTGTGGAGTGCTAGTCTGTGCCCAGGAGCCTCCTTGCCCCTTACAGAAAAAAATCTCTCACATTTCCTCAAACTTAATCCGCTTTTAATGGCCTTACTTATTAGTTGCTAAGCTGTTTTCTTCTGGAGAGCTAGAAAAGATAGCCCACATAGTAAGATGCTGGTATTTTGTGGTTAGGCACAACATCAGAATGTCTGAATTTGTATCTTGCTCTTTTTTTTGGTGGAATAGGACCACTTAGGAAACTTACTCAGTACTATCTGTGTTTAAGAAATGAGAGCCTGGATGAGATTTCTGGCCCTCGAGCAAATTTTCGGAGTGCCCTTGGGTGACTCAGTTTCTTGTCTCTGTTTCAGCTCTCTCTCTGCCAGACTGATGTAATATTCCATGCCCAATATAGGTGCAGAGGAGATAAGTTAATGAATGCCCATGGAGCATGCAGATCATTGATGTAGGGCTCGGTACCCCTGAGAGACACCAGCAGACAGCTGCTTGGGAACAGAGGTTGGCTTGCCAGGCTGGAGAGTGAGAAAACTCTCAAAGAAGTGGACAGGAGGCTGGTAAAAGGAAGCAGGAGAGAGCCCGGAAAAATTAGGGCTGATATAACAAAAGGCATTCATTACTTGCTACAGAAACTCTAAAGGAAGCTGACGTTTGGATGTTCCCTTCAAATTCGGACACTTGGAACGCTTTAATCCACCAAATTCGAGTGGGAAGTCTAAAAGTCTAAAGAAAGACCTCCTGAAAGGCACTTGCACAGTGCACACAGAAAAAAAAAAAAATCTAATACAGATTAATTTAAACCCCGAAATTAAATAAGCATTAAACAAGCCCTGAAAAATGCACACAAACATATGCTGGTGAAAAGCTACATTGTGATGCTTCCTGTATGAATTATAGCACATATACAATAACTGCCATGAATTCTGCAGGGAATGTGAGAATGTAGGCACCTATTCAGATTGGAAACCATAAAAAAGGAACCTCTAATAACAAGTGGATCCTAACATTTTTTGAAATAACTAAAATAAGAAAGGGACCAGAGGGAGTGAATTGCATAAGGAGTGGAAAATCCTGAACCCATGCTGGCCCGAAAGAAGTATCAGAAAGAAAGAGCTCCTTTAAGGAAAAAAACTCCCAAATTAGACCTTTGTCTGACCAATTCAATAAGAAAGGAACAGGGAATAGGGAAAGTCATTCAAATGTATTCATTAAGTTGCCAGAGAAATGCTTATTAAAGAAACTCTCATCTTGATTCCTTTTTTGGGTAGGAGGAAAAGAAGAAGGAAGGGAAAGATTTTTTTATTATTATTATTTAACATTAATTCTTCAGAGGCATTCTTCCTATTATTCCTTCTATTTTGACTTGCTGCATTTGAAAAATATGTTGTCTTTTAAATAGATTTATTCCTTTCAACAGCACCTGACATCTTTTGTCAGACGTTCCTTCATTTTTCCAGTTTATTTCTTAACATGTATTTGTATAAGTGCCTTCCACTGTATTAATTGATGTGTTTGTGTCTGTTCAGAGCAAATGCATTCTCCTCACAGGGATTTTAACAGGCATTTGTTTAAGTGGGTTTTGCTTTTCTGTGTCTATTTCTGCTTGTTTTTCTGGTAGAGAAGGAGACATTACTAACATGCAGCCGACATAATGAGTCCCATTAACTCCCAGTTCAGCTTGCTTTTTGACCACCTCTCTTTTAATGACTGTACTTTTCTTGACTGCAAAGTTTGGGGAATAGGAAAACTGTTCGCTCTGCTGGATTTTAATACATGTTTACATCCTTCTTTGCAGAATAGCACCACCTCTCAATTAATGTTACTCTTAGCCTTAAAAAAGCAGTTGGTAATAAATAAATGCGAGAGTGTGTTGGAAAAGTGTGGTGTGAACCAGGATTTTTACAAAGGCTGCTAAGCAATTTTAGAGACGAAGCAGCATTTGTGTTCTAATATTTTAAAGCTTTTTCATTGATCTCCTGTTAAATGAGAAGCAAGAATTAACCTCAATGACAGTGCTAGTAGCTCTGCAGTCTATTTTGGCCTGTTCTTTAAGTAAAAAGAGCAACCTAGATGAGAATTTTGTGCTTCACTGGATATTGAAAGATGAGGCAATAAACTGCTAAACTTGAGTAATCACACACTCCCAGAGGAATGCCTCAAATGGGGTTGGTCAAAAACCTTGAAATTCTAGCCTTCTGCACACTGCCTGGGCTTTAACATTTGATGAGAGTCATTATAGTGGGGGACTGAATACAAGTGTCTTCTGATTACAGACCTTCCATTAAAAGTTCCCACCAGTGTGCCTTTCCATAGAGAAGCGTCAATGGGATTAAAATCTCAATTCACCCCAGTCAATTCTCCAGTAACACGATTTCATTAGAGGCAGGCAGGGAGGAAAATGGACTAGAAAGCACTGAAACAGCTGGTGTATAAATTATAAAGTGTACTTTCTACTAAGTGAACACACCTTCCGCTCAGCCACATTACTAATTAATGTGTAGGGTAGCCGATTTTATGTAAATTGTATTCTTCCTCTCTCCTGTGCTTTGGTTAACAACAGGTTCTTCTAAATCTTGGAAAAAGAAAGATTATGCAAAGCTATCATCATATGAAAATAACGTATTAACATACTGCCTGTGAACTGTATCCAATCAGTTCCTTTTCACTGGCGTGTGTACAAAACAATTAAAATCAAATTTATATTGCACTTCTTTAATATATTCTGGCATTAATATAATCAACGAACAAGTGTTAAAAAGTCTTACAGGCCTATTCTGCTTTAAAATGATATGTTTGTTCTCAGGGTTAGTGGATATTTTCAGCTTCTCTAAAAGGGCACTAAAATGAAAAGTTCTCTGGGTACAAATGCAACTCTGGCAGCCATCAGTTCACGTGGAGCCTGTCTCCTTCCAGCCTCTCTCAGCCTGTTGTGTACATTTTTTTAGCTGGTATCTTTACCCCTGGACTTTGTCAGCTGTTCCTGGTGTTACCTGCAGCATATTTGTTTTTAATTATTGGGTGTTGCTGAATAGTAGCTCATAAAGCTTTATGAGACCCCTGAATTGTCTGGATGAGGCGCAGGCTGGTTGTGCTGCCGGCTGTTCCGGTGTCAGGCAGATGCACACACACACCCAGGAGCTGTCTGCATGCCTGCCAAGGCCCAGGATTTCACCTGGAGGCTGAAGGATGGCTCCCTTGCCATCAGCATGTCCTTATTTTCCATGTTTCATGCTCTGAGGCTATGTCTTCCCTGTCTGTTTTCCTTCCTGCCTTTGGTGTACTCTCATGTGACATGTGGCAGGAAGAACTGAGATATTCTGTCACTGCTCTCGGTGCTAGAAGATCTCAGAGACAAAAACACTGGTGTGAGTAAAACATTTTTGTCATTCACAGGGGTGGAATGTCTACCAAGAGGTTGTTCATTCTGTCCTTAACAATATCTGCATCTCCCCAGGAACAGTGCCTTGTCGAGCACCTTCACCAACAGGCACTCCTCACTTCATCAGGCAGTTTTTCTCACGGATTCTGAGAAGATTCTCAGGGATTCTGAGAAGATTCAAACAGAACTTTGCTCTTTCTTAACGCCTCTTGCTGCAGGTAAGCCCGTTTCTTGTCCTGCATACTGAGGATAAAGAAGAGATTACTCTCTTCTTTGAATTTGCCTTTTACTTATTTTGAGAACCTGTCCTCCCTCAGACACATATACAGAGACTAATGCTAGTGCCCAGCCAAGATGATTCTTGAAACCATGATCATGAAGCTAGAAATGATTGGTTTTCCCCTCCCCTGGCAGTGCTGAAGCTGCCTACAAAGACACATCCCTCTGAGGAGACCGAAAGAGAATGTATTTCCTAGGAGAAATAAATGAGTGAGATCCTCATACCGCTTCTGAGCCTTTTTCTAAAGCAAAACTACTTCTTATGGCAAGAGACAAGAACTGAGAACATAAGCTCACTTCAGTTTGGACCAGAGGACAGTAATAAACCAGGGCAGTGTCTTTCCATTAAGTGGTCCTGTGTCATCCTTATTTAGGATTTCCTAACAATTCATTTAGCCAGATAGAAAAGGTGATTGCCGTAATTCCATTTTGAAATTAGAGATTTGAATTCCTGAAAGTATAAATGGTTGTGCATTTACATTATCAAAAATAGCTTTAGATTCAAACCATTTCTTTTTCTCTTCAGCTTTTTGCAACAAAGCTATGAAATGAAGGTGGGTGAGGAATGCAGAGGAGAGGAAAAAAATGCTAGGATTCAGTGCCAAGCACTTTCTTTTTGTCCCTCATTTCCTACCAGCTGATTTGGAGTGGAACCAAGCTGAGCAGCTGACTGACAGCGTACCTCACACTAAAACACTTGGTCAGACATACTGCAACATTTTCTTCCTTGATGGTGTTGGTGGCACAAATGGCATCAGCAGACTGGCCCTCAGCCTTGAGGCAGAGGGCAGCATCATCTGCAGCTCTTTATAGGGACAGAAGAGGAGTGGAGGAGGTGCACAATCCACCCTTGGTCACAGTGGTGGAAGCCCAGGAAGTGTCAGTGGGAACTGAAGGTAGCCAAGAAGGTCGCTGTGCAGAGGCACAGATTACAGTACTTATCTTCCCTGATTGCTCAGCACTCGAGGTAAATGTTGTCTCTCTTGCTCCCTCTGGTTGTAAGTCACTCTCAGATCCTTCCCCACTGCCTGATGGACAGTTTGGTGCCACTCTCCAAGCCTGCCAGGACTTGTGGTGCTCTTACTACTCACTAAAGGAAAGGGACAGACACAGCTCTGGTGCCTGGGTTTGCTTTCCCACTTACAGCACCAGAAAAAGATGCTCTGTCATTCTTTCAGAAATACTTTGCTGATGAACTGTTACCAGATAAGGTGAACAAATAAATCTCAGGAGCCTCTGAAGGTGAGCCCCCAAAAATGGCTTAACGGGGCTTAACAATGGCTTGTCTGGCCATTCGCTGGTTTGCTCTTTTTGGAAGGAACAAATGTATGGAAAGATAAGTTGTAGTTGCTGTTTTCTAGGCAGCTCAATATACAGATAGAACAGAGAAAAGAAGCATCTCTTTCCTTGGGTGGTGTTGTCAGGAAGATTGAAAGCTGATGAGTAGGTTCCTCAGTGATTTGGGGGTTGCACATCTTTAGTCAAAGAGATTCTCTCATTCCTGCAATTTTTAAATGGGCTTTTTTTATGCTGCTGCATTATTTGTACCAGTGTTTGCTGTATTCATGGGTAATTATCCTATTTGTCTTCAGTGGATACTGCACAAGACTCAAAATGAGAAACACATCCATAAAGTTTGTTAGGGTTCAATATGTAATTTTTCTGTGATAAGGAAAATGAAAAAGATAGTTGTAGCTGCATTTTAATTACATTTATTGGATATACACATTGTCTAAGACCTAGAATATCTCTATCATGATGGAAGACAGCAAAAGAATGGGATTAGAGCAGATGAAGAAGAGATCTTAGGCCTAAATAGTGATACAGAGAGGATAACCAATCTGAAATGGTTGAAATTGTCTAGCTTTAGGGGATGTTTAGTTTCTTAGCACAAATTGCTGGTGATAGATTTTAATTTCTGCATGCATTCCCATAATTATTTTTTGTTTAGAAGTAACTGTGAAATTGAGTCTTTTGCTTCTGCTGATATCAGGTCACTTCTGAAAATAAAGTGTATCTCAGAGAACAGCAATATTATTATTATTCAAAGGCTGCATGCTTGGGCAATTATGCAAACATTGTCCTACTGTCAGTCAGTACAAACCTTTCCTAAAATACCTGGAACCCTTGAATTAATTAAACTTCTCATCTCCTCCTTTGACTGCCACCATGCAAGGGTTCCACCTCCTGCCCAAACCCCCTCCAAAAGTTCCCCCCCAGGTCATTTTATCATGCAGTTGTCCAGCTGAATGTTGTTCTGCAGTGAACAATGTTGCTTCTCTAATCACCGAGCAGAGGCTTATATATCTACAGTTCTGCAAACTCTGTGTGCTCTTTTAGCAAAAGTCAACTTGGCGACTCACATGTTGCAAAAAGTGTGAAATCTGCTGAAAGCAGCATTGCCTCCCTGAAAGAAATAAGCACAGTTTCTGTGGCCTAACCTCAGAGACAGCAGAGGCTGATGTTGCCTTTCCATCATGGCTGGAAGTTTAGGAGCAGTCCATATGAAAAGAGCTGGAGAAAAAAAAAGGCCTGGTGGAAAAAGAAAACCCCAAAACCAACAAAACAACAACATACTAAGTGTAATGTAACAATACTTTTTTTCTTCTTTATTTACTCCATAAGTACTTTTCATGGGAATAAACGGTTTATCTTTTCAGATCTGTATATTACTGCAGAAATAGCCCTCTGGGAAAAGGCTGCATAAGTTCTGGCCATCATGTAAATCCCACGCTGAAGACACACTTGGGAAGAAGAAAAGACACAAAATGTTGTGCTGGCTCTCTAAGTGAAGGTAAGTGTTGTCCTACATTAACAGTAATGAGAGCAAAGCTAAATGGTGCCCAAATTCTGTTTCAGGAGCAAGCCAGTGTTATGTCAGCCAAAGCCTTCATGGTTTTTATGAAAGTGGAGACCTTTTCTCCCTTTGTCTGTTCTTACTCCTTGGTAAACAGGCATGTATAAAAACAGGCCTGTATAAAAAGGATGGCATTCATATGCTCTGTGTCGTCCCCCCACCCCAGCTCCACCCCATGTGTGTGGTACTCAAAAGGGCAAGTGTGTCCCACAGGGAGGAGAAATATTCAGCGTTCCACAAATGGCTTTGAACCAGCTGCACATCACAAAACCACCCTGCAGAGCCCCTGGGCCTGGGTACTCTTGCTGGGACAAGTTCATCCATGGCTGTATGGGGAGCTGCTTAATTGAGGCTCATTACTTCCATTTCCTACTGACACCACGCACCCCGTGAGGCGCCGCTCAGGCAAGCGCCAGGGGCAGGGGGTGGAACAGCTGCTGCTGCTCGCATGGAAGCCGGAGAGGATGAGGGATAACAGTGCCCTCAGCCAGCACTGCTGCCTCTGTGGTTGGTACTGCTTGTGAGGAGGAGCAAGCTGCTAATCTGAGCCCCTCACACAGGGGCATGCACCTGCCTCGGCCACCACAGGGCCTTTGGCGTGGAGGATGGTGCGTTCCTGACTGACTGCCCCCAGCAGGTGTTTCCTTCACCCCTTTGGGATGTCTGGCAATCTGAATGTTTTGTCGTTTTTTAAGAAGGTTCATGCTTGGAAGGACCTCAGCTAAAACTCCTGAAGAGGAGCATTTCCCTGTTTTAACAGGTAATGTGAGCCATCTGTTTTTTCTTATTCAGGTTGTGCAACCTGCCTCTCCAAGGTCAGATGAGCATTCTTCCAAAGCCTCTAGCTCTGATTCTGCTTCTTCAAGCACACAAGCTCACAGGTGGACATAGGCTTCCTGTTCATTCCTGGTCCTGTGGATGTCCCGAGTCCCTGCTGAGAGCCTTGTTCCTGTTTCTTTACAGACATTCTTGCAGTTCTTTGCTGATGTAGTAGCCTCAGTTTTCATTATTAAAGACCCCTTATGGGCTTTGGCTCTTACAGGTAAATATGCAATATCTTCCACTTTATGTCAACTTTTCCAGAGTACCACAAAAGCTGTTAGAGGAATTAATCACCTTTTGATTTCCATGGGACAGTGGAAAACCTGTGAGAGAGAACTTAGGCAATGATATCTGTTATTATCACCCTTCTGAAACTCACCACTGCTGAGTGAAAATGAGCTTTGTGAAGGTAATCAATCACTGGCCACCACATGGGTTCCCTCAGTATAACATTAAGGGTAAATCTCATCACTTTGAACAGCATCAACGCAGCCTTGTGTAACACCAATTCTCACTCACCCACTTCTGTAGAGGAGATGAAAGAAGGATCTGTTTACTCAAGATACTCTGGCTTTGCATTTCACCACTCCCAGTGCAAGTAATGACTTGCTGGACAGCCATCAGACTGGCCAGGCAAGGGCTTCCTGTGCTGCCAAAGTGGCATGGGGCCATGGTAGCTCTGCACATTGACTGAGAAGTCAGATAAATTATAACTACCAGCATCAAAGCCGTAAAAATGACAAAAAATTACATAGAATTGCAGAGAGTTCCTTCCTTTGCAGCTGCCGTCAGTCAGGTAGTATGCAGTCAATTCATAGAATAAGAAACTGTTTCAAAACATATTGCATTATACCAGAATGTTGTTTCACTCCCCCCAAAAACCCCTACACAAGTTCCCCCAGAGGATGTTTTAGGTGAGGGATAAACTCAGAGAGATGGTGGTGTCCATTGTGTTAGACTCAGCACATTGGACCTTTGGCAACCCAGAGATGAAAGGTGTGAAAGGACCATATTTATGGGCAGGAGAGGTTTCTTGTTTGGCAGCACCTGAGAGCAGAGCTAAGCTGGTTCAAGGCATTTCAGTCTGGGTTTGTCTTCTCTGTTCTCTTGTCTTCTCTGTAAGTAAAGATGCCCAGGTGATTTCCATGGCACAGGTTTTGCAGGCATACAGTTACTGCATCCTGTCTCTGGAGACTAAGAAGCAGTGGCAGGTCATCACAGAGAGAATTAGCTCATGTATTTTGACAGGTGAAGCTAAATAAAATGAAATAATTTGACAGGAAGTGAGGCAAAAATGCAACAAAGGAATAGACTTGCATGAATATCAGGTTACCAGAGCGGGGGAGGGGGGGGGGAAATGAGGATGGGAAATGTATATACAAATAAATAAATACAGATATTTTCATTAATCTGTTTCAACCTCAGCAGTTTGGCTAGCTTAGAGTTCCCCATCTCTTGGCCTGTTTGGGTAAGGCAGTGCTGCTATCACAGTAAGTGCTTTCACTTCCTCACACAGTAAGGGCAAAATCTTGCCAAAATCTCTTTCAAAACTGAGTGTGAAGTTACAAAGTAAGAAAGTCCACTTGAGTTTGGAGAGAGTCTAAAATAGAAGCTCTAGGAATTGCAAGCTGCTCTATCAGTCTCTTTTCAGGCCCATGGGCTGCACAGGTTTGTGGCCAAACAACTGCTGATTGTGACTGCTATTCCCAAAGGGAAGAAAAATAAATGCTATATGGGGCACAAAAGCAACAATGGATTTCTGACTGTATGGTCTTTTCCAGTGTGAGCACAGGCAGCTTTCTGCTCTAAGGAAACAAGGACAACTTTGCCACTAGTGGCTAGGACTGTCTTCATAGTGTTTTGCTGGTAAAAAACATGGACAAGCAAGGGAGAAAATTTATCCAAAATTATGGCAAAGAAATGCATTAGAGGAGGAAAAAAAAATTATAAACTACACGGGTGGCATGGAAAGCAACAGTGGCGTTTTCTCAACAAGGATGCCGAGGACATAAAATGGGAAAAGGCAATGTGTCAACACAGCTGTAGCAGGTCACAGCAGTGAGGCCCAGCTTGTTTCTGAGGACCACTGCAGCCATCCTCGCAAACAGCTCACAGATGTGTGGCACTACCCAGCCTGATCAGGTGGTACCAGCCTGCAAGCCTGCAGCCAAACATCCTGCCTTTTAGTGGTACATGTCCCTTGGCTGCAGACAGCAGCAGGGGCCATCTGTGAGGGAACAGGATCCCCCTCCCGTGCCCGGGCAGCGGCACCGCCCGGGGACCCGCCGGACACGGGCTGGCACCGAGTCAGCTCCAGGGTGACAGGGTTATGGCACCAGAGGAGACTGTGAGATTTGGCTGTGACACCTTGATACCCAGAGCCCTGGGAGGTGGCCTGAAGAAGCACAGCCTCCTGTGTCAATGGCACTGAGATGTGCAGGGGATGGGCTCTCCAGGATGAGAGCAAGTGGGAGGGGCACATGTCACCAAGGCAGTTGAGGAGATCATGGGATAATGAAAAGACAGTTTAATGTTGCATGTGTTTAGACAGGCACAATTGTGGTTTGGAGACCTGAGCAGAGACTTAAAATATTCATAGGTTTGTTTTCTTTAAGAGACTGTTTCTTTTAATCTGTTTTGTTCTGAAAATACTGTGTGTTTAAGCACTTTGTTGTTATTCCCGCTGTTTAGACTTTGTTATGGATGCATAGGAAAAATCTGCTAGTTAAGTACTTTACTTGGATGAATTATTATCTGATGCTAACATGAAATGTAGGCAGAGTCCTGCAGGAGCCATCCTTTGCTCTAAGTGTGCAGTCTTATTAATCACTTAAAAATGTTTCATGGCTCTTAGAGTTGCCAAAATCTCTTTCAAATCTGAACCAAGTGTGAAGCAACAAGGTAAGAAGGTGCACTTGATTTTAGAGAGTCTAAAATAAGAGCTCTAGGAATGGCAAGCTGCTCTATCACTCTCATTTCAGGCTCGTGGACTCCACAGGTTGTGGCCAAGAAACTGCCAAAACCCAACAGTTGACTAAATTTATACCTGTGCCTGCTATCGAGTTTCAGCTATTGCTGGCCAGATTGTGTAGGAATGCAGGGATGGGAAAGGGGGTCATTTCTGTCAGCCAGGGTAAACTAACAGCAGACATGATTTTAAAAACAACATCACCATGGAATTCGCCTGATACAAACCTCAGTCTCACCCTGGTGCAGAAACACTATGTAGCTTCAGGGAAATAAACAACCAACTGCCCTGAAACCTGCTCAACGTGAAATGACTTTGCTGTTCTTCCCTGCACAAGTAGACATTAAAAAAAAAGGACAAGATAAAGGACAATTACAAGATAGAGTATTACAAAAACAACCACTTTCAGGATCTGTTGTCACAGCTTGATTCAGCTGTGAGGGAAGTACCCTTGGTATTTTTTCTCTGTTCAAATGCTTGAGACATTTATGGGAGATATTGATGTGGAATGCTTATGAGGCAGGTGGAAGATCCTACTTAGCCTCAAATTTTAGGCCAATGGTTTTTGCAAACTTATTGAAATCCAGCCAGGCCAGGCCTTGTTCCTAACAAGGATCTACCCAGCTATTACCTCTGTGCATGGATTGGTAACCTAGAAAAGTGAACACCAAAGGAATTTCAGTTTTAACCTGACTTCTGCTCTGTCATTTAAGGATCATTTTCCACTGTCTCCATGCATTTGAGCAGAAAATTAATGGTTAACTTTGCAGCCACTCTTATAGATAGGCCTCTTTTTATTTTTTTTTTTCACAATCATAAATTTGCAGAAAATAAAGATGTATTAGGTCCACATTATCAGGTATTCTAGGTGGGCTTCTGCTGTGTGGGAGCCATAGAAACACACAGACTTTTCTTCATCACCAGCAGAGCTATCCAGCCTGAGGAAGCAAGGCTGATTTCAAACCAGTTTTTGCCTAAGACTGCTGGTGCCTCCAACTGAGGTCTGCTGGAGGGTGCTAGCTTAATTATGAAGTATCTCCCCTACAGCTGCAGAACACTAATCCTGATTCACCAGAATCCAGTTTCTTTGTTTGATTGTAGAAACTAGCTTTTGAATCTTTTGGAGTCAATCTAGCCCTGACCTGAGCTATACGATGGATATAGAATCGTCATGGAATACATTTCTTAATGTGCCTAGCCAGGACATCTCCTCTTTTTGACATATTCTGCAAGCCTGTCAGCCAGGGTAACAGCGACTTCAGTTTAGCCCTTGCTATTTCAGCAGGATATGAGGTCTTATCATGTAAATTTTCTCAATCAGGAAGTGATTTTTCTTCCCAGGGAAGAACATTTTGCGGCAACAGCCTTTCGGGACGCTCCTCCCAGTAGCATCCTGTCCTCAACACAGATGCACCTTTGTGCCTCAATGCATAGATCAGTTCCTTTTCTGGATGGCAGCTTCTCCTAAATCAGTGGCTCCTGGGAAGGCTGGAGTGGGCCCCTGGTGAGGGGTGGAAGACAGGCTGTGCCCTGTGCTAGCCAGGACCCAAGGGTTCCTCCCTCAGTAGTGACCACCTCTCGTTCAGTCGACAGCCCTGCAGGCATTCCAGTTCTGTATGAATTGTAAGGCCTGTGGCCCTGAAAGTGTACTTGGGAAAGACTTAAGACTAAATTAGGCAGCACGGTGAAAGGATTTAGTTTTTCCAGAAATTCCTGTGACTTCTGTAACTTTTCTACCTTTACAGCTTAGACAAAAATAGCTTTTTAAAGGTGAGGAACTTCTTGAGGGTTGAATGTGACTGAACTGAGGAAAAAAAGAACATTCTTTTTTTTTCCAGAAGTTTTTCAGGATTCTTTCTTTGGTCTGTACAGTAAGTGTTTAAAAAATCATTGAAATATATATTTTGTTTAATGTGCTATAGATTTGTCACAAGTCTAATTAAAATCTGAAGCCACTGCTTTTATATTATTTATAAAACTTCTTAGCTCATAGTATCATAAATGAAACTGATTTGATCTTAAAGCTCTACAAGTCAAGCCCAGGGCAAAGGGGCCCCAATTTATTTGGAAATTTTGAACAAAAACAGAGGATAGGTATTAATTATTTTAAAAAAATAATTCCAGCTCTCCCATAATCTTAGGCACTGAGGCCATTATAAAGGAGAATGAATTTTGGTATGCAAGTAGCAGATAGTGTTTTGCAAAACTACTCCGGTGTTATATTAAAAGCTTAAAATCTGTTCACCAGAATTGCTGTCTCCCTCCAGCTCACATTATAATTTTCAAACCTATGAAAGCTACGAGAAGCTTCAACCAAGGTAGGAGAACACTTTTTTAGAAACCTGAGGTCTGGCTTGTATTTGTGTTAAAACCCTTTCACAGTACCCTGTAAGAGAAAGTGTTTTTAAGTTTGTCTAGTTACAACCACGAGGCTGATAGCTTCTCTCCACTCATCTGCATTTAGGGATGACTGTGGTTTTAATGAAACAGAATATTCCAAATACTAATGGATCTTAAATTGCTTATTCTTACCAAGAGGTACTCCAAATAGCACATTTGCCTCAAGTATGTGATATAAAGTGATGAGTTAATTCATGTACTTGTGTCAATTGCTTGAAGATACTGAGAATTAGCTGCATTAGTGATATGCTTTTTTTTTCTCCTTGTGCTTTACATATGAACAGGAAAGTGCATAGGAATGGAGATCAATTTAAGCTGTGCTGCACTAAGGGGGGAGAAATCTGGTGATGGTCCTATAAATGTCATTGACAAGGTTAGTAAATTCTTTCTTTTTGCATTTTTTTTTCTGTTCCTTGTACTTAGGCTTGACATAGTTAGGGTTTTTGGAGTAGTCTGTGGCAGGGAAATTTCTGACTGCAGTGAATTAACCAAGAAGAATTTGTCTTCAGGAGAGCCACATCAAATGGAGCTTGAAAATCCCTCCTAGTGACCTGCTCCAAAGCAGAGCTCAAAGTGCTCCAAGGACCTCTTCTCCATCTGGACTCCCAAACCCACCAGCATCACGTCTTGAAAAAGCAAGGGAAATGCGGGGACAAATGCACATCCCAGATACATCAAACTCCCCTGGAGATCAAGGGCCAGGGCACAGTGAGATTCCCCAGCCTCAGGGTTCCTCTGAAG